>CM077150.1:175004095-175375660 GCA_039583875.1 Platanthera guangdongensis
AATGCAACATCACCGATCCAGACCAACATGTCACGGGTAGGCTTCACACATTACATGCCTATGTCCGTTTCTCGCTTACGGACTATAAACAACGGGGACTTCACATATCTACCCGAAGGAACGCCTCCAACTCACTGCAAACTCGCGAGAGCGGGCTTCCTATGCAAAGAAGGAGAGCTACTCATGCTCAAGAAGAGAATCATTACCCTTGCATTCTTCTTTGGCGCCATGGAAAACTAAGCGGATGAAAAGCACCGCACTAGCTTTTCCTCCGTGGATCCAGAGTCGGCTCGCGATTTGGAGCTTCGAAGCTCCTCCAATGGCCGGATCTAGCTTCTTATTCCTTCCTTGGCTCTCTTCTCTCTCTAAGCTTTAGGAAGATAACCACTCATGAAAAGTGAGGGTTTCTAAGGCCCAATCCCGGGTATATCCCATCAGGAACAACCCCCATCCGTTGGATCAACAATTAAAGACACGAACGGCTTTGATTCGGGACCGAAATGTCCAATCTGGACCGCACACGGCCTAGCACATGCCCGTTTCCAGGGCCGTGTGCCTCATTCGCCGTCAAAATCGACTCGCCCGGAACAACACGCGGGCATCGAATACGCCCGTGTTCGACCTGACACGCCCGTGTTCCACCTGACACGGTCGTGTGGCCGGCCGTGTACCCCCATCAATTTATCCCGAAAACAACCCGAGAACTGCACGGGTTCTAAGACACGCCCGTGTCCTTGTTCGTGTCTACCTCAATACGCCTGGGCTCCAGGCTGTGTACACGGTCTCGACACTCGACACTTCGTCGAGCGAAGTTCGTCGACCTCATGACACAGCCTTGGACACTGCCATGTCCTAGGCCGTGTGCCTTGTCTCGACACATCGTCGAGCAAAATTCGTCGACTCCCCGAGATGAGTGTCGACACGGGTCGACACGCCCTGCGACAAGCCCATGTTGCAGGCCGTGTGCCCAGTCTCGACACAATGTTGAGATCAAAATGTCTACTTCGCCGGCTGAGTGTCGACACAAGCTTGACATGACCTGGGACATGCCCGTGTCCCACGCCGTGTGCCTTCTTCCAGAACCTAAAACTGGCCCAAAACATCCCCCGTCACTCTTTTGAGTTTCGGGGCGTGACAACCCATACCTTGGGGAACCACTATAAATCTGGTGTATGTTGTGCTGTGTTCATTATTTTGTGGTTTACATTATTTCTGTGTTGAGATAATTTTATTATTTACATGAAATTTTGAAGGAAAAATTAGAATCTATTCACCCCCCCCCCCCCTCTAGGTGTCTAGAAATCAAGTCTTTCAACTAGACTGCCCCATCTCCAAGTGTGCCGACCTTCGGGGCTACTCCTCCATGCTGGGCTCCACGGTCCCCTAAAATGATGTGGTTCGAAAACCGTTAGTCTAAAAGACTAAGTCCTATCATGCCCCTCCCCTTCCCCCATGGCTCCTAGACACTGAGCGGGGAGAAGGAAAGGAGAGGACATGAAAGTGGAGAATAATAGATAAACAGATGGTGGCGGAACTAATCTAGCAATTTTATAGTATATATGGTAGTAAATAAGGTATGGAAAACTGAACAAGAAAATAACCTTAACTTATATGAAAACACATAAGCCAAGGGATCTTTTGTAGGGCTCCTATTGTATAAAAAGTCTCATACCAATTTATACGATATGGTGTCGGTTCTCTAGCAAGCATATATTTATAATACTGAATGAAAACCTTAACTTATAAGAACGCTCACACGAACTTATAAACCAAGGGGTCGTTTTGCAGTTCCTATTGTATAAAGCTTCCCATACGACTTATACAATAGGTGTTGGGGTTATATGCAATGGTTATGCTATGAAATACAATTATGTCATGATGTGATCATGCAAGTACAACTCACCCACCCGACTATGTGTACCCAGACCTTTATTTCCCCCTTTCTGGAGCCGAACCTCCCAGGATACCTCCGTAGTGGCAAACAGAAGTGGTGGGTTGGGCCTTGCGCACCTCTAAAACGGTAATTGCACTACCAGTCAGACCAATCGTTCGCCTCAATGCTGGTGCACAAAGCGGAGCTCCTGCATACTCTTGCCGGCTGGCACACAAGACTTTATTTGTCCAAGTGCTAACCACACTCGCCGAGTCAACGTATTGGTGTCGGTGCATCGACTCACCAATACCAAAGACCCACCACCTTATACCTTTTTCACATGCAACCTTATGTATCAGCTACCGAGGCCAAGCTCCCCGGACCAACCCGTCCATCATAACAACAAACGAGCCAATGCTCTCCGGGCAAACCTGCCCATCACAAACAACAACTGAACCAAAGCTCGCCGGGCCAACCTGCCCACCACCAAATCCACTGAGCCTACAGCCCGAGTGACAGAACCTACCACCCCGAGACATCGAGGTGAGTGAAGCTGAAACCCTATATTTACTAGTTACACTTGCATTCCAATTGTTGCCCACAGTTTAGGTTAGCCCAGGACTGCCCAAGGTATACCTAATGAAGGGCTCTTGAAGGCACTAGGAACTACGATGGGATTACGCCCAAAGCTCCCTTTCACAAGGCAGTTACTATTGTTGGTTAATACCCATCTCTTAGTCCCTTAAATGTTGTACTATATCTAATCCTAGTGTATTTGACATTTCCTCTCCACGGGAAAGACGATCCTTCGTCGATCCCGAGCCCCACCTATCACTAGTCAACCCAACACTCTACTCATCATCACTTTCAAAGATGAACTCATTTTTTATTTATCCAAACCAGTAAACATCTAACCACAACTCATGTGCCCAAATTTATATTCCAACATAACTTCTGCAATTTACTAAATGCAGACTACGTTAAGCTATATGACGTGTAAAATGGGAGGTACACTAAATATTCACCCAGGACCCCTATAATAATTACTGGAGGGCTATCGTGACATTTGTATCTTAAATCAAGAAATTCATAATTTTCACAATTATCTGATAATTTATTTAATTATTCTAGCAAATCAGAAACCCAAGTTTGAACATGAAGTGCCCATTTGAGACAAGCAAATACCCCACAAAATTTATGATAAATTCAAGATGATGTTTTAACACAGAATCCAAAGTATCCCAATTTTTCAGCAAGGTTAAAATCTCTAAATATAATTTTGAATATAACCTATTTTAATCAATTTTAAGAGGCAAGTGCAGCAAAAATACTTCCATAAATTCTGAGAAAATTCAGAGGTGATTGTAAGGACATATATATTCTTTAGGTCAAGTTTCATAATTTATCATCAAGTAATGAGCTCTAAACAAAATATTGAACAATTTTCCAAGATGATGAGCTTGTGAAGTAGGTATTACAAATATGTACTCAAAAATGCTAATAAAATTCATACATAAGCAATAAGATCTAAAATTTCCTCTGCCTAATTTTCATCACCTTCCAATGGGCAGTGGGATCATAATGACCAAATGATTAATTAGGGCAATCCCATGAGTTACAAAGGAAGTGCTAAGATTATTGATTCAAAATTACCAATTAAATTACCAGAGGTTCAACTTATCCTTATGAGCATACTACCCAAATTTCATTATTGTTCAAGGAGTTTTACTAACCTATTCTAGCACTACAATATTTGTGCCATAAACTAGGGTTAAGGTTTTGTGGGGCCTACCCTTTCCCAAATCCCCTAAGATTTTTACCAGAGGGCTTTAGATACCCTATCACCCTCCCTACCAAATTTGCAGTTCATTCAAGTTCTTTTGGCCTCATGCCCTTCACAAGGCACAAAAGCCCTTCCTTAGGGTTTGGCCTTAGATCTTAGGTAAAATCTATTCCAATCTAGCCCACCTTCCATGGGGTGGTGCTAAAAGCAATGCCAAGCCAGTGGCCCCAATTTCAACATTTGTTGAGGTGATTTGGCCACTCAAAACCCAAAGTGCACTTTTTGACCAAAATACCTTTTTTAGGGCAAGGCTAGGGTTTGCATGATTTCAGTTCAAACCACCTTCAAATGAGATGAAATGTTAACCAGAGAATTATAATGACCCCAAGCACCACTCACCAAAATTTGGGTGAGTTTGGAGGTCATTTGGTCCCTAAATTAATTTACCCTAGAGAAATTAAATAATTTCCAAAACTATAGAAACATAGACCCCACAAATTCTCATTTTTGGGCAAGACTAGATATAGCCTAGGATGACTCCCTGTTCAAATATGAAGTCATTTGGACCAGAGGTGAAGGGTGGGCATCCATTTGAATTTCTGCCTAGCCCTAGGTATAGACCTCCACCAAACTAGGTGCCCTGGTCAAACCAGGCACCCAAATTGGTTCAAACCAATTTTGAATTAAAGTAGACCCACAGGGCTATAATGTTTGTGTAGACCATTTTCTCTGAATTAGAATCTATGTACTTTTAAAAATTACAAACATTAAATACATTATATGTGACAAAAATGAAATAAAATTCATTCAAGCCTATAGTTTAATTTAATCTCTGCACCAATCTTGGCGCGCCATTAGACGGCATCCTGGTGTATTCAACCTCCAGCCGATGGTGCCGATTCAACCTGCCTGGAGCTTCTTCCAGCCGCTGCCGCCGGCCATCCGGCCACCTCCCCGACAGGCCACCGCCACCACCGCCTCTGTTGAGGTGGTGGTTGTCGCCAGGCGGCGGCACAGCCGCCAGAGGGCCTTTTTTCGACGATCCCGACAAGGTGAAATTCATGGAAAAACCAGGAATTGTTCAACTTGGATCGGGCTCAATTGAGCCCGAACCTTGGCCCTAAGGATTGCTATGAACTACCCATGGAAGAAGGAGTTGAGGAGGACCTGTGTGGGTGGTTGTAGCCTTGCCGATCGCCGGATGGTCATGGTGGTGGTGGTTGTGGTCGGATTTCTGCAACAGCACAGTGAACTCCCTTGGCTCCTTCAGGTAATGTGTGGAACTGAATCCCTGGAGTCTAGTGAAGCTTTTAAGAAGGAGAATTAGGCTGTTAGGTGGGTGTATGCTGCATTGCCATTAATGGCCCCTTAGTTAAAAATTTCGGCCATGGTGGGTGGGGGATGAAGCATGCCTCAAACCAGTCAAAGGCCAGCTGGTTGAAATGGGACTATACTCGCCTTATCCTAGTGAGTTGAATGGGGGGTTGGGGAAGGGGAAGGATGAACCCCAAAGTCTTCCCTCATTACTCCCCTTTCTTTCTCTCTCTTTCATTTGATGCTTTTTCTCTCTCCTACTCACCAAGCCTGAAATTTGACTCCTACCTACCCTAATGGCAACCCACATGTCCATTTCATCCACCAATACAAGGTTAACCCAAGTGAATTGGGCTTGAGCTTAAGTTAGCCCATTTGGGCTAGCTTGACCTAAACCTTGACTAAGGTTGACCTTGGTCAATTTGGTCCTTGAGGTTGCCCATAGTGGGTCCTTGGTGATCCATCGGCCTCCCCTAAGGTCTAAGTAGGGTTGACTTGGCCCTTTGGAGGTCACTTGACCCTTAATCAGGGCACTTTGACCACTTTAGGGCTAGAGTTGACTTGTATCAACTTAGCCTTTTTGGTTGACCCCAATGGGTCATTGGTGACCCATTCACCTCTCTATAGGGTTAGGATGGTATGTGTGGGGTCCACTTGGCTAAGGGAAATTCAATTGGCCCTGTGCAGGTCAGTTTGACCCATTTAGGGTTATGGTTGACTTGGGTCAACTTAGCCTCTTGGGTGGACCCCAATGGGTCCTAGGTGACCCATTGACCTCACCCTAGGGTTAGTAGGGCATGGGTGGGGTCCACTTGACTAGGGTATGGTCAACTGACCCTAAGAAGGCTAACTTGACCATTTAAGGTTAGAGTTGACTTTGGTAAACTAACCACTTTGACTACCCTCCATGGGTCCTTAGTGACCCATTGACCCCACTTTAGGTCTAGGAATGCCCTAGTAGGGTTAGTTGGTCTTTACTAGGGCACACTGCCCTTAGTTAGGGCACCTTGCCCAATTTAGGCCTAGAGTGGTTCTAGGTCAACTTGGCCACCCTAGGTCGGCTTCAAGGGACCCTTAGGGCTTTAATGAACCTTACAATGAGTTGATGAGACCATGGTTTGGTCTTGAAGTCTTGGTGAAGCCCCATGGTCATCTTAAACTAGGGTTTAAAAATTTACTATTTACAGACCATAGTGGTCTAACCTACATTCCTAGGTTCACTTTGCCCTCTTGGGCTTCCTAGGGCTTTGTCATGACCTAGTCATGATAAAACCACTCCTAGGGGTCTTGTTGTTTGAGGGATGTTACAGATGCGGAGAAGGCGGATAGTGTAGAAACGTTGTCGAGGAAGCAGAGGCCGCCACTCTCAGTCCTAGTAGCAATCGTCCGCTTGGTGCCCGGATCCTGAAAAGAACAAGTAGTAGACATAAATGTGACAAAGTATTGTAGTTATTTGCAATGAGAAGTAATAGATAACAAGTTACAAGGGAACTTTGGCACGTAGAGGGTATCCTCCAAGCGAAGAGACGGAGTTACTTGAACAACCCCCGTTCCATTGACCAGTGAGGGAGAGCCGTCCGCAACAAGGACCGGGGGTAACCGGTCATGCTGTTGTAGGAGACAAAAACAGTGCAGATTGCCGGTTATATGATTTGTAGCACCAGAGTAAATCAGTCATTTACCTTGAGTAGCGACGTGGGCACTACCTAAAGACGTGACCATAGAGGCGGATGACTTCGTAGAGGAAGAGGAGGCGTCACCAGATGGTCGAAGATGAGGATGCTTCTTCCAACAGCAATCAACTGTGTGGCCGGTGCGACCATAGTGAGAGCAAATAAAGCGGGAAGCACCACGTTCGCTCGAGGGGAGGTGGCGGCCACCAGTGCCACTGCACTGAGTATGGTGAGCGGACTTGTTCGATGGAGGAGGGGAGGATAACAGTAGGCATTGGACCAAAGAAGTAACAGCGGCGGTGCGGGCAGCGGTGGCATCCAAGGTGGGAGACTCCGCTTCACCAAGTATCTATTGACGGATCATGTCATATGACTCTAGAAGGTGTAGAAGATAATACACCACTAGAAGCTCCTGGAAGTGCTTGTGTTGCTCAGCGATAAGCAGAGAAGGGGCGATTTTGGAGAATTTCGGCTCTGAGAGCCTGAACTTACTAGTAAGCAGCTGTTGGAGACATGGAGGGACGGGCAAAGAGGTCCGTATATAAAGTATAGATGTGAGATGCCTGAGCCCCCTTGGAGTAGAGAGCGGCAAGATGTAGCTAAGCATCCTTGACGATTTCATTCTGACGGATAATAGGGAGGAATTCATCAGAGAGGCTGTTAGCCAGCCATATGTGGACAAGAGCATCGATGGCATCCCAGTCATCAAAAAGAGGGGAATCATGTGGAGGATGGTCATCGGTGAGATGATGACGTGTGTGTTGAGAGCGGAGGAGGATGGTGAAGCAGACACTCCAATCTGGATAGTTGTGGCCAATAATCTTGGAAGCGGTGCCAAGATTACCAAAAGGAGTGGGAGGAGTAGGAGGATGAGAGGCAACAAAAGTAGTGGTGGTGGAGATATCGGAGTTTTCCATAGATGAAAGCAGCGAGATAAACAAGCCACGACTAGAAGGAGAGGTCGCTAACAAGGTCGCGACGACATAAGAACAGGTCGCGGCGATAAAGAAGAGGAGAGCGGCTGGAACAGGTCGTCATGACTTGAGGATAGGTCGCGGCGACAAAGAAGAGGAGAGCGGCTAGAATAGGTCGCGGCGACTTAAGGATAGGTCGCGGCGACAAGGAAGAGGAGCAGCTAGAAAAAGAAGAAGCAAGAGGTTATCTGAAGAAGTAATAATACATGAGATTTTATTAAAGGATACCTGAAACCTTTCATCACAAAACTAACTTATGGAGATGAGGTTATACTTCAGTCCATTTACGTATGCAACCTTCCTGAAGGTGACTGCCTCAATCTTGACCTTTCCATAGCCTTCAGTCTGGCCACAATTGGACTCACCAAATATTACTTTAGGTCCTAACTTTGACTTGAAGTTGATTAGGTTGTCCTTATTTCCAGTCATGTGTTTAGAACAGCCACTATCCAGGTATCACTGTTGCTCTGTGGTGGGATAGTATTTCACCTGCAAAGAAACAGATTAGCAATTCTTGACCCAGGTTATCTTAGGTCCTTCTTTCTTCACATAATTAAAACTGGAGATGTAAGAATATTCAGGTTGGCATTTATAACCTAAAGGGTGATATCTTCTAGGTGGAATAATCCATTGATTAAATTGGTTTATGGATGATCTTGGTTGATTATGAGTTTTAGAAAAAATAAAATTTCTGTTAACTTGAACTGGGTTCGACGAATTCAAGTGAGTTCGTCGATCTGAGTTCGACAAATGGGGGTGAGTTCGTCGAACTCCACTCAGAGAATGAAAGTAGTCATTCTCTGGGAAACAAAATCGTCGATCTCGGCTCGACGAACCATACTAGTTTCGTTGATTGTAGTTCAACGAATAGTTATAATGAAAGTTTACGTTCGGAGTTCGTCGACTTGAGTTCGACAAACTTTGCACATTTTGTCGATCGGAGTTCGACGAAATCTGTTGAATATTGTTATAGTTACGATTTTTCTTATTCTGTTTCCGTTTCTTATTCTTTGGTTTTAATTCAGTTGGTTTAACATTTTTATCCTTATCTATTTTCTCTTTTCCTTTTTTTAGAAACAAATTTAATTGGAGTTGTCAGAATATTTTTCTAAATTAGTGGGGGTTGGCTTGATGAAGCACCTAAGCCCAACTTGCCATTTAACCTGGCATTAACTGTGCTTGTGATGTCCATCAACTTGATGCTTCTCCCATTTAGGGATTCTTCAAGTTTCCTGGCCTCAGCTAAATCAGATTTTAGTGATATAATTTGTTCTTGAGCTAAAGTTAATTCATCTTTTAATTTAATATTTTCAGAAACAAAGTTTTCATGATTTGTTAATTTTTTCCTAAGTATTTTAATTTCTTCTTCAGAATTTATTAAATCTATACATAAAGATTTAAATTCAGTTTTGAAACTATCTGAATTATAATCAAATGATAGAAATACCTGATCTGCCTCTGATTCAGATTCTTCATTTTCAGATTCTTCTATTTAATCCTCAGCATCAAATGGGCTGCAAGAGGCATTGATAGCCATAAGGAAAACTTCCCTTGCCTTAGCTTCTTCTTCCTCTTCACTGGAGCTAGATGATAAAGATTCTTCCTTAGTATCACTCCAGGTCTCATCCACAAAGCCCTTATCTTTTCGTTTGTGCTTGCTGGATGAAGTCTTGCTGTAGTGATGCTTCTTGGAGTCCTTTTCCCTTCTTATTTCCTTCTTTTATTCTCAGGACACTCTGAGATAAAGTGTCCTGGCTTCCTGCACCAAAAACACACAATTTCTTTAGTGGGTATCTTGTCATACCTTGGTCTGTCATCATGCCTGGATAACTTTCTCCTGAGGTCCTTCTTTGCCATTTTGTAGAATCTCTTGGCTAAGAGACTCGGGAGTTCATCACTAGAAGTTGGAGTTTTTGTTTCTTCCGCAGCTTTAAAAGCTATGTTCTGCTCCTTTCTTGATGTTGTATGAGTCTTCTGTTTTATAGCTTCCCTAGACTTGATAAGCTACTCATATGATTTGAGCTTGCCTAGAAGAGATTTTTTATAAATTTCTTTAAGACTTTTGGCCTCCTTGATTGACCAAATTATGGAATCCCATGAGCTTGGGAAGCACATGAGGATTTTGTCATTGACCTCAGTGAGAGAGATGTCTTTGTCCAAGGTCTTCAGCTCACTGATAATTAAACTTAATCTGTTGTACATGTCACTAACAGATTCTGATTCTTCTTTCTTAAAGTTCTCATACTGGGAGATGAGAATTGATCTTCTTTCTTTCCTCTCATCAGCTGATCCAACAACCTTCTAGTTTAGAGAGTCCCAGATGGCTTTTGCAGATGTGTATTCAGCCACTTTCTGAAATATATCATCTGACATAGTCTGAGCTAATATATTCATGGTCTTTGCATCTGTAATCTTTGCCTTTTTCTGAGCATCTGTCCACTCAGGTGGTGGAAGAGCATGAGTGCTTGAAGTAGAGGTAGATGTAGCAGCTGTACGTTGAGGAGGACTTGTCAAAATAGAATTATATATGTCCTCATCAATAGAATTCATGTACAACCTAATTCTTGCCTTCCAGATTGCAAATTTATTCATGTTGCAGACTGGAGGTCTGGTGCTTGCATAATCTTTGTTCTATGCCATGCTGTGAAATAAACAAAACTAAGATCAGATCTAACAAAGGATATTTTGGTTCAAGTTTTAACTAGTACAATCAAAGGAACCTGCTCTGATACCAATTGAAAGATAGGGGTTAGATCTGATTACTCTAGAAGGGGGTAGAGGTGAATAGAGTATGTTAAAACTTTTGCTGTTTTAAAATATTATCATATTAAATAAAATAGGTGATACTAGTAGTAGTAAAACAAAGAAAATATAATCTAATCTAATCTACCACAGCACAACAAACTAGTCTATCACGGCCACAGCAAGAAAACCAGGAAAAAGGGCAACCAGACAACACAAAAAAATTTATAGTGGTTCCCCAACCTCGGTACATCCACTCTTCTACCACCCTAGTAGGAATCCACTAGCAGGTTTTTGATCAGGTGACTGCCACCACAAGATCTATTTTCAGGGAGATCTCACAACCCTTTGAGCTTTTAATCAGGTGCCCAAAAACCAAATAAACTTTTGAAGGGAGTTAATAAACCCTTTATACAGGAGGGGTGAGAGAGATTTGATGGTGTCTTCTCTTTCTCAAACAACTGAGAAGACTTAGTGGATTGTTGTTGTCAAGCCTTCTTCAAAAATCACTTGAAGCCTTGCTCAGGGTGTAGGTCATCTTCCTTGACTTGAGATGATCCAGGAACTTCTGACTGATTCAGAGATTGTTGTCCTTGAAAGCTCCGGGAGTTGAAGTTAAAGAAGACTCTTGATAGTGATTGTTGTTGTTGTTCTTCTTCTTCAGTAAGATCAAGGAGAAAACAAAGTGTTTTCTGTACAGAGAATTTCTGAATGTTATTTTTGTATTCTTTGGTTATCTCTATGACTTTCTCTATTCTATATCACTGAAAAGAGAAAATCTATTTTATATTCTCTGTCAAAAATTCTCCTTTGAATTTTGAATTCTCTGTAATGAATGTAGATTGCCTCGAGAATGAAAATCGGCTGGAGAATAATGTCTTTAATGAGTTTCCCCAACTATCCTAATTAATTAAGCAAGTAATTAACCTGATGAAGACCATAATTAATGATGCCAATAACAGCTATATTCAGAGAATATGTGCATTAATTACTCAGGAAATTATTGCTAAAAAATATATGGAATATGCACAGAAAATGAGGAATATTCTAAGTCTGGAACTGCAACAGAAATCGTTGACCATAGAACAAATTTCGTCGACCTGAGATCCAAGTTCATCGAGCTGAGAAATCCTGTTCGTCGACCTGAGAAAATTTGTTTGTTGACCTGAGATCCAAGTTCGTCGATCTGAACACAGCGAACTGTATTCTGTGAATAACTTGCCAATTCTGCGCTCCAAGTTCGTCGAGCTGATAATCTATCTTCGTCGAGCTGAGTTTAGAGAAAATATCCTATAAAGAATATGTTGAAGTTGAAATCCAGACTTCATCGACCTGTGCTCGAATATTGTCGAGCTCAACTCAGAGAATTAACTCTGAGTTCTTCGACCAGCGATCGACAATCATTGAGCTGAGTTCGACGAACGTCGAACTTATATACTAAACTTGATTTCTTCTAAGTCTTGAGTCAATCTGAGGTCTTTTGCTAGCTGGTCCATGTAATGTTGAATCTAAAGACTTAGTTTAAACTCTAAGACTCAAATACATGACCCTGGCTATACATTGTAGGTCAGGCATCCTAATTAGTGAACCTAGCCCAAATCCAACTAGGGATCCAACAAGATTGTCGATCAAGGAGATGTGAGCATTTACAGAGTGCCGACTGAGGAGAACATTGTGGATCTACTGAGAATGCCTCTTACAGAGAAAAAGAATGATGGTCAGGTTAGATCTATGGGTATACGATACCTGAATGATCAACTCTAGTAGGAGTCTTGTGGATTATATGTTTTTTGGATGTATTATTGCATTTGATGAATAAAGTATTGTATTCATTTAATTTATATATTTTGGCAATTTCTTTTATTATGTTATTATTACAATTATGATAGGGCAGTTAACTAAATAAATGCCCTTAGAGTGTTTGCTTATATGGGTCAAGTAGTGACTTGAATGTGAGAACTTATGATCCCAGAAGCTTCATTTTTAAAGGTCCCTAGTCGTTGTATCATCTTAGAAGCTAAGGGCGATGATGATACCTTTAAGACTAGCATGTGCGTTGACTGATGACACGTCCTCACAGGTCATGATATTGTGATATCAAGTCATCACATGGGTACTTGTTATGAACAAGTTGTACTGGACAGACGCACCATGAGAATACTTTGTGGATTGTTATATAAATGTGTCACAAGTATGGCTTAAGTGGCAATGGTGTTTGTGGTCCTTTGACCTGAAGTCACAATATTTATCGTGTGAGGAAGTGCGTGCTTTGATTCCATCAAAAGTCCAGTCTTGAGAAAGTTGGATGATAAAAGTGGTTATTAGGTACATTGCGAATCATTTAGGTGTTTGTGTGTGAGCAGAGATGGGATTTGTCCTAATTTATGATAGGAGTTTCATCCATGGGCCCCTTGATGGAATGAGACTGAGAAATGCATGGCCATGCTTAGTTGAGTTAGTATATGATATTGGGCTCACCAATTTCTGGAAGTCTATTCTAGATCAAGAAACTGGGATTGAAACATTTTGAGGGTGACACGGTCTATACCTCTAGTTATATCCGGATGTAAGGAACGAAGGGACATGACAACACTGTAATATTAGTCACAATGGCTTTTGAGTTTAATAAACTCTTACTGTTTGGGAAGCAATAGTGTATTGCTAGATGCCGCTCATTATTTGTGAAGCCTTTGTTTGATACTTTCAAGATCAAGTGGTAGACTGTTGGTGTTACCATTGTGATCTGGAAGTGATCAAGCATGTGTCCTCACTGTCACCTCAATATTAGCCTATCAGAGTAGCACATAAGATTGTGGAGAAATTGGTTGATTGGATTTGTATGATATAGCTCATATCATGAGTTGAAAAGGCTTAGATCAATCAGGCTAAAAGTGACGAGTGCGTTGAGACCGGTCAACGCTTTCTTTGAGTTAAGCCTTAACTCGTTGAATGACAGCATTGAGTGTGTTGAGTATATTCAGCGATTCGTCGAGTCAAAGTGTTGATTCGATGAGTATGACACATAAGTGTTGAGTGTGTTGATTATACTCGACGATTCATTGAGTCAAGGAGTTCTTTCGACAAGTCTGAGTCGTAGGCGTTGAGTGCGTTGAGCTCACTCAATGCCTTCATCGACAAAAGGGTTTACTTGATGAATCCGACACTTAGAAGTTGAGTGCAATGAGTGCACTCAACACCATTCAATGAATCTGGATTTTGGCATTGAGTGCGTTGAGTGCACTCAATGTCATTCGATGATTTGTTGTGTTTGGCGCAGAAAGCGTTGAGTCCGCTCAACGCCTTTGCAGAGTCGAGCGTTGATTCAGCTGAGGATGGCGTTGAGTTCATCGTGTATCCTATGGATACTCGACGATTCATTGAGTTTGTGATGATACTCGACGATTCGTCATATATGTTATAGATACTCGATGATTTGTCGAGACAAGCATTGTCTGGCCGAAATTCTGGATTCTAAGTCTAGGTCTGCCAATAGCGACAGGAACTATTCTGTTTATTCCTTGGGTATAAATAGGATGTTTTATGGTTTCTAAAAATAATGATGTAATATCTTTGTCAAGCACACGAGTCATACTGTGCGAAAACACGGAAGCCCTAGAACCCAACGGAAGCATTCCGCCGATTCCGTCACTGTCGCTGATCCTGATCCCGTCGATTGTCGCGGCCACCTCTCCTCTAACATATATAGCAGCATATGGAGACGCTGAGTGTCCTCTCCCGACCTAGTGCTTGTTCGACAAGTGGCTGCGGGTTCTCTCGATCGTGTGGATTTCTTGTATAGGCGTGGATATACTTTCTGCATTCAGGACTAGAGAGGCTAAGTGGCTGGCTGATTTTTTGGAGTATCATGGTTAAGTATAGACTCAATCCCTCAAAGGTAATTTTATTTACAGCAAGCTTTACTTCTTGATTCATGAATATTGCCATATCCGAACACTTTGGGTTTTCTTGTTCTCTATTTTCCAATGCGCGTGCAAATGTTGTGTCGTCTAGTAAAACCCAACATTTCTTACACAAGTAGGGTTGGGTTTAGTTTCCATCCAACCAGTGGCAAGGTGAGAGTGACATGTGGAATCTTATTAATGGTGGGATGGGTGTACGGTTGGGTTAGTATAACTTTAGTTAAGGAACTATAGTTGAGTTAAACCACTCCCTCCTCCCTCTTTCATTCTTCTTGGCCAAGCATGGCCTCATCCAACCATGGTTGGGCAGATGTCAGCTAGCTAGTGGAGGAGCTTTTGCTGGCCAATCATAACTCTCTATAGAGATTATGGTTTTTTTCTTTTTAGTTGATGAGTGGAGGAGATTGACTTGGAGAGAGAAAGAGAAAGAGTGATTTAAACAAATTGATCTTGGGCTTGCTCTGGGATCTGAATAGCTCTCATCCAATCAAAGAACGTCACTTGGATTTGGGTTTTGTTTGGGTGGGGAATGAGTGTCCTTGTGTGTTTAAATAATTCCAAATTTCCTCTTTTAAGAAAAATGACCAATGCCAACTCTATGTAGGTCCCCTATGCATTTCCAAGTCCACATAGGTTCGCGTCGTCGAATGTCGAGTTGGTGTTGACGCGTTGGAGTTGAAATCAAGCGTTTATGTATCTCAAGGTATTGTATAATTTTACGAGCTTAATTTTTATTTAATCATCCAAACAACATCAAAAATTAGCAAAACGAGCCTTATTGCACTCGTATTGACCATACGAGTCTAATGAGACTGACAGAGATTCATTCAGAGCTCATTTGCTTAATATTTTTAAATAGTGTTCTCGCGGTGCACAACGTCGCTCAAAATGGTTATTTTCTCCAAACGACCTTGGATCGAGACGAAACGGGATCTGGTGCACTCGTATTGACTATACGAGCTCAATCAATCTGACGGAAGTCGATTCAGAGCACATATGCTCAATATTTTAACGCAGTGTCGTTGCGACGACTACTCAAAGTAGTTGTTTTCTCCAAACAACCATGGATCGGGATGAAACGAGTTTCGGTGTGCAAGAACTGAATATACAAGTTCAATGTAACTGACTGAAGTTGATTTAGAGCATATAAGCTCAATATTTTAGCACGTTATCCTTAACCATGTAGTGTAGGTCGGGTCGTAGTTTGTCAGGACCCGTTCCAAACCCCTTCCTAGGTTCAATTGAACTATCTAGATCCCCTTTTTGAAGGCAGGTTGTTACAAGTTGACAGTGGGAGTGTAAGAAAGTGGCATGGAGTTCATAACTCTTACACTTCTAAGTGAAGTCAATATTATCCTTCTTAAGAGTGGGCCAGTATAATCCCTGGCATGAGACTTTTAGTGCCAGGGATTTGCTACCAAGATGTCCACCCACACTCCTTCGTGAATATCCCTTAGAGCGTACTCCGCTTCCATGGCGAATAGATACTTCAGATAAGCTCCATAAAAAGAGTGCTTGTAAAGTTCCAAGCCAATGATTGAGAAAACAATGATGCACATTTACAATCAACGAACTTTCAGGTGATCTTTTGTTATTTATCCATGCTCAAGATACATAATGATGGGATATATCCAACATGATTCTACTTTAGCTATGACAGTGATCTCATACGGTCTACATATGTTGGGAACTACTATCTCTTCAATACTACAACACCTTGTCTAGTAGTCGGAGGGGGAAGTTGCAAACTTGGATAGTGTGTTCTCCCTGGAGTATTAGTCTCTAGGGATGTGGAAGATTGAATGAAATTGAATCTAGATGAGTAGGAATCGAGCGAGATGGGGATACTATCCTGGCTGTTTATTCTTTATCTTGCAATCCCCTTAAATCTATGAGACTACTAGCTGTGAATCTATGTGTGTGGTTAGTCTCTCTACTTTATAGTTAATAGCCACTCAAACACCCACAATCAAGGCCTCATACTCATCGTCTTTATAGGTGCTCTAATATTTCTACTAGAGGTCGTACTTGAGAGTGGCTCTCAGGAGACCTACCAACAACAAACTTGATCCTGCCTCGCCACCTCCTAATGCTGCATCGACATACAAGATCCATCACGCAGGAGTAGAGGCACCGATGCAAGGATCGATTTCTATACGGATTGCACTCTACCACAGAATCATCTGGCCTACGATTTGATATCAGTTCTAGGAAGGAATTGGATGTTGAATTAGTCGAGTTCTACGACACACTTTACTAGTCTACCATACACTAATGAATTTTGGAGGATTGTTTAGAGTGGCAGTTGCGTGATCACTTTGATGGTATGGGCCTAGAATGTTAGAACATAACTGAAAATAACAATGGCAGAATTGTGATGAGAGTGCTGATGAGGGCTTCTTATCTAGGAGGTCTGGGGATCGAGCCCCGGCCTCAACAACCTGTCGCACGGTGTTGACTTCGTGGCAGAGAGCTGGTTGGGGTGTACGACCCGTGGGCCTGTTAAAGCCGCTTGGTGCTGACTCCAGGTGGGCCCCTTGGTGCTGATGCAAAGGTGGCGGGCCAGGTGGACTCCTGTCCCCGCATCATAGAAATACATCCTGAGCTTTCATGCAGAGAATACGAGAGCCAAGTCCATTTTGTCAACTGTAGCATATCTGGTCTCTATGTTGGTCAGGAACTTGCTAAAGTAGTACACCAGACAACGAACCCCTCCCTCGTATTTTACTAGCACTGAGTTAAGGGCATGCAATAATATTGCCAGATATAGGAATAAAATTTCTCAAATAACGGGCTTCGAGTGCAGCAGGAGGGGGAGTGCCAATTATTTGTTGATAAGCTCGAAGGTTGTCTGGCACTCATTCTTCCACTAGTACCCAACATTGCAAGCCCCTAGGAGACCCATGAAGAATGAGAAGTATTTGTCCCATGATCATGCTATGAAATGAGAAAGCGCTTATATCCTCTAGTTGAGGTGTTGTACGTGCTTGATAGAAAGTAGGGGAAACATTTCCTCCCATGCCTTAATTTTTTTAAGGGTTGACGTCAATTCCTCAGTGGGCTAGCATGAAACCCAAGAATTTCCTCGAGTCATGCCGAATGTTCACTTGGAGTGATTAGTCCACATCTGGAAATGATAAAGTATCCTAAAGCACTTATCCAAGTCTTAAATATGGTCACTGCGATGGTTGCTTTTTGCTAGCATATCATCGATATACAATTCTATAGACTGCTTGGCGAGGTCCTTGAACACTTAATTCATCACCCTCTGGTATGTTACATAAGCGTTCTTGAGCCCGAACAACATTATCTTATAACAGTACACCTCCTCTATCGATCCTGATGGTAGTGTGTCCCTCATCAATGGGATTCATCTGAATCTGATTGTGTAACGTCCCGAATCGCTCTAGGCCCCTAGTGTGTGTGTTTTGAGTCAGGAGGGTTGACTCGAGTCCTGAGAAGTGCAGGGAATTGGGCTGCGCTTGTGGAGAAGGGGAGAAATCAGTGCAGAGAGAAGTGACACGGGTAGAGACATGGCCGTGTCCCTACCCGTGTGCATCGAGATGATCTCGACGAGCCGTGTCGAGATCGTCGAGAATCGTCGAGAGTCGTCGAGATCAAGTGACACGGGTAGTGACACGGCCGTGTCCCTACCCGTGTGCGTCGAGATGATCTCGACGAGCCGTGTCGAGACCGTCGAGAGTCGTCGAGATCGTGACACGGGTAGTGACACGGCCGTGTCCCTACCCGTGTGCGTCGAGATGATCTCGACGAGGCGTGTCGAGATCGTCGAGCGGGGTCGACACTAAGTGACACGGGTAGTGACACGGGCGTGTCCCTACCCGTGTGCGTCGAGTTGAGCTCGACGAGAAGTGGCGAGATGTAACTGAAGATGCACACGGCCAATGACACGGCCAGGCACACGGCCGTGTCATGTGAACACGGGTTGGGACACGGGCGTGTCCCGACCCGTGTCAAACACTGAACCGACATGGAAACTGTCGTTGCCGTTTCGCCAGGCAGGACACGGGTAAGGACACGGCCGTGTCCCTACCCGTGTCACATTTTGCATATAAGGGGCAGAGAAACCCTAGCCGTTTTTCACTCTCATTTCCTTTCCCTATTTCCTGTGAGAGCTCCTGGTGAGAGGGAAACTGCAGGAGCAAGTTTTACCGAAGGAGATCCGCCATCGCCGCGAGAGAGAAGATGCCGCCAAGGAGAACTACGCGATCCATGGCCGGAAATGGTGGTACCGCTGGAGTCAACGTGAGTTTCCTACCCTCTCCCTTGGTGCTAGATCTTAGATATTTAGGAGAGACATCGGTTCAAGAGAACTTGATGGAGAGGAGAAGATTTCTAGGTTTGGCCATGCTAGGATTTGAATCCTAGATTTTAGATCTCTTCAACCCTTCCCCTTTTCTTCAATATGACGACGGGTGGATGGTCTCGTGAGGAGTTTATGGCCTTTGAGGTTGAATAAGGGAGGAGAATAATTCTGGAAAATTTAGGAACGATCGCCTTGACGAGGAAGACGAACCGATGCCGTTCATTTTCCTTTAAGATGCGCGCAGAATCTGTATTCTGCGCGCAGCGATCTTCTAGGCCCTTTTTATGTAGGATATGTGCAGATCTGGGCTTTTGGCCAAACACGAAAGTTGTAGCCCTTGGAAATACCTTTCCAACGAGTGGTTGCACGACTTCAAGTGATGTCTGTGGCCCCGGGAAAACCAAATCGAGTTTGCTGTCCGGCAATTCCTGTACACAGAAATTGTGTTCTGTGCGCAGTGAACTTTGAAGCCGATTTCGAGTAAGTTATTTTCAGATCTGGGTTGTGACCTGAATATGAAAGTTGTAGATCATGAAAAGATCTTTCCAACGAGGGGTTACACGACTTCACCGGATTCTTGTAGCCTCGGGAATCTCCGGTCGAAATTGCTGTCCAGATTAGTGATACACTTAGAATTCTGGTTTTATATAAAGTGCAACAAGAGTCGGTGGAATTCTGTCAAGATTAAATAATTGATGCTAATCACCGAAGAACTTTGAATGATGGTGTTTATTATTTAGAATGCATACAACTGATTTACTATTGCAAGTTGTCTTGAGATTTGGATGGTTTCCTTTATGTTTAATTGAATCGAATTGATAAGATGTTGATAGATTATAACATATACGCATCATATAAGTCTTATGTAGAGTTCGTATGGAATGACATATAGAAGATTAAACTATGACCATGATATGTTGATTTGGTGAAATGAAATTTATTAGTCCAATACTTAGAGCGTCGTCTCCCTACGGGTAGTATTGTGGAAGAATGAAAGTGCGGTGTTGACCGTCACTTGTTTTGTTGTGTTGAGATAGGTGTGGATGGATGGTTGGGCTGTGTCCTCGTGTTTACTTCCGAGGCCCCTTCCATGATATGTTGATATGGTATTTGCATGTGGTGTGAGTCGACACGCGGTGTCGTAATCCTGGGTTAAGGATAGTGTGGCAGGTCTACGGGCTCGCCAGTCGTCACACCGACGGGAGTTGGCAGTTAGACTTGGTCGGTTTGGGCTGTGTCCTCGGTGTTCACGTCACGAGGCCCCTCCGACCATGTGAAGGGTTGGGCTGTGTCCTCGTGCTTTCTTCCGAGGCCCCTTCCGGGTCACACAAGGCCAGTTCGGGCTGTGTTCTTGGTGCACATCTACCCAAGACCCCGCTGGGCCATAGTACGCATGGGCTCCGCTGTTGTGTTCCTAGCGTTGAGGCGTACGGAGGCCTAGGTGAAGTAGTGTGATACCCGCCTAGTAGTAGAAGTGCCCGTTCTACTGTCACCGCCTGGCCACGGCGGCTGATGCCTGAGAGGTTAGCTACCTGCTCGAAAAGTGGGAACTATAGTCTGTGTCGACATAGCAGTTGCATGGGTGTGCATGGGTGAGTCATTGCATAGCATTCATAGCATTCATAACATTGCACAACAAGATCCTCATCGTATAAGTTTGTATGGGCACTCTTATACGATGAGTTACTTTTATGTAACCCGATCCTTAACTTATAAGTTTGTATGGGCATTCTTATAAGTTAAGTTACTTCCTGCTCTTACTTATACTTGCTAGTTTACTTGTAGCTCTTATATAAATGCTGATAGTGATACTGTTTCTCTTACTCTACTGCCACCTGTTTGTACCTGTCATACACTTATAAATATTGTACCCTTGTTTCTCTTTCTCCGCCCGGTGCCGAGGAGTCGCCGGGGGAGCGGATGTGAAACCACTTAGTCGTTTCGACTAACGGTTGCTACGTCTTCCTTTTTAGGAGGTCACGCCGCAGGTAGAGCAGCCGCAGACTACGCAGCAGGACAGCCAGGCCAGGACGACAGGGCCTGATGTGACGGTGCCGTCGATACCGTCTGTTACTGATGTTAGTATTTTTATTACTCTGATGTAGCCCGTTTGGGCAATGATTAGCTGTACTCTGATATTTTGTAGAAGCATGTTTTAGCTTCTCATTATTGATGTTTTGGACTTTATATACTTAGTGTGGATTTTGACTTCTCTTGCTTATTTATTTGGTTGGGTTGGCATGATATATTGATATGGTTTTAGCCGGCGGAATAGGCGTCTTGTGGTACAGGTTAGCCCGTGTGCTAATGCTACCGCAAGGCGGCTGTTCCGGGCATAAGACTCCCCCTTCGTGCCGTGTTTTGGGATCCGGGTAGGGGGGGTCTTACAAATGGTATCAGTTTGCCACGCTCCTCAACTAAGAAGTCATTCAACAATGGTGCCACCCCCGTTTGATTAGTCAGTTTGGGGACAAACTGACTTAGCGGAAGCAGTGGTGTGCCCATATGTAATTCACATTAAGTTTGTCCAACTTTGACCTTAAGTTTAGCCAACCTGACCACAAATTTGTCGTGTACGTGTAGGTTCCACTGCATGTTGAGCCGATGAGGGGTACTCCTACCCCTCCCATACCCACTCAGTTCCAACAGTCTGAGTTGGGGCAAACACTCACCGCCATTCTTGATGCTTTTAAGGCACAGCAGGCTCCGGTGCAACAACAGGCCCCGAGCTCCAACTGGCTGAGCACCTTCCGAGCTCTCTCCCCTCCCGTCTACCTTGGGACGGAGTCAGCCGTACGTACAGAGGAATGGCTAGACACGATACAAGAGTTGTTGGTTGGTATCCGTTGCCCGGCCAACATGGCAGTAACATTGGCAGTGTCCGTCTTGGACTTACATGCGAAGAGGTGGTGGAAGTCCCTCATGGGCTCTACCTTCCAAGGCCGGATCTACACTGAGATAAGTTGGAGTGAATTTTCGGAGGTTTTCTTGGAGCACTTTATCCCTACATCGGCCCGAGATGAGCTTGAGCAGAGGTTCCTTCTACTAAAGCAGGGATCAAAGTCGGTTACAGAATACCAGCGGGAATTCCAGCATCTCGCAAGGTTTGCGGACTCTTATGAGTTGGATGACAGAGGTTATGCCAAGCGCTTCTATAAAGGGCTGCAAGATCCCCTAAGGCAGTCCCTTTTGTTTATAGCGGATGGTAGCTTGGCGGAGATCATTGATATGGCGAAAAGATTGGAGGCGGACCACCTGGGATGTAGTAAGAGGCCTGCGGAGGACGTAATGGAAGCCGGCCCAAGTAATAGAAGGAGACGGGACTTCAGAGGAGGAAGAGGTTATCAAAGAGGTGGAGG
Source organism: Platanthera guangdongensis (assembly GCA_039583875.1). Taxonomy (NCBI): domain Eukaryota; kingdom Viridiplantae; phylum Streptophyta; class Magnoliopsida; order Asparagales; family Orchidaceae; genus Platanthera; species Platanthera guangdongensis. The sequence goes on from CM077150.1 coordinate 175,026,061, forward strand.
GCGTGTCCACCGAAACTATAGGGTGGAGCATCCAGTTCCGCAGCCGCCTGCGTTGCCTCCACCCCCACAGCCTCAGCGATTTCAACAACCTGAAGGGCGTCGTGGTCTGGTGTGCTTCGAATGCAACCAGCCGGGCCACATCCGGCGTTTCTGCCCGCAGCTATATGGGAACGCCCCTCTTGCTCTCCCTCCTGCTCTCCCTCCAGCAGCTCCACGAGGGCGGGGATACATGCGTGGTCGAGGACGAGGACCGCCAAGAGGTAACCCCGGCCCTGCTAGGGATCAGGTGTACGCGCTTGACATGGCACAGGAACGGAACCCACAAGATGTGATTGCAGGTATGATTTAATTAGTTTACATACTTGCATGGTTTAACATGAATTGCTTAGAACTTATTAGACACTAGCAATAAGTTTTGGTCGTTGGCACTTAGGCACCGTGATTATTGGCGGGAAGACGGCCTATGCGCTGTTCGATACCGGTGCCTCACACTCTTTTGTGTCCGAGGATTTCATAAAAGACGTGGGGGATGTTCAGTACTTCACGGGAATAGCCCGACGTGTACGCCTTCCGGATGGCTCGGAGATGATCGCAACTGCCAAGTGCGAGTTGGAATTATTTATTGATGGGAAGGCCTTTGATACGCCGGCCACGGTTCTGAGAATGCCGGAGTTTGACATCATTTTGGGCATGGCATGGCTGGACTGGCACTTCGCGAGGATCGACTGCGCGGAGAAGCGGATCTATTTGAGGCATGGAGACTCTGACGTCATCTTCCAAGGTATTGGCTTCGCGCCACGTATGATATTATCTTCTATTCAGGCTGTAAAAGCTCATATGAAGGGAGACGAGGTCTTCATGATCTGGTTCGAGTTGAAGGAGGAAGCGTTGGAGTTAAAGGATGTACGGGTAGTGCGGGATTTTCCTGAGGTATTTCCTGAGAAGCTACCAGGATTACCTCCACATAGAGAGGTTGACTCCCAGATCAATCTAGTACCAGGTGCCAAGCCTGTATCCAAGGCCCCGTACAGAATGGCCCCGAAAGAACTAGCAGAATTTAGAGTTCAATTGCAAGAACTAGTAGATTCAGGGTTCGTTCGCCCCAGTTCATCACCATGGGGTGCCCCTGTGCTGTTCGTAAAGAAGAAGGATGGAACCCTGCGATTGTGCATAGATTATCGGGAACTCAATCGACTAACGGTGCGGAACACTTATCCGCTACCTCGGATCGACGAGTTGTTCGATCAATTAGTGGGAGCACATTGGTTCTCTAAACTAGACCTGCGCTCTGGATACTATCAGTTGAGGATACAAGAGGGGGATATTCAGAAAACAGCCTTCAGTTCGAGATATGGTTTGTATGAGTTCACAGTAATGCCGTTTGGGCTCACGAATGCGCCTTCGGCCTTCATGAGCCTGATGAACAAGGTGTTTGAACCATACTTGGACATCTTCGTCATTGTTTTCATCGACGACATCTTGGTCTACTCAAAGACGGAGGAGGAGCATGTCGAACACCTGACCTTGGTTTTGAAGAAATTGAAGGAGCATGCCTTGTATGCCAAGTTTAGCAAGTGTGAATTCTGGCTTAAGGAGGTAGCCTTATTGGGGCATGTGATTAGTGGAGCAGGATTAGCTGTGGATCCAGCCAAGGTGCGGGCCGTGAAGCAGTGGTCGCCCTTGAAGTCGGCGGCCGATGTACGAAGCTTTCTTGGACTTGCTGGCTACTACCGCAAGTTCGTGAAAGGATTTTCCAAGATTGCCCTTCCTCTTACCTCCTTGACGAAGAAGGGTGTGCCATTTGAGTGGACACCTCAATGTGAAGCGGCATTTCAAGAATTGAAAGATAGGCTTACCTCCGCCCCCATCCTTGCACTTCCGTCGGGGAAGGAAGGATTCCAAGTTTACACGGACGCATCATATCAAGGGATGGGAGCGGTGCTGATGCAGCACGGGCATGTGATCGCTTATGCTTCAAGGCTCCCTCGGCAGAGCATGCGGAGTATTTGGCCACCATGAGCATAATTTGTGATATCCGAGACCGGATTCGGGTGGAGCAAGGAATGGATGCGGCCTTGGCCCCGGCAATCAAGGCAATTGAAGATGGGACCACCGATGAGTACACACTAAAAGACGGTCTCGTTTATTTTCATGGCCGACTTTATATTCCCAAGGGCGGCAAAATTCGGGAGGATATATTAAGAGAGGCGCATTCCTCTCAATATTCAGTGCACCCGGGTACTGCTAAGATGTACGCCGGACTGCGGAAGACCATGTGTTGGCCGGGAATGAAGAAGGATGTTCGCTACTATGTTACACATTGCGAAGCTTGCCAAAGAGTGAAGGCTGAATGCAGGAGTCCCGGTGGTTTGTTGCAGTCGTTGCCCATCCCCGAATGGAAGTTCGAGGACATCTCCATGGACTTTGTCCATGGGCTACCTCGCTCACGCTCCGGGAATGATTCGGTATGGGTTATAGTGGATCGACTGACAAAGGTGGCCCGGTTCATTCCAATGAAGAAGGAAGCACACGTGGATGTTTTGGTACGCCTTTTTGTGGAACAATTTGTACGGTATCATGGCGTGCCCAAGACAATTGTTTCGGATCGGGATGGTCGGTTTACATCCAATGAGTGGAAGGCGGTACAGGCGTATTTGGGCTCACGCCTAACCTTTAGTACCGCATTTCATCCTCAGACTGACGGACAGTCAGAGCGGACCATCAGAACGCTGGAGGATTTATTAAGGTTATGTGTGTTGGACAGAGGAGAGCCGTGGGAAAGACTCTTGCCCCTGGTAGAATTCTCCTACAATAATAGTCATCAAGCGAGCATCGGTATGGCGCCCCATGAAGCCCTTTACGGAAGAAGGTGTAGGACTCCCTTGTCTTGGGTGCAAGATGAAGATCCGAAGGCATTGGGAAACGAATACATAGATGATACTGCTGCGGCGGTCAGATTGATACGGGATCGCATGTTGGAGGCTCAAAGTCGACAGGCAAAATATTACAATAAAAAGCATCGGATGGTGGAATTCCAAGTGGGCGAAAAGGTGTTCCTTAAGATTCGGCCGATGCATGGAGTTTCGCGGGTGCGTGGAGTGAAAAAGCTCAGCCCAAGGTATGTTGGGCCTTATACTATATTGGAAAGGATTGGCCCGTTTGCCTATCGGTTGGAGTTACCACCGGAACTAGAAAATCTTCACGACGTGTTCCACGTATCGTCGCTTCGAAAAGCACTATTGCGGCCCGACCAATTTATTCCCACTACTGATGGTGCGGTGGCGTCAGATAGGTCTGTGCGACTAGAGCCGGTACGAATCGTTGACAGCGAGACAAGAACATTACGCCGCAAAAGTGTCCCCTTAGTGAAGGTGCTATGGATGAATCATGGGAAGGAGGAGTACACCTGGGAGCCAATGGATTTGATGCAGCAACGCTACCCGGAGTTGTTTACCCAAGGTAATCTTATTTAAAAACATATGATAAACTTTCTGTTAGGTTTTTCTCCACACAGCCTAAGCCTGATTTCGGGGACGAAATCTTTTATTTTGTTTATAGGATTTGTAACGTCCCGAATCGTTCTAGGCCACTAGTGTGTGTGTTTTGAGTCAGGAGGGTTGACTCGAGTCCTGAGAAGTGCAGGGAATTGGGCTGCGCTTGTGGAGAAGGGGAGAAATCAGTGCAGAGAGAAGTGACACGGGTAGAGACACGGCCGTGTCCCTACCCGTGTGCATCGAGATGATCTCGACGAGCCGTGTCGAGATCGTCGAGAATCGTCGAGAGTCGTCGAGATCAAGTGACACGGGTAGTGACACGGCCGTGTCCCTACCCGTGTGCGTCGAGATGATCTCGACGAGCCGTGTCGAGACCGTCGAGAGTCGTCGAGATCGTGACACGGGTAGTGACACGGCCGTGTCCCTACCCGTGTGCGTCGAGATGATCTCGACGAGGCGTGTCGAGATCGTCGAGCGGGGTCGACACTAAGTGACACGGGTAGTGACACGGGCGTGTCCCTACCCGTGTGCGTCGAGTTGAGCTCGACGAGAAGTGGCGAGATGTAACTGAAGATGCACACGGCCAATGACACGGCCAGGCACACGGCCGTGTCATGTGAACACGGGTTGGGACACGGGCGTGTCCCGACCCGTGTCAAACACTGAACCGACATGGAAACTGTCGTTGCCGTTTCGCCAGGCAGGACACGGGTAAGGACACGGCCGTGTCCCTACCCGTGTCACATTTTGCATATAAGGGGCAGAGAAACCCTAGCCGTTTTTCACTCTCATTTCCTTTCCCTATTTCCTGTGAGAGCTCCTGGTGAGAGGGAAACTGCAGGAGCAAGTTTTACCGAAGGAGATCCGCCATCGCCGCGAGAGAGAAGATGCCGCCAAGGAGAACTACGCGATCCATGGCCGGAAATGGTGGTACCGCTGGAGTCAACGTGAGTTTCCTACCCTCTCCCTTGGTGTTAGATCTTAGATATTTAGGAGAGACATCGGTTCAAGAGAACTTGATGTAGAGGAGAAGATTTCTAGGTTTGGCCATGCTAGGATTTGAATCCTAGATTTTAGATCTCTTCAACCCTTCCCCTTTTCTTCAATATGACGACGGGTGGATGGTCTCGTGAGGAGTTTATGGCCTTTGAGGTTGAATAAGGGAGGAGAATAATTCTGGAAAATTTAGGAACGATCGCCTTGACGAGGAAGACGAACCGATGCCGTTCATTTTCCTTTAAGATGCGCGCAGAATCTGTATTCTGCGCGCAGCGATCTTCTAGGCCCTTTTTATGTAGGATATGTGCAGATCTGGGCTTTTGGCCAAACACGAAAGTTGTAGCCCTTGGAAATACCTTTCCAACGAGTGGTTGCACGACTTCAAGTGATGTCTGTGGCCCCGGGAAAACCAAATCGAGTTTGCTGTCCGGCAATTCCTGTACACAGAAATTGTGTTCTGTGCGCAGTGAACTTTGAAGCCGATTTCGAGTAAGGTATTGTCAGATCTGGGTTGTGACCTGAATATGAAAGTTGTAGATCATGAAAAGATCTTTCCAACGAGGGGTTACACGACTTCACCGGATTCCTGTAGCCTCGGGAATCTCCGGTCGAAATTGCTGTCCAGATTAGTGATACACTTAGAATTCTGGTTTTATATAAAGTGCAACAAGAGTCGGTGGAATTCTGTCAAGATTAAATAATTGATGCTAATCACCGAAGAACTTTGAATGATGGTGTTTATTATTTAGAATGCATACAACTGATTTACTATTGCAAGTTGTCTTGAGATTTGGATGGTTTCCTTTATGTTTAATTGAATCGAATTGATAAGATGTTGATAGATTATAACATATACGCATCATATAAGTCTTATGTAGAGTTCATATGGAATGACATATAGAAGATTAAACTATGACCATGATATGTTGATTTGGTGAAATGAAATTTATTAGTCCAATACTTAGAGCGTCGTCTCCCTACGGGTAGTATTGTGGAAGAATGAAAGTGCGGTGTTGACCGTCACTTGTTTTGTTGTGTTGAGATAGGTGTGGATGGATGGTTGGGCTGTGTCCTCGTGTTTACTTCCGAGGCCCCTTCCATGATATGTTGATATGGTATTTGCATGTGGTGTGAGTCGACACGCGGTGTCGTAATCCTGGGTTAAGGATAGTGTGGCAGGTCTACGGGCTCGCCAGTCGTCACACCGACGGGAGTTGGCAGTTAGACTTGGTCGGTTTGGGCTGTGTCCTCGGTGTTCACGTCCCGAGGCCCCTCCGACCATGTGAACGGTTGGGCTGTGTCCTCGTGCTTTCTTCCGAGGCCCCTTCCGGGTCACGCAAGGCCAGTTCGGGCTGTGTTCTTGGTGCACATCTACCCAAGACCCCGCTGGGCCATAGTACGCATGGGCTCCGCTGTTGTGTTCTTAGCGTTGAGGCGTACGGAGGCCTAGGTGAAGTAGTGTGATACCCGCCTAGTAGTAGAAGTGCCCGTTCTACTGTCACCGCCTGGCCACGGCGGCTGATGCCTGAGAGGTTAGCTACCAGCTCGAAAAGTGGGAACTATAGTCTGTGTCGACATAGCAGTTGCATGGGTGTGCATGGGTGAGTCATTGCATAGCATTCATAGCATTCATAACATTGCACAACAAGATCCTCATCGTATAAGTTTGTATGGGCACTCTTATACGATGAGTTACTTTTATGTAACCCGATCCTTAACTTATAAGTTTGTATGGGCATTCTTATAAGTTAAGTTACTTCCTGCTCTTACTTATACTTGCTAGTTTACTTGTAGCTCTTATATAAATGCTGATAGTGATACTGTTTCTCTTACTCTACTGCCACCTGTTTGTACCTGTCATACACTTATAAATATTGTACCCTTGTTTCTCTTTCTCCGCCCGGTGCCGAGGAGTCGCCGGGGGAGCGGATGTGAAACCACTTAGTCGTTTCGACTAACGGTTGCTACGTCTTCCTTTTTAGGAGGTCACGCCGCAGGTAGAGCAGCCGCAGACTACGCAGCAGGACAGCCAGGCCAGGACGACAGGGCCTGATGTGACGGTGTCGTCGATACCGTCTGTTACTGATGTTAGTATTTTTATTACTCTGATGTAGCCCGTTTGGGCAATGATTAGCTGTACTCTGATATTTTGTAGAAGCATGTTTTAGCTTCTCATTATTGATGTTTTGGACTTTATATACTTAGTGTGGATTTTGACTTCTCTTGCTTATTTATTTGGTTGGGTTGGCATGATATATTGATATGGTTTCAGCCGGCGGAATAGGCGTCTTGTGGTACAGGTTAGCCCGTGTGCTAATGCTACCGCAAGGCGACTGTTCCGGGCATAAGACTCCCCCTTCGTGCCGTGTTTTGGGATCCGGGGAGGGGGGGTCTTACAGATTGTACCCTCTGAGTAACCATCCATGAAACCAAGAAATTCATGGCCTATGGTATCATATACAAGCTCGTCGATTCGAGGGGGTGAGAAGATATCTTATTGGCTTACATGGTTGAGGTTGATGTAATCTACGCACATCCACAACATCTTGGAAGTCTTCTTTACCAACATCACATTGGAGAGCTAAGTAGGATACTCTGCTTCATGAATTAACCACACCTCTAGGAGTTTTCTACCTCTTCCTCAATATCCAGAAGCTATTTTGGGGCGAAGTTGTGCATTTTTTGAATCTCAGGCATGCACATATGGTTAATATTTAGCGAATTGGAAATTACCTGTGGTTTCCCACCATGCATGCCCTCGGGATTTCATGCAAAAATACCATGGTTAGCATGGAAGAAGTTTGTGTACTCCTTCCTCTCTTTAGAGGGCATAAATGATCAGACATGGACCACATGTGTTGAGTCCTTGCTGGAATGAAAAACCTCTATGAGTCCCTCCATTTGTGCTCGACGCCAAAGTGTTGCCTCGTCAACAAGATCAAAGGTGATGGAGGGTTATAGCCTTCCTTGGCTGAGCCTTCCTTAGATAATAGGATCCTACTGTATCTTGATTCCCACACAAATTGCCCACCGTGTAGGGAGTAATGAACTTCATCACGAGTTGTTATAATGGGATTGCCTTAAAACTACTAGCAAAGTGATCCATAGTGGCTACATAATCCTTTTTCTCTTGCTTGAATGCTTCATATTGCCGATTTAGGAGGGATTTCCTATCATCCCTCACTTTGTATGTTCCTTGCATATAGACAATAAGAGAATCCCACATCTCTTTAGCAGTCTTGAAGTGAGCCAAGTTCTGGAAGGTGGAGTCATCTATGACACTTACAATGATATTTTGTGTCATCTTATCCATAGTGGCCAAGATGACTCCATCCTTAGTCATTTCAGTGTATTTCTTTGGGGTTTGGACATTGGTATCTGGGATAGAGTTTTTCAAGGGAATGACGGGTCCTTCCTGAACTGTAATTAATATCCTAGGGTCTAAGTCTTCCATGAATAGCTTGACCCTCTCTTTTCAAATCTCAAAGTTCTCTTTTTGCCGACTGGAAGCTTCATTGAGCTCAACTCCTTATGGTTCTCTCCTGAATCCATAGGGATAATATTTAGCTACTCATGGAGATCTGTTCAGACTGTTAAGTCCTTATTGAACAACCTCCCTCAGATACCACTTGAAAGTCTTTGTTTCAAGAGTAATTATCACCTAGAGGGGGGGGGGGGGTAAATCGGTTTCTTAGTCTTTAAGACTATCTCATTGATTTAGTGTGTTAAGTGTTCAGTTATTTTAGTTATCTTTCAAGAAAGAGAGACAACACAATAGTATTTATAGTGGTTCCCCAAGGTATGGTCCAATGTTTCTCCGACCTTTCTAACATTGTGTTAGACAAGGCAATTGATAAGTCAATTTATATAGTTATTTTAGTTTAGTTTTTTAGAAATAAAAAATATAGTTTATTTGGCTTTATATTAATATATAAAATAATTCGTTTATTTTTATATTTCAGGTCAATATGGGCTCCAAATATCAATTTCAAGTCCATGGCAATGATCTGAAAATATTGTGGAGAAAATTAACATTTTTGGTCACGGATAGCTGAACTTCAAATGGTCATAACTTTCAAACTTGAAGAGTTACGGGACGTGCAACCAGTCAACGGAAAGAGGATGATCTCCTCTATAAATCTGGAGAGTTTCACATGTGCACGCCCCGAAGTGAAGCCCTGGTAGGGCGTGACAAGGGGGCGTGTCTCGGGTAAAAATATAATTTTCCGCAGAAAACTTCTGTAGGCAATTCTGGGACTTTTTATAAGTACACGCCCACATGTCACTGGCGTGACCTAGGGCGTGGCCAACCCAAACCTGCGAAATTGAAGCCAGATTGTGCTGTTTCCAGCTATTTGATGACCCGGTCAGTACACGTCCTAGGTCACAGGCGTGTCATAGGAGCGTGACATCCCGTAACAGCCAGAATTTATTTCCTGCCATTTCTCCTTCCTGCCGTTTCTAGTAACAGACTTGACACGCCCTAGTTCACGGGCATGACCAAGGGGCATGACCCGAAAAACGACAACTTTTTGCACTTTTTCTCCAATGTTCCCAGGCTTTCAAGACAGCAATTTCCGAGCCTTACACGGTATAGGTCACGGGCGTGACCTAGGGCATGACCTTCCAGAAATTTTACTATAAATTCCAGAAAAAGCCAGGATCTACAAGAAGCATCAAGGGAGCCAAATCTAGGAGTAGTTCAATAGCTTAGTTTCTATTTTTATGCATTTCTTTCATGTAATTTTCAATTACATAGTGTAGTTTCACTCTTGTTAGCCTTCAGTTTCAGTTCTATTTTATTCCGATCATGTCTCCATTTATCTTTCTTTGTATCTTACTTTTCATGTCAAGTAGCTAATTTTTTTATCACTTGATCATGATAATCTTTGAATAACATAATCTTTTTTTTGTTAAACTCTATTTTTACTACTTCGATTTATCTTTGATTATTTTTGTGTCGAATTCATATTTCGCAGCTATGTTATTCGATTTTAGATCTGTACCTTAAATGACAGAGAGGTTGCGGATACGAGTAGATCACTCAAACATAAAAGGAGCCGCATGCACTCCTCGAGAGAGGATGACACGGATCTTCCGGATTGAAGTCAAATCAAATAGCGGGGTTCATCGCATAAGGAAACCTTAGGGGTTTCGACTGGCCGAGGGATCTTAATCGATCAACCTAAGTTTAGTCAGGAGCGTATACTCGAGAGAGGTGCTTTTGTAATTTAGGAACCTCCACGGTCGAAGTAGGTAATTTAGAAGTTTGCTTTAATGAAAAGTTTATTTTATTTTAAAGTGAGTGTAGATCAAGTATTATCTTTTATTTTATTTTTCTGCCTATAGTTTAATTTCACTCATTTTATCATCCAATAAAATAATATTAATTCACGTGAGTAGGAGTACTCAACAGGCCCCGAGTCTAATACGACATTTTCTATAATATATTTTGATAGGTACACTTGCCTATTTGGGATTTTAGTTTGGATATATTTTCAAAACTATAAAATTCCTCATCAAACTTTTGGCGCAGTTGTCGGGTATATTTTTGTTGATATTTTGAAAGCGAAAATTGTATTACTTTTATCACTCTCTTTCTCTATCCTCAATTCTCTTTTTAATTTTCATTTTCAAATTCATTTCTATTAGATAAGGGTTGTGTTTATTTTCTTTTATTAAAAAAATATTATCCCAATTGGCCGCTAAAATTGTCAAGCTTCAAAATCAACTAGATATTTTGGAAGCCGCAAAAAAGCCCCAAATTTTTGTTCTAATTGTAGTGCTCCTCATCAAAGTGATAATTGTTATTATTATTATTATCAAAAATTTTGTTATGAAAATAATTTTACATTTATTATCAAAAATTGAAATGCGATGGATAAAAAACGAGCAATTGATCTAGAATCCCTTTGGAGAAAATAAACTTTTCTATAAAAGGAAAAGACCCACAAGTTTTTAAAATAATTAACTTTGACCGTGGAGGTTCCCAAAATATATAAGTGACTCTCTCGAGAACACACAAACAACTAACTTTAGGTTGATCAATTAAGACCCCCTCGACCAGTCAAAAACCCTAAGTTTTCTTTTAGCGGTGAAACCCACGATTGGGTTTGACCCCAATCCCGAAGATTTATGTCGTCCTCTCTCAAGGATGCATGCAAATCCTTTTTTCTTTGAGCGATCTCCTCATTTGCTTGGATTTCTCGATCAAGTAGCATGCAAATCTTAGATTGAAAAACATACTTGCGACATATGAATTCAAAGCAAAAATTATTCAAAGATAAATCGAAGCGAAATAAATTAGAAAGTTTGCACATGTTTATAGAGACAAAATAAAATTTATTTTATTCCAAAGTTCATCATGATCAAGTGTTCATGGAAATTTAGCTACTCATCATGATGAGATTACATAAAAAAAGAGGGAGAGACATGATTACTAAAGTTGAAATAACTTGAAATGAAATTGCAAAGAAAAGAGAACACTAGGAAAGAGAATACAAGAACTAAACTAGCTAATAAAAATGAAAATACAGCTAAAACAAACCATAATTTCAAAAATTAAGCTCCCAAATCACCCTCATCAGCTCATGGACTTTTCTAAAATTTATAATAATATTTGCTAGAGAGTCATGCCACTAGGTCATGCCCGTGACAGGGGCATGTTGTAACGACCTCCCCAGACCACGACACGAAAGGATAACCGGTCAAGCTCGTCGAGATCTGCTCCACGCTATGTCAAGCTCAGCTCGATGCTTTTCGTTGAGCTCAGGTCAACTGTTGTCATGTTACCTCTGATTAATTTTTGGGGTGTTACAATCCTCCCCTCCTTTCATAAATTTCATCCCAAAATTTAATACAACATGCATAAACCAGTGACAAATATGTTACAATATATATTTTCTTCAACAAAAACATGTTACAACATTTTAGCTAAACAACTCGGGAAATTTAGCACTCATGGTCTGCTCCCGCTCCCATGTTAGCTATTCACCACACAATTGTCCAACCGGACCATGACCATCCCTATTGTCTTGTTCCTCAATTGCTTAACCGCTTTATCGTCGATTTGAATGGACCTAACCTTCGTCGTTAGCCTAGATTTGATCGGTATGCGATCATTCGCAATCACTTGAGTTGGATCTTTCACGGTTTTTCGAAGCACTGGTATGTGGAACACATCATGCAATCCACTCAACTCTGCCAATAGATCTAGTAGATAGGAAGCTTCTCCAACTCAGTCCACTACTTCGAACGGGCCAAGATACCTCGGACTTAACTTTTCAAGCGCCAAATCCTGGACACGCCCTTGAATGGTTTAATTTTCAAGTATACCCATTCTCCAAGCGCAAACTCTACGCTTCGGTGCGTGGCGTTATAGTACTTTACCTGCCAATCTTGGGCTATCAATAGCCTCTCCCGGATAGAGCGTATTGTCGAATTATCTTCTTCGACTTCCTTATACTTATACAACTTAGATTCGCTTGTTTCCGCCCATGTTAATGGTGTACGATACTTCCTACCATACAAAGCTTCAAAAGGGGCCATATTTAGACTAGCTTGATAGCTGTTATTGTAGACGAACTCTACCATATAGATATGGTCTTCCCACCTCTTCCCAAAATCCAAGGCACACATTCGGAGCATGTCCTCCATCGTTTTGTTGGTCCTCTCAGTCTGGCCATCCGTTTGTGAATGAAAGGTCGTACTGAACGTTAATTCTGTCCCCAACAATTGATGGATTAGCCTCCAATCATTCGAAGTGAAGCGTCCGTCTCAATCACTTACAATGTTATGGGGAACACTGTGTAATTGTACAATTTGCTCAACATAAGGCTTATTCAAGACTTCCACTGAATTGTCCATCTTGTTCGGAATGAAGTGAGGCACTTTAGTCAACCAGTCTACGATCACTCAAACAGAATCATTACCGCGTTGAGATCTCGGCAAACCGTGCATGAAATTCATTGAAATATCATCAAACTTCCATTCCGGAATAGGTAGCGACTTCAGGAAACCTACAGGCTCCTGGCATACATCTTTGACGAAGGCATAAGTCTGACATTTAGCCACATAATGTGCTTTGTCTTTCTTCAAACCCAGCCACTAGAATAACTTTTTCATGTCTTTATACATCTTTGTGCTCCCTAGGTGAATTTAATACTTTGTGAAGTGATCTTCATACATCAATTTGTCTCTCAGCTTACCCATAACGGGTTGCACAAACGACTACTTTTTCGCAAAAGGTCGTCACCCCAGGGGAATTGGCCATTTGACCCATCCACTGCATAGCGCTGTAAACTTTCATCAAGTTCCGTTGCTCGCCAAACCCTGTCCGCAATGTCATATTGTACCTCCGTCTAGTTCAAGAACGCATTTGCATTGGAATTGTTTTCAACACAAGAAATCTCCAAATCTTCCAACTCCTGGATCAAACACTCATCATGCATCTACCACCGAGTTGTCCTTGTCGGAGTCCTACGAGTCAAGGCATCTGCGACATTTCCCTTCCCTGGACTATCGTGAATTTGGAAGGTATAGTCCCCGAGGAACTCCATCCATCTACATTGTCGTATGTTGAGATCCTTATGATTCAATAAATACTCTAGTCTCTAATGGTCCATGAATATATCCATCTTCACGCCATATAAATAATGACACCAATGTTTAAGTGCAAAAATCATCGCCGCCAACTCCAAGCCGTGGACGGGATAGTTCCATACTGAAGAAGAACGCAGTCTAAGCCTCTCCCTGACACATCACTATAGATTTCAAAGTCATTTGAACCACATGGCGACGTCAATATTAACGTCGTGGTCAGGCAACTCTTCAGCTCTTCGAAAGCTCATGCACACTCCGCCATCCAAACGAACTTCTGATCCTTCCTTGTTAATATGGTAAGAGTAAAAGTGCTTCGTGAGAAGTTTTCTACGAAATGTTTGTAGTAGCAGGCCAGTCCAAGGAATCTCCTGACTTCGACCATAGAAGACAACACCGGCCACTCATGTATGGCTCTTATCTTTGACAGATCCACCGTAATGCCCTCTCCACTCACCACAAGGCCCAAAAAAGCCATTGACGATAGCAAAAACTCACTTTTTGTGAACTTGGCATAGAGCTTGTTTCTCCTCAGGGTGTGTAACACCATCCATAAATAGTTCGCATGATCTTCTTCAGACTAATAATACACTAGAATGTCATCAATGAAGATGATTACAAACAAGTCCAAGTACTCTCAAAATGTTCGGTGTATTAGGTCCATTAACACTAATGGAGCATTTATTAGACCAAACGACATTATAGTGAACTCGTAATGACCATAGTGTGTTCCAAACGCTCTCTTGGGAATGTCACCTTCCCGAATCCTCAACTAGAAGTAATAAGACTTTAAGTCCAGTTTAGAATAGACGGTTGATCCACTAGCTGATCAAACAAGTCATCAATTCGATGTATTGGTTACTTGTTCTTCTCCGTCAGCTTATTCAATCCGCGATAGTCGATGCACAACCGCAGACTACTATTCTTCTTTTTCACAAAGAGAAGAGGTGTGCTCTAAGGTGACATACTTGGGCGTATATAACCCAGTTCTAGCAACTCTTGTAGTTGAACTTTCAGTTTCTCCATTTTCTTTCGCGCTACACGATATGGCGAGCGGGCCACAGGTTTTGCACTGGCACCAACTAAATAGAGAATTCAACCTCCTGATGGGGTGGTAACCCCAAGACCTCCTTCGGGAACACATCAGCAAACTATGAAACAATCAGAACATCACTCACATTGGCTTTTGGCTCAACAACTGTAATAAGCATGAAGAAGAACTTTGAGCCATTCCGAATAGCTTTGATGACTTGGAGAGCAGACATCAACAATTTGCTCGATCCTCACATACCAGTGAATTTCAACTCTAGCTCGGTATTATATCCTAGTGTGATCTTCTTTGAATTGCAATCGATAAAGGCACGCTGCTCTGAGAGGCATTCCATACCAAAGATCACATCAAATTCCGATATCGGCAGCACAGATGCATCCAATCCGAAATCCTGACTTCCTATATGAAACTCCACACAGCAAGTCTTATCTGCATGCATCTCGCATCTGTTTGGTAATAACACTTTCACATTATATTTTGTCATACGAATCGACACTCAGATCCGTGACACGAAGTCCACAGATAGAAACGAATGTGAAGCACCCGTATCAAACAGTACTCTCGCCAGATGGTCATGAATCAGGATAAAACCTAAGACAAACACATCATAAACAATCTACACACAAGCTATGAAGTATCCAAAACAATAATATAGTATCTTAACTCGTACATGTGACGGCATCACTTTGTTTTATGTCTCCTGTTGTCCAACATTATAAACTTGGGGCTGCGCCTGGGATGTAGAGGACTCCACAACTGAATTTCCCTTTTCAGCATATGCTCCTGTCTTCTTCTCACCCTTTGGCGGACCAACCTGACAGTCACGGGCAAGATGACTCACCTTACCACATGTATGACAAGCACGAGGTTCTTTCCTCGAAGTGTCTCCAAACGCAATAGTTGAGGGAGCCTGTGTAGAAGACTTAGATCTCTTACCCCATTTCCTTTGATAGTTTATTTCTCCCTGGTGCGACACTTTGAACTTGAGATTTGTCACAGCCAAGTTCCTCTTGCCCTTTAACAGCTTCACATCTTTCTCCAATGCACGAGTCATATCAACCAACCCTTGAAACCCCTAGTTCACCGAACTCGAGAGCAGGAATCTAAACTCATCCCGAAACCTTTCGTAGAACCTATTAATTTTACGCTCTTTGTCAGCAAAGATAGATCTTGCATAACGTCTCAACCTGGTAAACTCATGTAAGTAGGTGTCAACACTACTTTCCCCTTGTGTTAAATGCTGGAATTCATTTTCCATTGCTATGCGCTGAGACGTTGGCATGTGCTTTGCCAAAAACAGTCTCGAAAACTCCTCTATCGAGACTTCCATTAGTTGTCTTCCCGCCAAGTGGTGCAGCTCCATTTCATCCCACCAAAGTCGAGCCTCTCCTTCCAACAAGAACGTGGCTAAGGTGACTTTCCATTCCTCCTCTATTCTTATCGCTGTCACAACCCGCATTTTCTCAACATTTAAGTTATATCAGTTAAGAGAAAATATGCGTCGTGATGCCACGCCGTGTAGGGGATAACTGCAAACACTCAGACAAAACTCGAAACACTATAGTTTATATGAAATCCATACATTATTAAGTAAAAACCAATTTAAATTGGATGGTCGTATCCCTCGGCATAGTGTATCAACTAGTCCACGAGTAAACATATAGTTATATGCAACAGAAAATACTTTGGTTATGTTGATTAACACCCTACATGAGTACAAATATCCCAAATGGACAACTCATGGCATGCAAGACTCTAGATTTATTATAAGTATGTAAATAGTCTTTACTTTAGGTATAAAATAATATTTTAGTTTTAGAAATTTGAGATGTATGAAGTACTAGTAGTAATGCTTTTATAAGTGAAAATACCTAACATGCAACTTAACATAAAACATTCCCAAAGAGCAAGTAAAAACAACCACAAAAGACAAAACTAGCAACTTAGCAAAGTATTTAGCAATTCAAAAGAAAACCACCAGTGGGCGTCAACAAACTGACACGAACCCACTGGTCAGTATTTGTGTCTGTACTAACAAAAAACAACAAAGAACTACCTCTCAATGTAGAGGGAACCTCTGCAACACTGTCGTCCACTAGCAAATACCAATCATAGCCGCTCAACCGGCTACTACCCTGAACCTGAGACATTCAAAGAAAGAACACCTCAGCAATAAAAATACAAGTGACAAACGAAACTGTCATTAAACAAGGGAGTAGCAAGATTACTAATCCAAACCTGAATAGCTGTCAAAAATACAGCAAACTAACTAGAGATTAAGTACGAAAGAGAACTTATAAAGTTAAAAGGTAATGAAATTTGCACCAAGGGCGAACAGAGTAATACTCCGAGAACATCTGCGAGAATAGGCAGAAATAGCATTATTTTAATCCATTGGAAACAAAAACAAGACAAAGGCTTAATAAACAAGTGTATCATTAAAACCGTAACGCAACCAGATCCGAGTCGGGACCAGCCGGTCAAACCCAAACTAACAGACCAAAACGTCTCAAAAACGGGACTACGGTGGCGGCCATCTGGTCCAACATAACCCAACAGCCCAAAAACAAGACCCAAACATGCCTTAGTGTAATGATTCATGAAACTAAGCCAACCAAACCAAACCCCCAAAACCAAATACCCATAAAGCACAAACTCGACAAATTCAGCAAAAACTCGACGATTCTAACTTGGCAAAACTAAGCCTTTAGAGATGCACGTCAAATTGGTCAAAGGACAAAAATCTAAGGGAAAAGCGTCGAGTACACTCAACACCACGTCGAGTGCAGTCAACGCACTCGACGCCACAACTCAGCACACTCAACGCTTAAACACAACAGCAAAAACAGGCGATGGTGTTGAGTGAGTTCAGCTCACTCAACGCTTTACCACATAGCTGCCAAAATCAGATGACAGCATTGAGTGAGTTCAGCTCACTCAACTCTATCAACACTTTAACACTTAAATTGCAGAGTTAAAGCGACGGCGTTGAGTGAGTTCAGCTCACTCAATGCGGTCAACGTTTTTCTATAAAAGCGACGGCTTTGAGTGAGTACAAATCACTCAACGTTGTCAATGCTTTTCTATAAAAGCGACGACGTTGAGTGAGTTCAGCTCACTCATCACTGTCAATGCTTTCTTACATAGCTTTACAAAATAAAGGGACGACGTTGAGTGAGTTCAGCTCACTCAACACTGTCAATTCTTTCTACTTGGATTTAACAGATTTAAGAGACGACGTTGAGGGAGTTCAGCTTACTCAATGTTGTCAACATTTTTTACTTGTATTTACAGATTTAAGAGACGACGTTGAGTAAGTTCAGCTCACTCAACGTTGTTGATGCTTTAATACTTAACTTGCCGATTAAAGTGATGGCGTCGAGTGAGTTAAGCTCACTCAAAGTTGTCAACGCTTTCAGACTTAACTTCTAAAATTTAAGAGAAAGGTGTTGAGTTAGCTAAGCTCACTCAACGCCGCATTGAGTGTATACCACTCACCCAACGCTTTTTAACTTAGCTTATCAGACCTCTCAGCAAGGCGTTGAGTGCATTCAACACACTCAATGCTTTTATACTTAGACTAAAAACTGAACTTCTACACTAACATTACACTAAAAGCTTTTAGACAGAAACCTGCTAGAGGGTTATCATCCCAATAGTCTTATACTAACAACTTATAATTATATTTGACCTAGACAAAGGATGATTTTACAGCCATGCTAAGAGTCATCTGGCCTACCAGAATAGGAAACTGAAGGGGCAAAAGGCTCGGTAAGGGTGTCAACACCACTTGCCTCAAGATCTACAGAAAATCATTTTTTGACATGGAGGTAATCCTACCCTAATCTGATCCTGCTGTGGCGGGAGGATTGTAACGCCCCCGATTTTTCGATGATTTTGTTTGATTTGCTATCATCATATTTATGACGTCATGAGATTACTTTTAATGTCGAGTTGACGGCGCATCGCCGTTAAGGCCTTTTTGCGTCCGTGGAGTCGAGTCGGCCAAATTCCTGTTGTAATTGGAAAATTTTGCCTTTGGAAATTAAGTTAAATAATTTTGGATTTGCTCGTCTAGTTTCGTCGCGATCCGAGCGATATTTGGGCTTCGACGATTTTCCAAAGTTTTGTAGAATTTATTTTCACCGTAGACTTTGAAAATATATATCTCTAGAATGGATCGTCGGATTTTGGTTTTGACTTCGTCGTTGGGTTCGTAGCGTCAGTGTTCGCATACAATGCAAATTTCTTTTAATTCGGTGCCAGTTTGGGCCTCCGTTTTGAACTCTTGTTTCCTTATTCAAAAAAATATATAAATATGATTATTTTAATATTAAAGCACTATTCAAAAATATCATTTACTATTCATCTCTATAGTTTGATTTTTTGGATATATTTGTAAAATGTTACTCTTCATGCAAATTAATTGTCTAATACTCCAGTGCTACTCTTAGTTACTCGAGTGCTGCTTCCTAAGGACTCGAGTGCTGCTTCTTAGCTACTCGAGTGCTGCTTCTTAACTACTCGAGTGCTGCCTTAACTACTCGAGTACTGCTCTTAACTACTCGAGTGCTGCCATCTTCTACTCGAGTGCTGCCTTCCAACCTCTCGAGTTCTGTCTGTTGTTCTCGAGTACTAAAGTACTAAATTTGGTACTCGAGTAGTCTTTTTCTACTTCTCGAGTAGATGTAATCTTGCTCTCGAGTGCTGTATATTCATCCTGAGTAGTCTGTTTCAGTTTGCGTTCGAGCGACTTTTTGAGGGTCACAATGGTGTTGTATAAAAACTGGTTAACATGAAATTTGTTCATCTCGGCGAGATCTACAACTTTCATGCTAGGCACTTTTCGATTTGAAGCCATCCTAAACCTCTATTTTCGTTTTCCGCACACCCGCTCGTAAATAGTCCGTTTTTAGGCAAAAGTTTTTAAAAAAACATATATATATTCTGATACTTAAATAATTAAGAAAGAAAAATTTCCTTCATCTTCTTCCTCACGCTTTAGCCCGAACCGAAACCAGTGCAGCAACTCCCTCCCGTTCGTGAATCTTCTGGTGGTCGCTGACGGTGCTCCGGGGCTCGAAATCTTCAACCGAGTATAGATCTGGAAAGCTCTCGCCGAGACCAACACCATCATGGTAAAATTTTCCCCATTTTTTTTTTGAAATTTCTCGTTAGGGTTTTTCGGCCCTAACCTTTATTTAGGTCATTTTTGTTCAGATTTCGACTCCTCCCGTCGTTTTTTGCCCCGATCCGCGACGAGAACTAATTCAGAGAACGTTTCCGGTAAAAACCAAGGAAAGTGGTGGTTTACCCTCATTTTCCTCTTCTTCGGTTAATGGTAACTGCTAAGTTTTGTTTTTAATCTTTCTGCACTTTGTCTTTCCAAGTTATTGAAATGTTTAATCCTTCCTTGAAGATCGCTTGTATTTTTTTTAGAGCTGTCATGGTAATTCAATCTCGTCAAGCCTGTTTAATCTTTCTTGAAATGTTTCACTGATGGCTTTAAATGCTTTATCTATCATTATTGAACGTATTATAGTTTATCTAGGATTGTAAATCATTCCTAAGGGTTGATCAACCACGTGTTGAATCTAGAAATGTCAAGTAGAATCTGACGTGCCAAGTCTCGAGATATATGTGGTGGTTTTTTTGTGGGTTTTCTTGATTGCGGGAGTTAGTGGACGAAACCACCTCTGCAAATGTTTGTTTCCTTTATTAGTACCCTGTGGATGTCTACCAGGTTTTTGGGCGTCTCCAGTGTATGGTGGAGAGTATGAGACTCCCTCGCAGTTAGACGAATATTATATTTGTGAGGGTGGTCCAGTTGAGTGACCACCTCGCCCGTGTTTTTGGGTAGAGTCAAGCACAGATGCTTAATAAAGGTTTTGTATTTCTTCCTTATGATTTTTTAATGTTGTCACCTTATAGCCTCATGCCTCTGGTGTATTCTTATTGTACGTGACGAATCAAGTAAGTGTTCTTTTCTTGTTGATGCCCTATTTTTGTACTTTACTTTAGTGCTTTTGGTCTGGGCTGGTACCCCTTTAACCTTTGTTTATAGTTTGGCTTATTTTTCTTCCACCACTTGTACTTTCTTGCTGAGGTGTTCTGTCTTTGGAATGCCTCAGGTTCAGAGCTGTAGCTGAGTTCGGTGCTGGTTTTTTTGGATCTCTTGAGCGGAAGTGTTGTCTGTGGTCGTTGCCTCATCTTATCGAGGTAGATTGTTATTTATTTTGTTTTACTGGTTCAGACATACTATACTGAATGTGGGTTCGTGTCAGTTTATTGATGCCTACAGAATTGCTATTTTTAGATACTTGTTAGCTGCTTAGTTTTCTTAATGTGGATGTGGATTACTTGCTCTCTGGGATGTTTTATGTTAGTATTGCATGATAGTTAATTTCAAGTATAAAAATTACTATTATTACCTCATGCATTACATATTTTAAAATATAAAATCAATATATTTAACGACCGTACAAATATACTTTTATTTCTACTAAATTTAGAACTTGTATGCCTTGAGTTGTCCTTTAGAAGTCTTTAAGCTCTTGTAGGGTGTCTAATCTGATAAAAGAAGTACTTTCCGCAGCGTTTAATTACTTTTTTGTGAACTAGATGAGCCACTAAGTCGAGGGATACGGCCAACTACTGCACTTAAACTGATTTTAGCATAAAATAACTTAAAAAAACTTTCTTCATGATTAAGTAGTTGTTTGCCTGAGTATCCGCAGTTATCCACTGCTGACGTGACATCATGCCACTCATTTTCCCTTACTATGATAAGTTATTAAATGCAGTAAAAATGCGGGTTGTGACAACGATAACAAGAAAACAAAAGAGAAAAAAAGAACAAGAAAGGGTGAAATCACCACTTGCCTCAAATCATCCGAAATTTGGCCAAGCAACTCCTTACGTTACAGATCTAGCAGCAAGAACACTTAAGGAACAAAACCTGAAACTTTTGAGGACAAAAGAGGGTAAACGTTGCATACCTAGACTTCTAAAAATCCAAGAAACTGTAAAAGCTTACCGTAGAAAGCTTACCGTAGAAACGTAGATCTAGGCGAGATCTACCCGGATCACTCTCCAAAGATGAAATTGAGCGCGACCGAAAGCTTAGAAATGTTCGCCGCTCTCGTTCTTTCGCAAGAGTACGACGTTTCAGGATGGAGAAAATGATTAGGGTTATGACATGATGGATTTTTATTTATACTTCTTTATCCGATTATTTTATTATAGGATATCATAATTAATTAAAAACAATGTCAAAACCACTCAAAAACCAAACTTACCCGATGATGATGCACGAAAACGGACAGGGAGTCGGGCACCACCAGCTAACGGTTCGAGCACCGGGGGAAAAAGGAGACTGTTGACTAGACGGTTACTAGCGGTCGCAGCTAAAGGGCAGGAAAAGAGGCCGCTGACAGTGGCAACAACAGAGTTCGCCCGCCGCGGCTTAAATGTCACTCTTGCGGCGGGCTTTCCTTTACTTAAAATTAGAAATAGTTACACGAAGGAGAAAAAGAGGAAGTCGGCCGGACTACAAGCCGCAAAACAATAGACTTGAGACTGCAGCTCTTAACAGGCGAGCTCCAGGATACCAGTCAGCGTGTCTTGGGGAGTCCACCCTCCCCCTATTTATAGGCTCGGGGGCCTGCCCAAGCGGGCATGGCTAAAGTTACCGGCTGCCGGGGTACAAGAGAACCGGGCAGAGGTGAGGGGAAGCAAAATGAGAAAGAAAACAAGAAAGGAGGGAAGCTGCGCGGCCTGGCGGATTCTTCCTGGCGAGCTGACTGCCGGGTCCCGGGCCTTGTCGCTGAGCAGGGCTGGCGCTGGTGGCGGTCTGACATGGAGACCGCCCGGCTTCGGTGATGACCAGACGAGTTGATCTGAGACGCGGCTAGCCGGCCAGGCCGCCCTGTGGTGACCGTCCGAATTGGGAGACTTGGCGGCTTGAAAAGGTCAGGTCGTCCGATCTGGAAAGCTGCGCGAACAGGTCGCGGATTCCGGGCATATCATAATATCCGCACATTTTTAAGTTTCCAAAATACTTCGACAATGTAGAACTAAGCTGGAGACCTCGACTGCCTCATCGTCATCTATAAAATCCCCTATCCCTTGTCATTCTTCAAGATTTCTGCCAAACCATGGGTCGCTACTCGCCACTTGCGGTCAGTATTTTGCAAGCCGACACGATCTTTCACAAGATGGATGTTATGTCATCAATGTTAGCCCGCAACAAGAAACCGCCAGAAAATAAGCAAAGTCGGAGCGAGAAATCAGATGATTCTGCCCGACAGCCTGCCAAGAAGATTGGGAAGCCAGAGACTTCAACGGCTTCTGGATCTGAGAAGAGGCCTACAGAGACCGTCGGCGAATCATCGCAGGCTGCGATAGATCCCAAAGTGGTTTCGAAGGCTGCTCCACCACAAACCGGAA
Organism: Platanthera guangdongensis; assembly: GCA_039583875.1. Taxonomy (NCBI): domain Eukaryota; kingdom Viridiplantae; phylum Streptophyta; class Magnoliopsida; order Asparagales; family Orchidaceae; genus Platanthera; species Platanthera guangdongensis. Next base: position 175,048,651 of record CM077150.1, read on the forward strand.
CTGCCAAATCCTTCGACCTGACTTTCTCTCCATCAGGCGAACCACACTTGAAAATATGTGGGATGGAGGAGAAAAGTGTTGAATCTGGGAAACTGTACGAATTGCGGGACAAGGTTGACGTAATTGTTGTGGATGACAACGAGCCGTAGAAGGCGCTGGAGACCGAACGGATTTTGGCTGAACAACGCAATCGGACTGAAAAGGTGTTCGGCTCCTTGAAACGACAGAAGGAAAGGAGCGAGACCCTTGAAGAAAGGATGAAGAGGAAAATGAGGAAGTTGCAGGCCAGAAACCGGAATATTTCCGAAAAGACCGGTGCGGACAGTCTTCAACATAGGCCGCACGAGAAGGAGGTACCCGAGAACCCGTCCACACCGGATTTCAAGCCGAGCGAATCGGAGAGTGCACCCGCGGTTAGCGAGTCTCTTAGCGAGCTCCTCAAGGGCATGGAGACCCTCCAGCAGCAGGATGCGCTTCTGTCGACTCCAGCGGGCTCTGACAAGGTTGACCGCCCCGAAGTCCAGGTTATTGGGGAGAAGCCTGGCGATCCAGCTTCGGCGGCTTCTGAAGAAGCTGAGAAACTGAAGCTTCGAGAGAAGATGGAGGAGATGAAGAAGCTGATCGCCGAGAAGCCGGTGGCGACCACACTTCCATTGCTGCAAGTGGTGTCTTTTAAATATTCGTAAGGAGAAAATAACTAAACTAACAATCCAACAAGGCAAGAATACCTATCGAAATGCAGCTAGGGGACACAAGTGTCGTATTAAAATCCGGGAACAGTTGAGTAAGCTTACTCACACGAAATCTATTATTTTATTGACGAAAAACTTAGGGTTTAGAAGAAAGCTAAGTGTATTAAAGGAAGAGAACTAGTTGCAATGAAAGAGAGCTACTTGCATGAAAAGATAAAGAGAGCTAAAAAAAGCGATTATACTAAAGCTTAGTAACGATGAGGGGAAAATGCACTCGATCAGAAATCACCTCGGTAAGAGTGGTTAGAAAAATACGATAAATAAACCTAAGCTAATTAGGGTAAAGGTCCTTGACCGTAGAGGTTCCATAAATATTGACACGCTTCTCTCGAAGGCCGTGCCTAACTGAGTTTAGAAAGGTCCGACCGACTTTCGCCTAAATCGGAGGCCTAAATCTCGCTTTACGCGGTGAACCCCACTATTAGATTTTACTCCAATCCGGGAGATTTGAACGTCTGCATCTCTCGAGGGGTGCGAACAACTCCCTTTACTCTTGAGTGCTCATTTCAAACTTTCGGCCTCTCGGCTAGCCCAGAATGAAAGCAAAGGTGGAGAGTATATATCGATGATATATCTCCAACCCGTGATAAATCAAGAGTAATTCAAGGCTAAACCCTAAAAAGAAAAGGTAAGATTCAAAGCATCATAACCTAATCACTCGAACCTCGGATCATCAAGATCGAGTACATGGAGGATTAGTTAATCATAGTGAGGTGGAAGAGGGGGGGAGAGTAGAAGAAAATAATGAAGACAAAGTAGAAACGAAAAAAGAAAACAACACTTCTTTATTAATGGAAACAGGGATCTTACAACTTTAAAACTAGAGATTACAAGTGCATGGAAGTAAACTACATTATCATTAACATCATACTACAGAAAGAAGCTAGGAGCTAATACAGGGAAAGCATTAAGCTAGAGATAAGAAGAGCTAAAAATGAAGAGACATGCTTGAAAAAAAGTTCAAAAATACAAAGGACAGAACCTCCCCTCTCAATCCAAAAGTTGTCCCTGAACCCTTATAGTTGGGCTCTATTTATAGATTTTTTCGGGTCGGGTCACGCCCCCCTGTCACGCCCGGGTCGGGCGTGACCCTGGGGCGTGACAAATTCGGTGCGACTTTTTCGGGCTGGAATTTAATTCTGGCGAAGTAGCTGACGTACACGCCCACAAGTCATGCCCTAGTAGGGCGTGTACATGGGGCTTGTTCTTTGCGGCGTGACTTTGTTGAGCTGGGATTTAATGCTGGAGGTGACGGGCGCGGCTGCTGAAGTACACGCCCATATGTCATGCACGGGTCAGGCGTGACCCTGGGGCGTGACACTTTCGGTGCGACGGTGGAGCGGGAAAAACGAGTGCTTTGCAGCGATTCCTCAGAAATTGGGGACACGCCTCTGGTACACGCCCGTGTCGGATGTGACACGAGCGTGACAGAGGGCGTGTTCACTAAGTTTCCACAGAATGCAGTTTCGGACCAAATGCTTCATTCCTCTGGGTTACACGCCCTAGGTACACGCCCAGGTAGGGCGTGACCTTGGGGCGTGTCACAGCAAAATTCGGCTGAAAGCCGTGAAAACCTGTAAAAAGCAGAAAAAACGCATTAGCGACAAAAATATATACAAAGGGGAATTAAAATAAGTACTTTACAAGACATGATTTGCTTTAAAACCCTGAAAATGTCCTAATAAAATTGACTCCAAACCGTATTATCAAATTCCCCCAAGCTTAAGTTTTGCTTGTCCCCAAGCAAAGATATAAAGACTAGCTAATCATAAAAAGTGACTAATTCAAAAAGTTTTAATCATGCTTACACAAGTACTATGCGAAATTCTAGGTAGAGAGGATGTAAAACGTAAATCTAAAACAATTATTTTGGTATGATTTAACTTTTATAAACTTTACTTAATAAAAATAAATCATCCTGAATTTTGACGAAATTCTTTAAATAGATTTAAGCAAGGCAACGAAAATGAAAAGAACGTATTCAGTTATTACTAGATCCAAACAACACATTATAATTATATCAATTAAATAACAAAAATCTAAGTTTAAATCCAAAACTAAAACTGATTTACTTTTCTTCTTTTCTTAATTGTTAAATAAAATTTAAAAAGACGTGAATCAAAAGGACTTAATAGGACCAAAACGTTTAGTTTAGGATTATGAATAGTAGTGGAATTCAAATATAAACATGGAGGCTTAAAAATCACACTAAACCAAAACAACGAGTTTCAAAAAAAAACGTTTATTTTAAACAAAATATGTATATGTATAGAATGTTTTTTTTTTCTTTTTCTTTCGTTTTCTTCTTTATTATTATTTATTTTTTGTTTTTTTTTCATAAATTTTTTTTCTTTTTTCAAAACAAAGGCCATAAAAATTCATTCATTTTTTTCTTTTTTTATTCATTTTTTTTTCTTTCATGTTGAATTGGCAAGAAAAAATCAAACATTGCTTTTGAGTACACTTTTTTTAACAATTTCTCCAAAGATAACTCAAAATTTCCTATCATGAAAATTTTAGAATGAAACACAAAAATTTTAGCGTGATTAGATAGGTAGGAATTTTGGCTTTGGTGAAAATGAAATGATATGTGGAGTTATCAAATGAATTTGGAAAAAAGGCTCAAAAACGACTAACTATTGGTAAAAGATTTTAGGTTGGCAGGAAAGCTCAAACGTAAACAAAAATGGCCTAAATCATTTTCACGCTTTTGTAAATTTATTTAAAACATAGAGTTGATAAATTTCAAAAAGTAAGTTCGAGATAATAAAAGAAGATTAATGAAATTATCTTGAAAATAAAAATAATATGTGACTTGGATCGTTCATATCTACTACGTTATTCAAAATTTGTTCTTACAAAAATTATCTAAAGACGAAAAGGAAAATAGTGGATGATAAATTTTTAGAGAAAGTAAAGAAAATAAAGTACGGAAAACCATAATAGAAATGCACGTTTTAGAGAAATATTTCACCTTAACATGCTACCGTGAATTAGAAACACAGCATGGCCAACATTTTACTTGGGAAATATGATAAAAAAAATGATTAAAAAAATTATAATTAACTACGCTGTTTATAAAGAAGTTTGAGAAAAACAAAACATAAACATGGGGTACTTATTGAAATACCAAAATGCAGCTATATATATTTTTTTGGATTCTTTGGATTTTTTGGATATTTACAAAAAACAAAAAGAAGGAGGAAGTCCTCCCCCAAGCTTAAAATCGACATTGTCCTCAATGGAGAAGGAGGTTGGAGAACGAGAGAAAATTAAAGTACAGAAATGAAAGACAGAATTGAAAAATAGGTACTTCCCCAGTTTTAGTTGGCAGGGAAAGCTGAGTCATGCCGCTCATCCAGGCCTGTGCTTTGGATCTTCAGGAAACGTCGTCTGGTGGACTTTGTCATGTAATCAGAACCGTTGGAGCAGGCAATCGCAGAAGTTGCAGCTTGCCGGAGCCATTCGGGGCAAAAATTGTGAAATAAAGAAAACAGAAAAAGTTAACTTGGGTTGCCTCCCAAGAGCGCCCTTTATTTAATGCGTCGTTTGAGCTCGACGCATCAAAATAAGATTGTCCCAAAAATTGTTTAAAAATAAAGTTCGAATAAAGTTCAAAGTTTTTAAGAAAAGTAAAGTTCAGATTAATCAAATGTCAAGACAGGAAAGATAGAGTTAACTGGGTTGGGACTGACATCATCACAGAAATACAGTTTAAGACGCTGACCATTCACTTTGAAAGTACCCTTATCAGGGTGGGAAATTAAAATAGTACCATAAGAAAAGACTTCTAAAACAGTAAAAGGCCCCGACCAACGTGATTTTAATTTACCCGGGAATAAACGTAAATGAGAATTATAAAGAAGAACTTGGTCGCCCGGCTTAAAAATTTTTGGGTGCCTAAGATGTCGATCGTATAAACGCTTCGTCCTCTCTTAATAAAGTCTGTTATTTTCATATGCGTAAGAGCGCCACTCGTCGAGTTCGTTAAGTTGAAATTTTCTAAAATCGCAGACAGAGTGGGGATCGAAGTTTAAAAATCGTAAAGCCCAAAAGGCGCGGTGTTCTAACTCTACAGGTAAATGACACGATTTTCCATAAACCAACCGATATGGCGTACATCCGAGGGCGGTTTTGTAAGCTGTTCGGTAGGCCCATAGAGCATCCTCTAATTTGGCTGACCAGTCTTTTCTAGATGTGGAAACAGTCTTTTCTAAAATTCTTTTTATTTCTCTATTCACTAATTCGACTTGTCCGTTATTTTGGGGGTGGTAGGCAGTGGAAAGCTTATGAGTAACGCCATATTTAGTTAGGATTTTTGAGAATTGTGCGTTACAGAAATGAGAACCCCTATCACTAACGATAGCGCGTGACGTACCGAAGCGAGAAAATAATTTTTTTAGGAAATTAACTATGACTCGGGCGTCATTTGTAAGAAGAGCTTGGGCCTCGGCCCAGCGCGAAACATAATCAACGGCAACTAAAATGTACTTATTCCCGAAGCTAGAAGGAAAAGGGCCGATAAAATCAATCCCCCAGAGGTCGAAAACTTCGCACTCTAGGAAATAATTTTATGGCATTTCATTTTTATTTGAAATATTCCCCGACCGTTGGCAACTATCACACCTACTCACAAAGGCATGGGCGTCTTTAAACAGGGTGGGCCAGTAAAAACCCGCGCTTAACACTTTGTGAGCGGTGCGAGCAGCTTGATAGTGCCCACCTGTCGGTCCTTCATGCAAATGTTTAATAATATCTAATCCTTCATCAAAAAAAACACACCTCCTGATCACTTGGTCGGCACAAATTCTGAAGAGATGCGGGTCCTCCCAAAAATTGTTTTTCAGCTCAGAAAAGAATTTCTTCTTTTGCTGAGATGAAAACACTTTTGGGAGCACACGAGCCACTAGATAGTTGGTGATGTGTGCAAACCAAGGAGAAGTAGATGTGTTAATTGAAAAACGCTTTTCATCGGGAAAATAATCATTAAAACATTTTTCATCTAATTCTTCTATAAAAGGATTATCTAGGAGCGAAAGGTGGTCAGCGGCCAAGTTCTCGGCACCTCGTTTATCACGGATCTCTAAGTCAAACTTCTGTAGGAGTAAGGCCCAGCGAATCAAGCGAGGCTTGGCATCCGTTTTAGAGAGAAGATATTTGAGGGCCGAGTGGTCCGTAAAAACAATAATTTTCGAAAGAGTAATATAAGGGTGAAATTTTTCAAAAGCGAATACTACAGCTAAGAGCTCCTTCTCGGTTGTGGTGTAATTTTCCTGTGCAGATGTGAGTGTTTTACTAGCGTAATAAATGGGGTGGAAGTTTTTGGAAATACGTTGACCTAGTATGTCTCCCACCGCATAACTACTCGCATCACACATTATCTCAAATGGAAGATCCCACACCGGAGCTATCATGATTGGGACATTAACTAATTTTTCTTTTATTAAATTGAAGGCAGCTAGACAGAGGTCATCAAAGATGAATGGGGCGTCTTTTTATGAGAGATGTGTAAGGGGCTTTGTGATTTTGGAAAAGTCCTTTATGAAGCGGCGGTAGAAACCCACATGACCCAGGAAACTTCTTATAGCTTTTATGTTCGTAGGTGGCGGCAGCTTCTCGATAACTTCTATTTTCGCAACGTCTACTTCAATACCCCTTTCAGAAATTTTATGTCCCAAAACTAACCCTTCCCTCACCATAAAATGACATTTTTCCCAATTTAAGGCGAGGTTAGTTTCTTCGCATCGCTCTAAGACTTTTTCAAGGTTCTCTAAGCAACTATCGAAGGAATTCCCGAACACGGAGAAATCATCCATGAAAACTTCCATAATGCTTTCTACGTACTTGGCAAAGATGGCAAGCATACATCGTTGGAATGTAGCTGGAGCATTGCACAATCCAAACGGCATTCTTCGGTACGCGAAGGTGCCGAAGGGACAAGTAAACATAGTTTTCTCCTAGTCCTCGGGGGAGATAGGGATTTAAAGATACCCCGAGAGGCCATCGAGAAAACAATAAAAGCTATGTCCGGAAAGTCGTTCTAAAATCTGATCAATGAATGGCAAGGGGAAGTGATCCTTGTGGGTGGCGTCATTCAACTTACGGTAATCTATACACATTCGCCATCCGGTCACCGTCCGAGTCGGGATTAATTCATTATTTTCATTACTTACTACTGTTATCCCTCCCTTCTTTGGTACTACCTGTACTGGGCTAACCCACTTACTGTCGGATATAGGATAGATAATTCCTGCGTCTAACAATTTCATAACCTCACCCTTAACTACGTCTTTCATGTTTGGGTTTATACGGCACTGAGGTTGTATAGAGTTACGTGAATTATATTCCATTAAGATTTTATGAGTGCAGAAAGATGGGCTTATGCCCTTGATATCAGATATCTGCCAAGCAATAGCTTGGCGATGCTTTTGTAAAATTGAAAGAAGTTTATCCTTTTGTGCATCCGTGAGGTAGGCCGGAACTATGACAGGCAGCTTGGAGTCCTTTTCTAAGAAAGCGTATCGAAGGTGCTCTGGTAGTTCTTTCAGTTCCAAGGTAGGGGGGTCATCATACGAGGTTTTAAAAATTTGTTCTTTTTCAAAAACTATGTCCTCGTACACTTTTTTATATGTAAAATTAAAAGGGGTGTTGCTAGCGGCCATGGCGGCTTCATGCAGCGATTCAGTTGGAAAAGTAGAAGAGGAACAAAAATCAAAAAATTCTTTTTCAAAATCAGAAAGGCGGGTGGAGGGTTCTTCACTTAGGTGTAGAGATTCAGTTGGAGGAGTAGGAGAGGAACAAAAATTGAAAAATTCTTTTTCAAAATCAGAGGTGTGAGAGAAGGATTCTTCACTTACGGTATCCATGAAAAAACAGGAGTCATCATTAGCTAGTGTGTTCTTCATCGAGGGGGTGATAGAGAAAGTTACCTCATCGTCGCCCACTCGAAGGAAGAGCTTACCATTGCTTACGTCAATGATAGCTCGGGAGGTGGCAAGGAAGGGTCGGCCAAGGATCAGGGGAACCTCGACGTCTTCTTCGATGTCCAAAATGACAAAGTCCACCGGGAAGATGAACTTGTCAACTTTGACTAGGACATCCTCCACTATTCCTAACGGGTATTTGACTGATCTGTCGGCGAGCTGGATACTCATACGTGTGGGGTTGAGACTACCAATTCCTAACTTTTTAAACAACGAGAGCGGTATAAGATTAATACTCTCACCTAAGTCAGCTAAAGCGTGTTTGACAAAGAGATCACCAAAGACACACGGGATAGAGAAACTACCCGGGTCACTGATTTTCTTCGGTAATCTGTTTGTCAAAACCGCTGAGCACTCGGCATTTAACGTGACATGAGAAAGGTTCTCTAACTTCTTCTTGTTGGTTAGGAGGTCCTTAAGGTATTTTGCGTACTTCGGCATCTGGGATATGGCTTCGTGGAAAGGCAGATTTATGTGGATTTGTTTAAACATTTCTAAAAAACGGGTGTATTGATCATCCTGTCGTTGTTTATTAAGTTCGGAAGGGTATGGCGGGGATGGATTATTTTTAAAGGTGGGTGGTGGAGTGAGTTGTTTTTCTATAATAGGAGTGATAATTTCTTCGGCAGAGGGTGGAATTTTTAAAACGGGAACAAAGCTTTGATTTTTTAAAGCGGAAGCGGAGATTGCCTCGGGCTCTTCACTTATCGTACCGGGAACTTTCTTCCCACTCCGAAGAGTTATAGCTTTCTCTTGCTCTCTCGGGTTGGGCTCGGTATTGGAAGGAAGAGGCCCTACGGGTCGCTCAGAAATCATTTTAGCAAGCTATCCTACCTAATTTTCTAAATTTTTAACACTTCCAGTTAAAGTTCTAATCATAGCGTCATTAGCATTCATGTATTTTGAAAACATTTCCTCCAAATTTGGAGGTTTTGGAAAACTTTGTGGAGGTGGTGGCGGTGCAGAAAAATCACTTTGCGGTGGCGGGCGCACAGCATTCGATAGATTGCTCCACGAAAAATTCGGATGATTTCTTAACGCAGGATTATAACTATTCGGAAAATTAAAACCAGGAGGATGAAAATTTGCAGCAGAAAAATTATTAAAAGCAGTTCTAGGCATATTATTTACATAATCCAAATGTTCGGCGGGAGGAGTTGCAGATTCCCATACCTGAGGGGCGGAGGCAGCAGTCATCTCCGTAATTTTTTTGCTTAATATTTCAACTTGCAGTGCGAGTTGGGAGACGTTGTCCACTTCAAAGAGAACTGCAGGTTTGTTTGGGCGGGACCTAGGCACATTCCACTAGTAAGTGTTCATGGCCATGTCCTCAAACAGCTCAAGAGCTGCTTCCGGGGTCTTATGGTTTAAAGTACCGCCAGAAGCTGCTTCTATCATTTGCTTTGTGCTTTGATTTAACCCATTATAGAACGTCTGCACCTGCAACCATACAGGCAGAGCGTGATGTGGGCATCATCTTAATAATTCTTTAAATCTTTCCCAGGTTTCGTAAAGGGTCTCAGAGTCTATTTGTCCAAAGGCAGAAATGTCATTCCTAAGTTTTGCAGTTTTAGCAGGCGGAAAATACTTTGCCAAAAATGTTTCAGTTAATTGCGTCCAAGTAGTTATGCTATTTTTAGGAAGGGTGTTCAGCCACTGCTTAGCCTTAATTCTAAGAGAGAAAGGAAATAATCTTAGCCTAATAGCATCATTTGTGACACCATTTATCTTGAAGGTGTCACAAATCTCAAGAAAGCTGGCTATGTGTGAGTTCGGATCTACATCTTGAAGCCCGTCAAATTGCACATACTGCTGCACCATTTGAATTATGCTAGGCTTCAGTTTGAAATTATTATTTGCTATTGCAGGGTGAACTATACTAGATTCTGTACCCTCAAGATTCGGTCGTGCATAATAGGACATAGGCCTTTGCACGGCTTCCTCTACGTTGGGTTCTTCCATTCTTAAGGTAGAAAATGACTCGGAATCCTCAACCGGCACTTGGGTAGTAGGGCCTTGAAATCGAGATCTTCTCCGAAGAGTACGCTCAATTTCGTGGTCCAGGTCCAATATAACCGACGGACTTCCGCGGGTCATACACTAGAAGAAGAGAGGAGAAGAAAGATGAATAAAATAAACTAGAAAATAAAAGAGCTAATGAAGTTCGAAATTTTTTTTTTGTAATAGATTTTTTTATGTTTTAACTCCCGAACTTCCCAAGGGCTACCCGGTGAAGGGTTCGCAAGGTACTAGACAAGATAGTGGCATTTAGAGCCACTTTGACCTTTTCGAGAGAGTTAGGTGGTGTAGAAAAATTTGTGATGTGGGTTTCTATTAAGTAGGCGGTAATTAAAATCCAGCCATTTAACTCCGAGCGAGTAGGCGGAAAATAAAAGCTACACTCACGCACTTGACAGAAAATTAAAACACACCCACTCTACAGAAAGTAAACACACTTTACTGAAATAAAGCCTGCCATTTAACTCAAGTGAGTAGGCGGAAAAATTAAAAATACGCACACTCTACTGAAATAAATTCTGTCATTTAACTCAAGTGAGTAGGAGGAAAAATTAAAAATACGCACACTTGCTTGAACAAAATCCAGCCATTTAACTCAAGTGAGTAGGCGGAAAAATTTAAAGGTGGGTGAGAAAGAGAAGTGATAAAATTAATATATTCGTGTTTTCAATTTATCAACGAGCGTTGCCTCCCCGGCAACGGCGCCAAAAACTTGGTGTCTTTTAAATATTCGCAAGGAGAAAATAACCAAACTAACAATCTAACAAGGCAAGTATACCTATCGAAATGCAGCTAGGGGACACAAGTGTCGTATTAAAATCCGGGAACAGTTGAGTAAGCTTACCCACACGAAATCTATTATTTTATCGACGGAAAAATTAGGGTTTAGAAGAAAGCTAAGCGTATTAAAGGAAGAGAACTAGTTGCAATGAAAGAGAGCTACTTGCATGAAAAGATAAAGAGAGCTAAAAAAAGCGATTATACTAAAGCTTAGTAATGATGAGGGGAAAATGCACTCGATCAGAAATCACCTCGGCAAGAGTGGTTAGAAAATTATGATAAATAAACCTAAGCTAATTAGGGTAAAGGTCCTTGACCGTAGAGGTTCCATAAATATTGACACGCTTCTCTCGAAGGCCGTGCCTAACTGAGTTTAGGAAGGTCCGACCGACTTTCGCCTAAATCGGAGGCCTAAATCTCGCTTTACGCGGTGAACCCCACTATTGGATTTTACTCCAATCTGGGAGATTTGAACGTCTGCCTCTCTCGAGAGATGCGAACAACTCCCTTTACTCTTGAGTGCTCATTTCAAACTTTCGGCCTCTCGGCTAGCCCAGAATGAAAGCAAAGGTGGAGAGTATATATCGATGATATATCTCCAACCCATGATAAATCAAGAGTAATTCAAGGCTAAACCCTAAAAAGAAAAGGTAAGATTCAAAGCATCATAACCTAATCACTCAAACCTCAGATCATCAAGATCGAGTACATGGAGGATTAGTTAATCATAGTTAGGTGGAAGAGGGGGGAGAGTAGAAGAAAATAATGAAGACAAAGTAGAAACGAAAAAAGAAAACAACACTTCTTTATTAATGGAAACAGGGATCTTACAACTTTAAAACTAGAGATTACAAGTGCATGGAAAGTAAACTACACTATCATTAACATCATACTACAGAAAGAAGCTAGGAGCTAATACAGGGAAAGCATTAAGCTAGAGATAAGAAGAGCTAAAAATGAAGAGACATGCTTGAAAAAAGTTCAAAAATACAAAGGACAGAACCTCCTCTCTCAATCCAAAAGTTGTCCCTGAACCCTTGGAGTTGGGCTCTATTTATAGATTTTTTCGGGTCGGGTCACGCCCCCCTGTCACGCCCGGGTCGGGCGTGACCCTGGGGTGTGACAAATTCGGTGCGACCTTTTCGGGCTGGAATTTAATTCTGGCGAAGTAGCTGACGTACACGCCCACAAGTCACGCCCTGGTAGGGCGTGTACCTGGGGCGTGTTCTTTGCGGCGTGACTTTGTTGAGCTGGGATTGAATGCTGGAGGTGATGGGCGCGGCTGCTGAAGTACACGCCCATATGTCATGCCCGGGTCAGGCGTGACCCGGGGGCGTGACACTTTCGGTGCGACGGTGGAGTGGGAAAAACGAGCGCTTTGCAGCGATTCCTCAGAACCTGGGGGCACGCCTCTGGTACAAGCCCGTATCGGATGTGACACGGGCGTGACAGAGGGCGTGTTCACTAAGTTTCCACGGAATGCAGTTTCGGACTAATTGCTTCATTCCTCTAGGTTACACGCCCTAGGTACACGCCCGGGTAGGGCGTGACCTTGGGGTGTGTCACAGCAAAATTCGGCTGAAAGCCGTGAAATCCTGCAAAAAGCAGAAAAAACGCATTAGCGACAAAAATATAGACAAAGGGGAATTAAAATAAGTACTTTACAAGACATGATTTGCTTTAAAATCCTGAAAATGTCCTAATAAAATTGACTGCAAACCGTATTATCAGCAAGGTAAACACCGGGACGTTAGGCGAATTATTAAATTCTACAAGTCGCGGTCAAGGAAGAAGGGGGCGAATATAATATTAAATCCGCCGACCAGCTTTTTCCTGACCACGGCTCAACTAAAAAGACGAGCTAAGGAAGCCGAGCGGCTATGGAAAGAAAAGCTAAAGAGGATAGATCCTGAACGGTTCAGGCGGCCAGTGATTAAAATCCATACCGCGGCCTCTGGAGGAGATAAACATCAAACCGGCGGTCTTATCCTACTGATTCCCTTGCTAGAACGTCGCAACAATCCGGCTGAACCTGACTGCGGTTTCTCTTCTGCAGGTGTACCGGAGACCGCGATGAAACCGGGCGACTTGACGTCATTTATGTCTATGCTATCACCGCCTCCGCCTCCGCCAAGTGTTCGCGAGAAGGAGATGGCCGACTTTTAGAAGGAGGTCGGCACACTACAGGCGGTTTTGAACGCGGCCACCGAAACCCTGCGGATTAGGGAAGAAGAAATGCGAGTTTTCCAGGAGGCCGCCTAGAAAAGGATCCAAGAGTTGCAAACCGTCATGGAGCAAGAGACCACAAGGCTGCAAACCGCGCTCGAGCAGGAGACTATAAGGTTGAAGACTGCGATGGAGCAAGAGACTGCCAGGATCCAAACCGCGATGGAGGAAGAGACCGTCAGGCTTCAGACCGCGATGGAGGCCGCTAGGGCGAAGATTGCTGAGATGCAGGTCGCCTTGGAGCAGGAAAGGGCGGAGAAGTATTTGCTGAGGGCCGCACGTCTAGAAGGAGACAGGAAAGAGATCCCACATGCTGAAGACGGCGAGAACCAAGACCTGCCAGTGGAGACCGGCGGAGAGCAGCGGACCACACTGTCGACCTCCGGACAACTGCCGGTTACTATCCGCCCGGCCTCCGGTGAGACTTCAAATCCATCGGAGGCCGCGACGCCTAGACAGGCCGCAGTTGCAAGCGGTCTGGGGTTTCAGGCGATCCCAATGATCCTGTTTGCGAGAGTAGAACGCGACACTGTGCGGGTTCATCGGTCTCTGCACTTGCTTCACAATCTGGTTAGCCAGGTGTACGCTGCGATTGTGCAAACCGGTGAACAGGTCGCGCGAATAGGACGAGACAGGCAGGAAGGTGACAAGCGAGCCTGAGCGACTTGAGAGAACGAAGTCGCGCGGACAATTGAATATTATGTTGTAATATATATATTTCCTCTGGATGTTGAACCATATGATTGTTGTAAACTCTTATAATTTATTATGCTGCGAACTGTATGTGGCTTATGCGGATAGTAGCCGCGCGGTCTGGCGAACAGAGCGCCGGCTTGAATGTTGATATCCACATGATTTGCCATGGAATTATTCTAAGTGCAGGGGTATACCCGTGCGGACTGACGGACTAAACTGCGGCTTGGACGTTAAGCTGATCTATATTTCCTGCAGATGTAGGTCGTGCGGTGTGAAGACTACCCGCGATTTGACGTTGGGCACTGTACTTTCACAGATTTTCTATAAATAGAGCTGACCCCGGTGATTTCATCACAAATCAAAAAGGATGTGGGCTAAGTCCAAGTCGTTGCGGTCTGACAAGGCCACTACGGTTAGGACTGACGCGGCCTCCGCTTTCCACTCTGCAGATCATAAAGAATGCCGGCTTACAAAAGCCGAGCTAGAGGATTTCGTAGAGAAGCACATGCAGGGAAGTCCGCTGGTCGTGCGGCTTCCACTGCTGGACGAGCAGATTAATTCTTTCCACGCAAATCAAATCGCGGTCCCCATCGACCACTTTGACTGCGGCTTCAGCTTCCCGGTCATGATGGAGGCCGTGGCAGTCTTCGATCATTACGGAGTTGTGCCGGGACAACTACCCCCAAATTCGATAGCCGCGATATATAGCTTCATCTCCTTCCTGAGGTCGGAAAGAGTCCGCTTCTCTATGAGGCTCTTCCGGGAATGCTTTTCGTTGCGGTCTATCCCGGACTCCAGGACAAAGATCTTCCGGGGGCACCTGTACTTCGGCTGCAGAGGGCTGAAGATAGTAAACTTGGCGAACAAGATCGCCAACTGGTCCGAGCGGTTTCTCATCTTCGAGGGAAACATGGGGTTGCTGCCAGTCAACCCACAAATTCACGAAGAGGCCGCATTCGGGAGCGGCGGCTTGGACAGTGTGGAGAAGGAGATCTACAACTTCTTCAAGGGCGAGCAGCTTGATGTAAACCACTACATCCCGCTGCTGCCGTCGTTAGAAGGAATAGAGGCGGAAGATAGTAAGATCCAAACCGGCCGAACTGCATTCTTAGCCGCACGACCTGAAAACTAACTTTGCCTTTATCTTTCCAGCTGCTGTGGCGGTTTCGCTGAACAAGCCGCAGACTCCTGGCGGCCTGACTCTCACTCAAAGAGAGAAGAGAGTGAAGCGGGCCAAGCCGGCGCGAGTTGTGGAGGAGGAGGAGTCGGCCTCCTCTGGAGAGTTTATGCTGCAAGGAATAGGCAGCAGCCTGAAGGACGTCCATGGCGATCCGGCCTTGCGGTGGAGTCCGGACGGCAAGTCAATGACGATATCCACCGCCCTCCCTTACTAGGGGGGGAGAAGAAGTAAGCCGCCACGCGACCGTGGTTGGCGGCGCGCTGTATTGCAAGCGCAACCTGAAGGCGATGCGACGAGTTCCACCAGACGACCTATCGCGACTAGCCGCGCAAGTCGGGGCAAGGAGCTTCGTGGCAAGTCACTTCATGGGCCTTGCCTACAAGCAGCTAATGAAGGAGAATACCGTCCTGAAGAGGTAGTTAGAGGAACAACAGGACAAGCGACTAAAGGAAATGGAGGCGGTAAGTCATTACCGATACTCATGCGGTTAGTATTATGTAACCGCACGACCTTAGCTCTACTTTTTGTTTTGCAGGAAATGTACAACCCGACCAACCCCATCTTCCAAGACAACGTCTTCCGGCAACTCGTCTAGGGGATCGATGGAGCGCTTAACCATCTCCGGGACCTTGGAGGCTTGGCGACCGGCTTCACTGACTTCACTTGTGCCGACATCTACCCCACCCTGAAAGAGCAGGTGGCCGACGTCTACAGGTCGATCAAGGGCAAGGACAAGGTCGGGGAAGAAGTCGGCAAAGAGGAGGAAGACGTTGAGGAAGAGGGCGGCCAGGGAAGCCAGAGTGCACGCGCATCGTCTGAGTCCGACGGTCAAGAATCTGAGACCGCGCGGCCAGACTCGACAACTTCTGGCGGTTCAGGGAGCTCAGCGACTAGCAGCGGGTACTCTGAATCCCCCATCGATATCGGTGATATCGATGATTTAGATTCCCCTGCGGCTAAGAAACTTAAACCGGGCGATTAGAAACTCTTTAACTTGTTTTTTTGTATTTTGAACTTTTTTTGGAAATCGGCGATATTATTTTTGTAAACCGCGCGATTAATGCTTTGTAACACTTAATGAAATAGAAATGAAGGCAACTTTACCTTTCTCTTTACTATATCTCACTTTTCTTACTTGTTTAAGTCCGCGCGGTCTCATCATAACTTCCGATTCAATAGAATGTTAGCATATAAACCGGTCAATAATACGCCGCGCGGTTTATAGTTTACACCGCCATTTGCTTAGTCGCCAAAAAACCATGACTTTGAACTATAAGATTGCAGTTAGGGCGAACTCTGATTCGAATTCCCCTTTTAATAAAAGAAGCAAGAATAGAGAAATACTCTGCGGCTTCTGATAATATAAGCCGACATAGGCACAAGCAAGCCGAAATTTTTTGTGACGACAGGTCGCTGATAGACTAGTATAATTAATACCATAGTAGTCGGCGGATCAAGGCCTGGAATTAACTGCCAGAAACAGGTCGGCCGACTTCCTGTCCATATGAATAAAAACCAGCAATTGATATATGGAAGCCAAATAAGATAGACCAGGCCTAGACATGACTGACAGACGTAAGTCGGCCGAGTTCCCAAGTATATGAATTATAATCCAGCAGGTAGGCACATGGAAGCCAAATAACTTAAGCCGGAATATGTAACTGCGCGGCCTGTTAATGAATTATATAATCGGCACAGGCCGCTTAGTAAAACTGTGAGATAGCGGATAGGCTCGTGTTGTACTGCAAGAATAAATGGAGATATGCACTTATGTGTCAATGTGGGCAGTTGCGTGCGGAAGTACTTTCCATACAAAGAACACATAAGTGGGATTGAAATTCTTAATATCCACGCCCGATGTCAAGCGGGACAAGTATTCAATGTCTGCGACTGAAGTCAAGCGAGACAAGTATGCAATGTCTGCGACGAAGGTCAAGCGGGACAAGTACGTAATGTCTGCGACTGAAGTCAAGCGGGACAGGTACGCAATGTCTGCGACTGAAGTCAAGCGGAATTTCCACTACACATCTGTGACTGATGTCAAGCGGGATGTGGAGGGCTTAAGAATTCAAAAGGGCCTTTTGCCCATAAGTGCATGCATGTTAGCATTATAAGTAAAGCTAAGAAATAAGCTTCAAAAGAAAAGATACTGCTTGTATGATGTTAAGGATGTGGCCAAGGATATATTTTTGAAGTTTTAGCACGCCCCATTAATACTAATTATGAAGGGGACTTTATATACTATTCTGATCATAAGAATTTCTTATCATATAAAGAAAGAGGAATCCCTTCTTGAACCATTGAGTAAGAAATGGAAGAGTGTCTTAGAGAATTACTGAATGACATATTCTTGCAACTTTCCAGCTCTTGCAAGTTGATTAGCTAATTCCCTGAGAGCTATGCAATCTTCTGCTAGATGACCAATATCTTTATGATACTTGCAAAAAAGATCCTTGTGCCGATACTTGATTTTCGATTTCAAAAGTCGAGGCTTCTTGAACTCAGGTATTCCTTGAATGATTATCAAAAGATCTTTCATAGGAATTTTGAACTTAACATACTTACCTGAACCTTTTTCACACTTTGGAGTTTTATCCTGAAGAAGAAGAGGAGATTTGTAATATTCAACTTGCGAAACATCTTGAGAGGAAACAGATTGCTGGTCACCAGAAGTCCCGTGAGATCATTTAGTTATCTGATTCAGAAATGAGATATAACCTTTGTTTGCTTCTTCGCCTATTATAAATTTATTAACTGTATCAATAAGATCTCCATAGCTTTTGGGATACTTTGTAGTGAGCTTGAATTTCAAGGGGCCTTCTTGGAGCGCATTTATGAAAGCATGTAGGTAATAATCTTGATGGATGCTACAGACATCCAGAACCTCCTTTTGAAACCGATCAACAAAATCTGGATTAGACTCGTCAATTCCTTGCTTGATTCGGAAGAGAGCTCCAACGTCTCTTTTTCGCTTCCTGTAAATAGTGAATCTAGAAATAAATTGACTTCGAAGATCTTTAAAGCTGGTTATTGATCGAGGTGGGAGGCCATAAAACCATTCTCTTACAATATTGCCAAAAGATATAACAAAGAGTTTGCATTTTACTCCATTTGACACGTTTCTCAGTGAAATAGCTGATTCAAAAGCTTGCAAATGAGAAAACGGAACATCACATCCAGAATACTCCGGGATACGCGGTACTCTGAAGTCATCGGAGACAGTATCCCACCGGATACGATTAATGAATGGAGAAGGGGCCACTTCTTCTTCCTTATAAAGAGGTTCATTTGCAACAGATTCTAGTCCACGCTCAACACTGTTTGCAGAAATTTCTTTATGAGGGTCAACAGACTCACTATTAAAATACGAACAATCCTGCACTTCTGAGAGATCTCTAGTAACTGACATGTGGCTGGATTTATTCAGACCCTTTGCAGGATTCATCTTGAAAAGAGGAAAATAGCCAAACTTTTTCAAGAGACCGTAGAATAGCGGCGGCTTGAACTGGCGGCTAGACGGTGCAACAAGCTGACAAGAAGACCGGGAGGAAAACCGAGTGGGTAGAATGGCAGGTTCTACAGTGCTGGAGGCGGGCTAAAAGCCTTAGCCGGCGAAGTGGCGGCTTGCTCGACAGGCCGCCGGACACTAGAGGCTAGAGCGGTCTGACGGCCTAGACCGCTGATTTCATCGACTAGTCGAGATCTGAAGGTCGCGTGTTAACTGTTGATGCACGAAAACGGACAGGGAGTCGGGCACCACCAGCTAACGGTTCAATCACTGGGGGAAAAAAGGAGACTGTCGACTAGATGGTTACTAGGGGTCGCAGCTAAAGGGCAGGAAAAGAGGCCGCTGGCAGCGGCAACAACAGAGTTTGGCCGTCGTGGCTTAAATGCCACTCTTACGGCGGGCTTTCCTTTACTTAAATTGAGAAACAGTTACACGAAGGAGAAAAAGAGGAAGCCGGTCGGACTACAAGCCGCAAAACACTAGAATTGAGACCGCAGCTCTTAACAGGCGAGCTCCTTGATACCAGTCAGCGTGTCTTGGGGAGTGCACCCTCCCCTTATTTATAGGCTCGGGGGCCTGCCCAAGCGGGCAGGGCTAAAGTTACCGGCTGCCCGGGGTACAAGAGAACCGGGCAGAGGTGAGGGGAAGCAAAATGAGAAAGAAAACAAGAAAGGAGGGAAGCCGCGCGGCCAGGCGGATTCCTCCTGGCGAGCTGACTGCCAGGTCCCGGGCCTTGTCGCTGAGCAGGGCTGGCGCTGGTGGCAGTCTGACATGGAGACCACCCGGCTTCGGTGATGACCAGACGAGTTGATCTGAGATGCGGTTAGCTGGCCAGGCCGCCCTGTGCTGACCGCCAGAATTGGGAGACTTGGTGGCTTGAAAAGATCAGGCCGTCCGGTCTGGAAAGCTGCGCGAACAGGTCGCGTATTCCGGGCTTATCACCCGGAATTCTACAAAATTGCACCGTAGCTAAATACTGATGTTACGAACCCAACGGTGCAGTCAAAATTAAGATCCGTTGAAGTAAACTCAGGTAAACACTACCCAAAGACAGAACATAAGCATTCCCAAAGTGACTCCACCGAGTCACCAAAATAGACCCAGCTCGCTAGGAAATCTTGCAAACAGGCTAAACCCAGCCATACACAGAAAACCCAAGTGTTAAAACTCATGCTCTAACAACGACACATGCCAATCATGCGTTAACGTAATGCCCTAACGTTATATATACGCCAAATTAAAGAATTAACTAAACATCAAAAAACATCAGGGGCGTACAATCGCCGTCAAAATCCTCTTAACGCACGCAAGTCAATCCTCTACTTGCGTTAGGGATCCCGCCTCCATAAACGTAGGATGATTGAAGATCATAAATTTCTTCAGTTGTCATTCCGCTGCTCGTGGATCTATAATAACCTCAACAGGTCCGGGCCTCATACCAACCAGTTCTGGCACCTCCGCAGGTCGCGCCTGCCTAGTAGGCAGTGCCTAGATTATAACAAACAATGCCTCAACAACAAAGCATACTGTCTCCGAACATGGAGGAGGTGTAGCCACATCAATTAGCACCGCACTCTCATCAGAATGCTGGGGCTCAGACTGCCCCGCACCACTTCGAGTCACCTATACGTGTAAAAGACATGCTTAAGAGACATGAAAAAGCAACAACAACATAGTAGGAACACACAGGTTCCTCAAACAGGTGTATTTGCATTCCTTAGTGGACATTCTTGAGTTCATTTATGTTACAACGGGTCGCACTTACACATGCTCGCCATCCCTCAAAAGAATTCGACCACGAATTCAAAGGAGGAAGACCAAGGCAAGATGATACCAAATTGTAACACCTCCATCTGTTACATGACATATAATAGAAGGACTGACCGGGGCCCCACAATATTTGCCATAAACATGCGACAGGGTTACATGTTAATATCAAAGACTAGTACACACATCCTAACTCAGAGCATTCTAGTGGAAGCATTTGGGGTTAATATTGAACTTATCGACCATGAATGTCCGCTATATATAAACAAAAACTTTTATATATCTCCAAAGGATTTATACAAAATACACAAAATGTTTGGCCTTAAGGCCTTACAGTTATCCTTTATATGTGTGCATTACATACATCGGCATGCAGGCCGGCCACACATGAAAACTGTAAAACTTCTCTTCATTAGGCCTTCAAGGGACAACATAGCAGTAGAAAGGGCTTCGGCCACTATTTCCTGCTCGTCACTACAGCACCTGCATGGGGACAACCCGCCGAAACGGTGGTAAACAAAGCAACAGTCAGCATTCAGCTAAATTTATAACGCCCCCTTTCCCGGGGCAGTGGTATTCCTTCCCTGTAGGCATAGCATTTGCACAAGCAGATATATCACAAAATGTGCACTCATACATAATCAATATATCACAAACGTCGAATGCACGGCCCGACGCTACATGCACTCAGGGCATATTATCGGTGTACCGGAAAATCAGGATCACACCACCGTTCTTCCCAACGGTAAACATTGAGCATTCATGCTCCACGACCCATGGCCGAAGACTTTAGCCTTAATGGCGGACAGCCCAAGACTTTCATTATGTGATCCCAACGAAGCTAATAACTTAGGCACTCAAGTTAGACTAACATAACACAGATACAGTTCAGCCCTTGCCCATTACTCAAATCGCCAGTTCAATGTCTAGACTGATGCGGGTCGGCGTCCCTTTGTCCATTCGGCTCATTGGCCTTTAAGAGTGCATAGCTCACAATAGCAACAACGTCCTCGATAGACTGTCTTCACAATCACATGTTAGCAAGGAGCTAACGCCAACGACAACCACAATCGCCTGATGTTAGCGACAGAACACATTTCTGTACCCAGCACCAACCATATCTGGACCAACTATCCAGAAAACAGGCCACCTGCAGTGCCAGAAATGCTGGACTTTTATAGCATACAACACATGAATTTCAACGGTATTTTCCTGTAATTCCACTCCAGTACTTCATGTTACTCCACTTCACATGCACAAAGCACCGACCCCACAAAATACTCGTTTATACGCGGAGTCTTCTCCGGTGCGCAAAATAAAACATCACCAATCAAGACAAATCTGTCCAGATGGATTTCACATAGTATGTATATTCCGTACTACACATTTCTAGATCTATATGCAAAACTTATTGGGGATTTCAAGAATCAACCGAACAGAAATCCCTCGACATTCCACCTTTTGGTGGGGGAAATCCATGCACATGCCAAAATAAGGACTTCACATGTCCAAGGAGGAAGATCGTTACCCTTGGAGTTTTCTTCAGAGTCATGATAAAGCTTTTCTATGCGGATGGAAATGATTTCCTCATTTTCCCCTTCGCGATTCTAGCCTCGGCCCTTAATTCCAGCCACAAGATCTTCTCCAGCAACTCAACAAACTCCACTTGAACCCTAGCACCAGCCGAGAGTTCTCTACTCTAGAACTGGGAAGCAAGGAAGAGAGAGAGAGAAAAGGAAATAATGATTTCCTCAATCCCATCCCTATGCATATGTGTTCTCGGGTTTTACCCCAGCCATACGATCTCTTCTCTTCAAAACAAAGCAATGGTTCGGGTTTAAGCTAACAAAGTCAACCACCGCTTAGTGGCCACACACCAGCCACCTGACACAAGTCGCCACTCTGGCGATATCATATCTCGACAATTGATCGAACGTAGTCAATTTTGTTGAATGCAAATCGTCGAATAGGAGTGAATTCGTCGAATGAGCCGAAGTTCGTCGAACTGCCATAACACATGACAACGCTATTTTCATTGAGCTCAGCTCAGCTCTTTTTGTCGAGCTCTGCTCGACATTTCGTAGAGCTCAGCACGATGCCTTTCATCGAGATCTGCTTAACGCTTTGTCTAGCTCAGCTCGACGCTTTTCGTCGAGCTCGCTCAAATGTTAGCCTGTTACCTCAAACTCTTTTTGGGGTGTTAAAATCCCCCCCTCGTTATAGAAATTTCATCCCGAAATTTAATACAACGTTGAGAAACCAGTAAAAAATATATTACAACATATATTTTCTTCAACAAAAACATGTTACAACATTTTCGCCAAAAAACTTGTGAAATTCAGCACGCATGGTCTGCTCCCGCTCTCATGTTAGCTCTTCACGGCCACAATTGTCCCACCGGACCTTGACCATACCTATTGACTTGTTCCGCAGCTGCTTAACCGCTTTATCCTCGATCTGAATGGGCCAAACCTTCGTCGTTATCCCAGATTCGACCGGTACGCGATCATTCGCAATCACCTGTGCTGGTTCTTTCACGACTTTTCGAAGCACTGATATGTGGAACACATCATGCAATCCACTCAAGTCTGCCGAAAGCGCTAGCAGATTGGCAGCTTCTCCAACTCGCTCAACTACTTCGAACGGACCAAGATACCTCAGACTTAACTTTTTCAAGAGCTGAATCCTGGTCACGCCCTTAAATGGTTTGATTTTCAAGCATACCCATTCGCCAACCGCAAACTCTATGCTTCGGTTCTTGGCATTATAGTACTTTGCCTGTCGATCTTGGGATATTGATAGCCTCTCCCGAATATAGTGTTGTTAACCCCTCAGTCTGCAATATCCTACAAGATGCCAAAACCCGCCTTTCAACTCTCGCGGACTCAATTAGGCAGTCTGCCGAGTCCGGCTAGGTAACCAATCGGCCACCAGGGATGATCCCCAGCAGCGGACTCAAGGATCTACCCGCTCCGTCCGCCGTGCCTTGGGATCTTTGGATTTTCTACTGCGGCGGACTCAGTGTCCCGTCCGCCCAGGCCGCCGTCCTCCAGCAGGATAGCGCCTAGCAGCAGTAGTGGAAGCTCCAGCCCGCGAGCCCAGTCCGCCCCTTCTGCGCGGACTGGCGCGTTCTTTTCTTTTTGCTTCCCGTCACCGCTGCCCGGTTCTCCTGTACCCCGGGCAGCTGGTTATTTTTAGCTCTGCCCGTTTGGGCAGGCCCCCTATCCTATTAATAGGGGTGAGGTGGTGCACCCAGGGCACGCTGACTCGAACCCATGGGACTACTTGTTAAAGGCTGCGGACTCGAATCTTGTGCCTTGCGGACTCCTCCTCGCTCTGCTCTTGTCAACCTTTTCCTTTCGCTTGTAACCAAATCATTCTTCAATCAAGGGAAAGCCCGTCGCAAGAGAGGCATTCAGGCCGCGATGGGCGAAGTCTGTTGTTGCCGTGGCTCACGGCCCTGCTGTTCTTCCTTCCCTCATCCGCTTAGTAGATTACTACTCGCAGTCTCTCTATTCCCCGGTGCTCGAACCGTTAGCTGGTGGTGCTCGACCCCCCTTTGTGTTTTCGTGCATCAACAGTTAACACGCGACCTCCAGATTCGAGTAGTGCTTTGAATTCAGCGGACGGAAATGCCAGACCGCAGAGCCCGCTCTTCAGACCGCTCCAGTTCTTCAGAGGACTCTCTTTGGGACGCAATTGAGAAAGCTCGCCTTGAGGCCGAGCAGTCCCGCCGGCAGACCGACCAGCATCTTGACGCAATCAGCCAAACCCTGCTCGTGCTAGCCCAGCGGCTTGCTCCTCAGGCTGCAGCAGAACCAGCGAAATTGCCAGTCCGCCAGACTCCAGCTCGCCGAACTCTGCTTCGGCAGTCGCCTGCCACTCCTCGGAACCTTGCAAAGTCTGTCGCCCATCTGCGCCGTCAGGAGTAGCAGTTTGCTTTCAGGAATTTCTTCAGAGAAGCTGTCAGGGGCACTCCTGCCCGCCAGCTTCATTTTGCTGATCGCCAGTCCGCCGAGCCCGCGAACTCCCCGGCTTCAGTCCGCTCCTTCTACCCCACAGAGTTCGAGACCCCGTCTCCCTTCGTTGATCGAATCCGATGGGAATCGGCTCCGAACAACTTCAGGGAGCCTCGCATCCCATTCTATTCAGGAGGGACTGATCCAGTCTCTCACCTCCAAGCATTTGAGGGGGAAGTTGCTTTGAGATGCCTCTCAGATGCAATCAAGTGTAAACTCCTGGTTACCACTCTCGAAGGACAGGCGAGAGAGTGGTTCTATGAGCTGCCTTCAGGCACAATCTCTTCTTATGAAGAGCTTCGCAGCCAGTTGTTGCTGAAGTTTGCTACCTCAAGAAAGAGGAAGAATGGGCCAGCTGCCCTATTTGAAATCAAACAAAGGGACAATGAATCAGTGATGTGATTCGTTGATCGCTTTCAGAGAGAGATCCAAGGGGTAAGGAATGTGAACCCCGATTATTACAAGGTCACCTTGATCCATGGCCTCCGGGAAGGCCCCCTGAATTTTAGAGCAACAACCAAGGCACCTGAGACTTATCAAGAGTTGATCGCCATGGTCAAATGTTTCATTGAAGGAGAAAACACCAATCCAACCTATGTCTCATCCCTAATAGCTAAGGCTGAAGGAAGGGATGCCTCCGCTTCTTCCTCTCGTATCAAGCCCCCTCGCCCAGACTTCCAGCCTCCGTCTCAAAGAGGCAGGAACTTCCGCCACAAGAAACCTTTCCTTGTCCATCAATAGTTTCACGAGCAGAGACTGCCGTTGGCCGCCACTCCCGCCGTTCCATTGCAAGCTCTTCCCATCCTCCAGCAAGCAGCCTTGCCTGCTCCGAGCCAATCTGATACAAACCCCATGAAGGACATTGCAGATTTGGACCTTGACGAAGTCATCCAGATCTTGCAAAGGAGATCAGAAGAAAAGAGGCAAGATCCTCAGAAAGTGTGGAGGCCAAGGAATAATGCACAGTATTGTCAGTTCCACAAAGAAAAGGGCCACTTGACCGAGGACTGAAAGGCTCTTCGCATGCTGATTGAGAAGCTGCTCGCCGAGGGCAAGGTTGACTTGGCCAAGAAGGATTCTTCCTCTTCGAATCCACACTTGTAAAGAGTAACTTTAAGTCCCAAAGGCCAAACGATATTGTATTTGGTGAACATTCCTATATCAATGTGGGTATTTATATCAGTGGACATTCCTGGTTGGAGTTCAATATTTATGTTAAAAGCTTCTGCTAGAATGCTATTAGTTAGGATGTGCAACTCTGATATCAACCCGTGACTTTGCCGCTTGTTTTGTGGCATATGGTGTGGGGCCCCGACCAGACCTTCTATTATATACTATATGAACGGATGGAGACACTACACAAAATGTGTCACCAACCCGATCGAGAGACAAACGATAACGCTCTATGAAAGCCCTAGCCACAAACGAGCGGGTAGTATAGGAATCGAAAAGGACGCGCCCTGCAGTTCTTTACATTAAATTTCCCTATAAAAATCTTATATAACTAACCGAACAACATCGAAAGTACAGCTATGAGCTAAAAGGAAATAAAACTAGGTTAGGAACTAACCTTAAATCACTTGGGTAGATGTCTGGGCTTCCTCCATAGATAGAACATTCAACTTTCCCTTTCTTTTGTCTACAGGATGCGACAGTGCCAAGGCCCACAGCAGAACTGGCTATAGCGTAGGCTGATACTGCAGGCACTTTGACTTGACATGATCTTTCTGTCATTATTGAAAGCAGACTCTAACCTTATCCCAACAGTGGGCAGCATCCTTCCCCTTCCATTTTCACGAAGTACAAAACAAATCTCCCTTAGGAGCACCCTGGATCGCATGGAGCTGCTCCTATCTATGAGCTCCTATCCTCTTGAAACATTTCTCAAACGGGTGGCCTGGCCGGCCACAGAAACTGCATATTTCTTAGCTCCTCTTCCTCGAAGCAGCATCGAATTCCTGGGAACTCTTACTCTCACCAGTCTTCCTCTAATCCTTTGTTCTCGGTTCTTGGCATTGTCGATTGCCTCCGCATTAAGAGCTGCTTCAGCATATCTCTCCAATCTATAAGCACTTTTCAACCACTGTATGTCACTCTTCAGACAACCCAGAAAATGCTTCACTCTGCTGGCTTCAAAAACTACTAAATCCGGGGCGAATCGGCTCAGCTTGCTAACTCCACCTTATACTCACTCACCGTGAACTGCCTCTACTTTAACAGGAAATGATTTAACAAACGGTCTCATTTGACCGACGGCAGAAACTTCTTCAGCAAAATCTCCTTGAAGGCTACACAGGAACAACCATCCTTCAAATTTTCCTTCTACCTTAGCCACCAACCCTTTGCCAAACCTTTGAGCTGGAAGGCAGTGACCATTACGTTCTAGTCCGCTGAAACTCCGGAGCAAGAGAAAATTTCCTCGATGGCTATAATCCAGTCATCCAAAGCCATGAAGTCTTCCCTACCATCATAGGTAGGGGGTCCTAATCACTGTAAATGTGAGATGAGGTTCATCTCTGGTGGCAGCACAGCTGGGGGCACCAGAGGAGTAGGAGGAACTGGAATACATTGACCTACGACTGGGTCCTGAACTCTATGTGGCTGTCCTGTAATGACAGTCAACAAGGATTCGATCTGCGACTGCATCTCTAACATTTGCCTGGACAAAGCCTCATTGCTCTGTCACAATCCTTCTATCACGGCCTCATTCTGAGCACTAGACGACTCGCCCTCTGACTGGGGAGTTGACCTTATCATAGGACGTCTCGATATGCTATATAACAAGCAACTATTCAAAACCTAGCTTAACTGTTAGAACCAGACAACCTGGTACAAACAAAAAATACATAAATACATGCTCTTGCTGCTAACTTGTTCTAGGAATTTTATAAATGATGAAATGCTTAAACCTATGATTATATACCATCATCCTATTAACTCGTGTGCATACTCCATGAATGCATGTATTTGTATTCTTTTGACTCAAAACAATATGTGTACATATGTCATCATATAAATCTTTAGCTTGGCACGTGTGCAAGTGTTATATTATGTTATCCATGTTGTGCTATGCATTCTAAAAAGGCCTTAATGCATGTTATGAGCGGCGTACACATGAAATATTATGCATCCCATACTACATAATATCACATGTTACGAAAAAGTAAAACATGCTAATGGGCATCCATGTGATGATGGTTATGCATCCCATACTACATAACCGTCACATGTTGCCACCTATGGTGGATCCATATACAAACATATATTATACATCCCATACTACATAATATGCCTCGTATACTTCTTATAATGCTTATGAGTGTAGTGTTCATGCTTTAGCCAAGATGTACTGATGACACATCGGTGTATGTGTGAAATGACACTAAACCACTAACACTAATGATAATACGGTTTGCAGTCAATTTTATTAGGATATTTTCAGGGTTTTAAAGCAAATCATGTCTTGTAAAGTACTTATTTTGATTCCACTTTGTATATATTTTTGTCGCTAATGCATTTTTTCTACTTTTTGCAAGTTTTCACGGCTTTCAGCCGAATTTTGCTGTGACACGCCCCAAGGTCACGCCCTACCCGTGCGTGTAACCCAGAGGAATGAAGCAATTGGTCCGAAACTGCATTCCGTGGAAACTTAGTGAACACGCCCTCTGTCACGCCCGTGTCACATCCGACACGGGCGTGTTCTAGAGGCGTGTCCCCAGGTTCCGAGGAATCACCGTAACGCGCTCGTTTTTCCCGCTCCACCATCGCACCGAAAGTGTCACGCCCCAGGGTCACGCCTGACCCGAGCGTGACATTTGGGCATGTACTTCAGCAATTCCACCCGTCACCTCCAGCATTCAATTTCAGCTCAACAAAGTCACGCCGCAAAGAACACGCCCCAGGTATACGCCCTTCCAGGGCATGACTTGTGGGCGTGTACTTCAGCTACTTCGCCAGAATTAAATTCCAGCGCAAAAATAGTCACACCGAATTTGTCATGCCACAGGGTCACGCCGGACCCGGGCGTGAAAAGGGGGCGTGACCCGACCCGAAAAATTCTATAAATAGATCCCAACTCCAAGGGTTCAGGGACACCTTTGGCATTGAGATGGGAGGTTCTGTCCTTTGTATTTTTGAACTTTTTTAAGCATGTCTCTTCATTTTTAGTTCTGAGCTCTAGCTTTATGCTTTCCCTGTATTAGCTCCTAGCTTCTTTCTGTAGTATAATGTTAATGATAGTGTAGTTTACTTTCCATGCACTTGTAATCTCTGGTTTTCAGGTTGTAAGATCCCTGTTTCCATTAATAAAGAAGTATTGTTTTCTTTTTCTTTTCTACTCTGTTTTCACTATTTTCTTCTACTCATCCCCCCTCTTCCACCTCACCATGATTAACTAATCCTCTATGTACTCGATCTTGATGATCCGAGGTTCGAGTGATTAGGTTATGATGATTTGAATCTTACCTTTTCTTTTTAGGGTTTTAGCCTTGAATTACTCTTGATTTATCACGGGTTGGAGGTATATCATCGATATATACTCTCCACCTTTGCTTTCATTTTGGGCTAGCCGAGAGGCCGAAAGTTTGAAATGAGCACTCAAGAGTAAAGGGAGTTGTTCGCACCCCTCGAGATAGACAGACGTTCAAATCTCCCGGATTGGAGCAAAATCCAATAGTGGGGTTCACCGTGTAAAGCGAGTTTTAGGCCTCCGATTTAGGCGAGAGTCGGTCGACCTTCCTAAACACAGTTAGGCACGTTCTTCGAGAGAAGCGTGTCAATATTTATTGAACCTCCACGGTCAAGGACCTTTACCCTAATTAGTTTAGGTTTATTTATCGTATTTTTCTAACCACTCTTGCCGAGGTGATTTCTGATCGAGTGTATTTTCCTCTCATCGTTACTAAGCTTTAGTATAATCACTCTTTTAGCTCTCTTTATCTTTTCATGCAAGTAGCTCTCTTTCATTGCAAGTAGTTCTCTTCCTTTAGTACGCTTAGCTTTCTTCTAAACCCTAATTTTTTCGTCGATAAAATAATAGATTTCGTGTGAGTAAGCTTAATTAACGGTTACCGGATTTTAATACGACACTTGTGTCCCCTAGCTGCATTTCGATAGGTATACTTGCCTTGTTGGATTGTTAGTTTGGTTATTTTCTCCTTGCAAATATCTAAAAGACATCAAGTTTTTGGCGCCGTTGCCGGAGATTGCAACGCTCGTTGATAAATTGAAAACACTAATATATTAATTTTATCACTTCTCTTTCTCACCCTCCTTCTTAAAATTTTTCCGCCTACTCACTTGAGTTAAATGGCTGGATTTTGTTCAAGCAAGTGTGCGTATTTTTAATTTTTCCGCCTTCTCACTTGAGTTAAATGGCAGGCTTTATTTCCGTAAAGTGTGTTTACTTTCTGTAGAGTGGGTGTGTTTTAATTTTTTGTCGAGTGCGTGAGTGTAGCTTTTATTTTCCGCCTACTCGCTCGGAGTTAAATGGCTGGATTTTAATTACCGCCTACTTAATAGAAACCCACATCACAAATTTTTCTACACCACCTAACTCTCTCGAAAAGGGCAAAGTGGCTCTAAATGCCACTATCTTTTCTAGTACCTTGCGAACCCTTCACCGGGTAGCCCTTGGGAAGTTCGGGAGTTAAAACATAAAAAAATGTATTTCAAAAAAAAAATTTCGAACTTCATTAGCTCTTTTATTTTCTAGTTTATTTTATTCATCTCTCTTCTCCTCTCTTCTTCTAGTGTATGACCCGCGGAAGTCCGTCGGTTATTTTGGACCTGGACCACGAAATTGAGCGTACTCTTCGGAGAAGATCGCGATTTCAAGGCCCTACTACCCAAGTGCCGGTTGAGGATTCCGAGTCATTTTCTACCTTAAGAATGGAAGAACCCAACGTAGAGGAAGCCGTGCAAAGGCCTATGTCCTATTATGCACTACCGAATCTCGAGGGTACAGAATCTAGTATAGTTCGCCCTGCAATAGCAAATAATAATTTCGAACTGAAGCCTAGCATAATTCAAATGGTGCAGCAGTATGTGCAATTTGACGGGCTTCAAGATGAAGATCCAAACGCAGACATAGCCAGCTTTCTTGAGATTTGTGACACCTTCAAGATAAATGGTGTCACAAATGATGCTATTAGGCTAAGATTATTTCCATTTTCTCTTAGAATTAAGGCTAAGCAGTGGCTGAACACCCTTCCTAAAAATAGCATAACTACTTGGACGCAATTAACTGAAAAAATTTTGGCGAAGTATTTTCCGCCTGCTAAAACTGCAAAACTTAGGAATGACATTTCTGCCTTTGGACAAATAGACTCTGAGACCCTTTACGAAACCTGGGAATGATTTAAAGAATTATTAAGATGATGCCCAAATCACGCTCTGCCTGTATGGTTGCAGGTGCAGACGTTCCATAATGGGCTAAATCAAAGCACAAAGCAAATGATAGACGCAGCTTCTGGCGGTACTTTAAACCATAAGACCCTGGAAGCAGCTCTTGAGCTGTTTAAGGACATGGCCATGAACACTTACCAGTGGAATGTGCCTAGGACCCGCCCAAACAAACCTGCAGGTCTCTTTGAAGTGGACAACGTCTCCCAACTCGCACTGCAAGTTGAAATATTAAGCAAAAAAATTACGGAGATGACTGCTGCCTCCACCCCTCAGGTATGGGAATCTGCAACTCCTCCCGCCGAACATTTGGATTATGTAAATAATATGCCTATAACTTCTTTTAATAATTTTTCTGCTGCAAATTATCATCCTCCTGGTTTTAATTTTTCGAATACTTATAATCCTGCGTTAAGAAATCATCCGAATTTTTCGTGGAGCAATCCATCGAATGTCGTGCGCCCGCCACCGCAAAGTGATTTTTCTGCACCACCACCACCTCCTCAAAGTTTTCCAAAACCTCCAAATTTGGAGGAAATGTTTTCAAAATACATGAATGCTAATGATGCTACGATTAGAACCTTAACTGGAAGTGTTAAAAATTTAGAAAATCAGGTAGGACATCTCGCTAAAATGATTTCTGAGCAACCCGTAGGGTCTCTTCCTTCCAATACCGAGCCCAACCCGAGAGAGCAAGCGAAAGCTATAACTCTTTGGAGTGGGAAGAAAGTTCCCGGTACGATAAGTGAAGAGCCCGAGGCAATCTCCACTTCCGCTTTAAAAAATCAAAGCTCCGTTCCCGTTTTAAAAATTCCACCCTCTATAGAAGAAATTATCACTCCTATTTTAGAAAAACAATTCACTCCACCACCCACCTTTAAAAATAATCCATCCCTGCCATACCCTTCCGAACTTAATAAACAACGACAGGATGATCAATACACCCGTTTTTTAGAAATGTTTAAACAAATCCACATAAATCTGCCTTTCCACGAAGCCATATCCCAGATGCCGAAGTACGCAAAATACCTTAAGGACCTCCTAACCAACAAGAAAAAGTTAGAGAACCTTTCTCATGTCACGTTAAATGTCGAGTGCTCGGCGGTTTTGACAAACGGATTACCGAAGAAAATCAGTGACCCGGGTAGTTTCTCTATCCCGTGTGTCTTTGGTGATCGCTTTGTCAAACACGCTTTAGCCGACGTAGGTGCGAGTATTAATCTTATGCCCCTCTCGTTGTTTAAAAAGTTAGGAATTGGTAGTCTCAACCCCACACGCATGAGTATCCAGCTCACTGACAGATCTGTCATATACGCATTAGGAATAGTGGAGGACGTCTTAGTCAAAGTTGACAAGTTCATCTTCCCGGTGGACTTTGTCATTTTGGACATCGAAGAAGACGTCGAGGTTCCCCTGATCCTTGGCCGACCCTTCCTTGCCACCTCCCGAACTATCATTGACGTAAGCAATGGTAAGCTCTTCCTTCGAGTGGGCGACAATGAGGTAACTTTCTCTATCACCCCCTCGATGAAGAACACACTAGCTAATGATGACTCCTGTTTTTTCATGGATACCGTAAGTGAAGAATCCTTCTCTCACACCTCTGATTTTGAAAAAGAATTATCCAATTTTTGTTCCTCTCCTACTCCTCCAACTGAATCTCTACACCTAAGTGAAGAATCCTCCACCCGCCTTTCTGATTTTGAAAAAGATTTTTTTGATTTTTGTTCCTCTTCTACTTTTCCAACTGAATCGCTGCACGAAGCCGCCATGGCAGCTAGCAACACCCCTTTTAATTTTATATATAAAAAAGTGTACGAGGACATAGTTTTTGAAAAAGAACAAATTTCCAAAACCTCGTATGATGACCCCCCCTACCTTGGAACTGAAAGAACTACCAGAGCACCTTCTATACGCTTTCTTAGAAAAGGACTCCAAGCTGCCTGTCATAATTTCGGCCTACCTCACGGATGCACAAAAGGATAAACTTCTTTCAATTTTACAAAAGCATCGCCAAGCTATTGCTTGGCAGATATCTGATATCAAGGGCATAAGCCCATCTTTCTGCACACATAAAATCTTAATGGAAGATAATTCACGTAACTATATACAACCTCAGCGCCGTATAAACCCAAACATGAAAGACGTAGTTAAGGGCGAGGTTATGAAATTGTTAGACGCAGGAATTATCTATCCTATATCCGACAGTAAGTGGGTTAGCCCAGTATAGGTAGTACCAAAGAAGGGAGGGATAACAGTAGTAAGTAATGAAAATAATGAATTAATCCCGACTCGGACGGTGACCGGATGGCGAATGTGTATAGATTATCGGAAGTTGAATGATGCCACCCGCAAGGATCACTTCCCCTTGCCGTTCATTGATCAGATTTTAGAACGACTTTCCGGACATAACTTTTATTGTTTTCTCGATGGCCTCTTGGGGTATCTTCAAATCCCCATCTCCCCCGAGTACCAGGAGAAAACTACGTTTACTTGTCCCTTCGGCACCTTCGCCTACCGAAGAATGCCATTTGGATTGTGCAATGCGCCAGCTACATTCCAACGATGTATGCTCGCCATCTTTGACGAGTACGTAGAAAGCATTATGGAAGTTTTCATGGATGATTTCTCCGTGTTAGGGAATTCCTTTGATAGTTGCTTAGAGAACCTTGAAAACGTCTTAGAGCGATGCGAAGAAACTAAACTCGCCTTAAATTCGGAAAAATGTCATTTTATGGTGAGGGAAGGGTTAGTTTTGGGACATAAAATTTCTGAAAGGGGTATTGAAGTAGACGTTGCGAAAATAGAAGTTATCGAGAAGCTGCCGCCACCTACGAACATAAAAGCTATAAGAAGTTTCCTGGGTCATGCGGGTTTCTTCCGCCGCTTCATAAAGGACTTTTCCAAAATCACCAAGCCCCTTACCCATCTCTTAGAAAAAGACACCCCATTCATCTTTGATGAACTCTGTCTAGCTGCCTTCAATTTAATAAAAGAAAAATTAGTTAATGCCCCAATCATGATAGCTCCGGTGTGGGATCTTCCATTTGTGATAATGTGTGATGCGAGTAGTTATGCAGTGGGAGCCGTACTAGGTCAACGTATTTTCAAAAACTTCCACCCCATTTATTACGCTAGTAAAACACTCACATCTGCATAGGAAAATTACACCACAACCGAGAAGGAGCTCTTAGCTGTAGTATTCACTTTTGACAAATTTCGCCCTTATATTACTCTTTCGAAAATTATTGTTTTTACGGACCACTCGGCCCTCAAATATCTTCTCTCTAAAACGGATGCCAAGCCTCGCTTGATTCGCTGGGTCTTACTCCTCCAGGAGTTTGACTTAGAGATCCGTGATAAGCGAGGTGCCGAGAACTTGGCCGCCGACCACCTTTCGCGCCTAGACAACCCGTTTATAGAACAATTAGACGAAAATTCTTTTCATTACTATTTCCCTGATGAGAAGTTGTTCATAATTAACACATCTACTTCTCCTTGGTTTGCCCGCATCGCCAACTATCTAGTGGCTTGTGTGCTCCCAAAAGAGTTTTCATCTCAGCAAAAGAAGAAATTCTTTTCTAAGCTGAAAAACTATTTTTGGGAGGACCCGCATCTTTTCAGAATTTGTGCCGACCAAGTGATCAGGAGGTGTGTTCCTTTTGATGAAGGATTAGATATTATTAAACATTTGCATGAAGGACCGATAGGTGGGCACTATCAAGCTGCTCGCACCGCTCACAAAGTGTTAAGCGCGGGTTTTTACTGGCCCACCCAGTTTAAAGACGCGCATGCCTTTGTGAGTAGGTGTGATAGTTGCCAACGGTCGGGGAATATTTCGAATAAAAATGAAATGCCACAAAATTATTTCCTAGAGTGCGAAGTTTTCGACCTCTGGGGGATTGATTTTGTCGGCCCTTTTCCTTCTAGCTTCGGGAATAAGTACATTTTAGTTACCGTTGATTATGTTTCGCGTTGGGCCGAAGCCCAAGCTCTTCCTACGAATGACGCCCGCGTCTAGTTAATTTCCTAATAAAATTATTTTCTCGATTCGGTACGCCGCGCGCTATCGTTAGTGATAAGGGTTCCCATTTCTGTAACGCGCAATTTTCAAAAATCTTAACTAAATATGGCGTTACTCATAAGCTTTCCACTGCCTACCACCCCCAAACTAACGGACAAGTCGAAGTAGTGAATAGAGAAATAAAAAGAATTTTAGAAAAGACTGTTTCAACATCTCGAAAAGACTGGTCAGCCAAATTAGACGATGCTCTATGGGCCTACCGAACAGCGTACAAAACCGCCCTCGGATGTACGCCATATCGGTTGGTTTATGGAAAATCGTGTCATTTACACGTAGAGTTAGAACACCGCGCCTTTTGGGCCTTACGATTTTTAAACTTCGATCCTCACTCTGTCGGCGATTTTAGAAAATTTCAACTTAACTAACTCGACGAGTGGCGCTCTTACGCATATGAAAATAACAGACTTTATAAAGAGCGGACGAAGCGTTTACACGATCGACATATTAGGCACCCAAAAATCTTTAAGCCGGGCGACCAAGTTCTTATTTATAATTCTCGTTTATGTTTATTCCCGGGTAAATTAAAATCACGTTGGTCGGGGACTTTTACTGTTTTAGAAGTCTTTTCTTATGGTACTGTTTTAATTTCCCACCCTGATAAGGGTACTTTCAAAGTGAATGGTCAGTGTCTTAAACTGTATTTCTGTGATGATGTCAGTCTCAACCCTGTTAACTCTATCTTTCCGGTCCTGACATTTGATTAATCTGAACTTTATTTTTATCAAAAACTTTGAACTTTATTCGAACTTTATTTTTAAACAATATTTGGGACAATCTTATTTTGATGCGTCGAGCTCAAACGACGCTTTAAACAAAGGCGCTCTTGGGAGGCACCCCAAGTTATCTTTTTCTGTTTTCTTTATTTCACAATTTTTGCCCCGAATGGCTCCGGCAAGCTGAAACTTCTGCGATCGCCTGCTCCAACGGTTCTGATTCCATGACAAAGTCCACCAGACGACGTTTCATGAAGATCCACAGCACAAGCATGGAGGAACGGCATCACTCAGCTTTCCCTGCAACATAAAACCGGGGAAGTACCTGTTTTTCAATTCTATCTTTCATTTCTGTACTTTACTTTTCTCTCGTTCTCCGACTTCCTTCTCCATTGAGGACAATGTATATTTTAAGCTTGGGGGATGAGTTCCTCCTTTTTGCTTTTTGTAAATATCCAAAAATCCAAAAAATCCAAAAAATATATATATAGCTGCATTTTGGTATTTCAATAAGTACTCCATGTTTATGTTTTGTTTTTCTCAAACTTCTTTATAAACAACGTAGTTAATTATAATTTTTCTAATCATTTTTTTATCATATTTCACAAGTAAAATGTTGGTCATGCTGTGTTTCTAATTCACGGTAGCATGTTAAGGTGAAATATTTCTCTAAAACGTGGATTTCTATTATGGTTTTCCGTTCTTTATTTTCTTTACTTTCTCTAAAATTTATCATCCACTATTTTCCTTTTCGTCTTTAGATAATTTTTGTAAAAACAAATTTTGAATAACGTATTAGATATGAACGATCCAAGTCACATATTATTTTTATTTTCAAGATAATTTCATCAATATTCTTTTATTATCTCGAACTTGCTTTTTGAAATTTATCAACTCTATGTTTTAAATAAATTTAAAAAAGCGTGAAAATGATTTATGCCATTTTTGTTTACGTTTGGCTTTCCTGCCAACCTAAAATCTTTTATCACTAGTTAGCCGCTTTTGAGCCTTTTTTCCAAATTCATTTGATAACTCCACATAACATTTCATTTTCACCAAAGCCCAAATTCCTACCTATCTAATCACGCTAATTTTTTTGAGTTTCATTCTAAAATTTTCATGATAGGAAATTTTGTGTTATCTTTGGAAAAATTGTTGAAAAAAGTGTACTCAAAAGCAATGTTTTGAAAAAAGAGAAAAAAAATGAATGATGAAAAAAAATAAAAAATAAAAAATAATAACGAAAAAAAACAAAGAAGAAAAAAAACATTATATATACATATTTTGTTTAAAAAAATTAATTTTTTTTGAAACTCGTTGTTTTGGTTTAGTGTGATTTTTAAGCCTCCATATTTATATTTGAATTCCACTCCTATTCATAATCCTAAAGCAAACGTTTCGGTCCTATTAAGTCCTTTTGATTCACGCCTTTTTAAATTTTATTTAACATCTAAGAAAAGAAGAAAAATAAATCAGTTTTAGTTTTGGATTTAAACTTAGATTTTTGTTATTTAATAGATATAATTATAATGTGTTGCTTGGATCTAGTAATAACTCAATACGTTCTTTTCATTTTCATTGCCTTGCTTAAATCTATTTAAAAATTTCGTCAAAATTCTGGATGATTTATTTTTATTAAGTAAAGTTTATAACAGTTAAACATACCAAAATAATTGTTTTAGATTTACGTTTTACATTCTCCCTACCTAGAATTTCGCAGAGTACTTGTGTAAGTATGATTAAAACTTTTTGAATTAGTCACTTTTTATGATTAGCTAGTCTTTATATCTTTGCTTGGGGACAAGCAAAACTTAAGCTTGGGGGAATTTGATAATACGGTTTGCAGTCAATTTTATTAGGATATTTTCGGGGTTTTAAAGCAAATCATGTCTTGTAAAGTACTTATTTTGATTCCCCTTTATATATATTTTTGTCGCTAATACGTTTTTTCTGCTTTTTGCAGGTTTTCACGGCTTTCAACCGAATTTTGCTGTGACACGCCCCAAGGTCACGCCCTACTCGGGCGTGTACCTAGGGCGTGTAACCCAGAGGAATGAAGCAATTGGTCCGAAACTGCATTCCGTGGAAACTTAGTAAACACGCCCTCTGTCACGCCCGTGTCACATCCGACACGGGCGTGTTCTAGAAGCGTGTCCCCAGGTTCCGAGGAATCGCCGCAACGCGCTCGTTTTTCCCGCTCCACCGTCGCACCGAAAGTGTCACGCCCCAGGGTCACGCCTGACCCGGGCGTGACATATGGGCGTGTACTTCAGCAATTCCGCTCGTCAATTCCAGCATTCAATTTCAGCTCAACAAAGTCAGGCCGCAAAGAACACGCCCCAGGTACACGCCCTACCAGGGCGTGACTTATGGGCGTGTACTTCAGCTACTTCGCCAGAATTAAATTCCAGCCCGAAAAAGTCACACCGAATTTGTCACGCCCCAGGGTCACGCCCGACCCGGGTGTGACAGGGGGGCGTGACCCGACCCGAAAAATTCTATAAATATAGCCCAACTCCAAGGGTTCAGGGACACCTTTGGCATTGAGAGGGGAGGTTCTGTCCTTTGTATTTTTGAACTTTTTTAAGCATGTCTCTTCATTTTTACTTCTTAGCTCTAGCTTTATGCTTTCCCTGTATTAGCTCCTAGCTTCTTTCCGTAGTATAATGTTAATGATAGTGTAGTTTACTTTCCATGCACTTGTAATCTCTGGTTTTTAGGTTGTAAGATCCCTGTTTCCATTAATAAAGAAGTGTTGTTTTCTTTTTCGTTTCTACTCTGTATTCACTATTTTCTTCTACTCATCCCCCATCTTCCACCTCACCATGATTAACTAATCCTCTATGTACTCGATCTTGATGATCCGAGGTTTGAGTGATTAGGTTATGATGCTTTGAATCTTACCTTTTCTTTTTAGGGTTTTAGCCTTGAATTACTCTTGATTTATCACAGGTTGGAGGTATATCAGCGATATATACTCTCCACCTTTGCTTTCGTTATGGGCTAGCCGAGAGGCCGAAAGTTTGAAATGAGCACTCAAGAGTAAAGGGAGTTGTTCGCACCCCTCGAGAGAGGCAGACGTTCAAATCTCCCGGATTGGAGAAAAATCCAATAGTGGGGTTCACAGCGTAAAGCGAGTTTTAGGCCTCCGATTTAGGCGAGAGTCGGTCGGACCTTCCTAAACTCAGTTAGGCACGACCTTCGAGAGAAGCGTGTCAATATTTATGGAACCTCCACGGTCAAGGACCTTTACCCTAATTAGTTTAAGTTTATTTATCATATTTTTCTAACCACTCTTGCCGAGGTGATTTCTGATCGAGTGCATTTTCCTCTCATCGTTACTAAGATTTAGTATAATCACTCTTTTAGCTCTCTTTATCTTTTCATGCAAGTAGCTCTCTTTCATTGCAAGTAGTTCTCTTCCTTTAGTACGCTTAGCTTTCTTCTAAACCCTAATTTTTCCATCGATAAAATAATAGATTTCGTGTGAGTAAGCTTAATTAACGGTTCCCGGATTTTAATACGACACTTGTGTCCCCTAGCTGCATTTCGATAGGTATACATGCCTTGTTGGATTGTTAGTTTGGTTATTTTCTCCTTGCAAATATCTAAAAGACATCAACTAACTAGAGATTGTTGCCCGTCCAATTGTACCTTTGATACCAACTGTCAAAACCCGCATTTTCTCAACATCTAAGTTATATAATAGTAAGAGAAAATAAGTGCTGTGATGCTACGCCGTTCAGGGGATAACTGCATGCGCTGAGGCAAAACTCCAAACTCTACAGTTTATATGAAATCCATAAGTTATTAAGTAAAAACCAGTTTAAATTGGATGGTCGTATCCCTCGCCACAGTGGATCAACTAGTACAGGAGAAAAAGTATAGTTATACGTAATGGAAAATACTTTGGTTATGTTGATTAACACCCAACATGAGTATAAACATCGCCAATGGACAACTCCTGGCATGCAAGACTCTAGATTTATTATAAGTATGAAAATAGTCTTTATGTTAGCTAAAAAATAGTATTTTAGTTTTAGAAATATGAGATGTATGAAGTACTAGTAGTAATGCTTTTATAAGTGAAAATACCAAACATGCAACCTAGCATAAAACATTCCCAGAGAGAAAGTAAAAAACAACCACAAAAGGTAAAACTAGCAGCTTAGCAAAGTATTCAGAAATTCAAAATAAAACCAACGGTGGGCGTCAACAAACTGATACGAACCCACTAGTCAGTATGTGTGTCTGTACTACAAAGAAAACAACAAATAACTAGCTCTCAAGGTAGAGGGAACCTTTTCAACACCACAATCCACTAGAAAACACCAAACCTAGTCGCTCAACCAACTACTGACCTGAACATGAGGCATTCAAAAAAAAGAAAACCTCAGCAATAAAAAAAACAACTGGCAAACAAAACTGTTAGTAAACGAGGGAGTAACAAGAGTACTAATCCAAACCTGAATAACTGTCAAAAACACAGCAAACTAACTAGAGATTAAGAACGAAAGAGTTAACTTATAAAGTTAAAAGGTAATGAAATTTGCACCAAGTGCAAACGGAGTTATACTCCAAGAATATCTGCGAGAATAGGCAGAAATAGCATAAGTTTAATCCATAGGAAATAAAAATGAGACAAATGCTCAATAAACACGTGAATCATTAACACCGTAATGCAACCAGATCTTGGTCGGGACCAACCGGTCAAACCCGAACTAACAGACCCAAACATCTTAAAAATAAGACTGCGGTGGTGGCTATCTTGTCCAACACAACCCAATAGCCCAAAAACAAGACCCAAATATGCCCGGGTGTAATGATTCTCGAAACTAAGCCAACCAAACCAATCTCCAAATCCAAAATACCCATAAAACCCAAACTCGACAAATTCAGCAGAAACCCAACGATTCTAACTTGGCAAAACTAAGCCTTTAGAGATACACGTCAAATCGGTGAAAGAAACAAATCTAAGGGAAAAGCGTCGAGTGCACTCGACGCCGTGTCGAGTGCAGTCAACGCACTCGATGTCACGTCGAGTGCAATCAACGCACTCGACGCCATAGCTCAGCACACTCAATGCTTAAACACAGCAACAAGAACTGGCGATGGCGTTGAGTGAGTTCAGCTCACTCAATGCTTTACCACTTAATTGCCAAAATCAGATGATGACCTTGAGTGAGTTCAGCTCGCTCAATGCTGTCAACGCTTTAACACTTAGATTGCAGAGTTAAAGCGACGACGTTGAGTGAGTTCAGCTCACTCAATGCAGTCAATGCTTTTTTACAAAGCGACGACGTTGAGTAAGTTCAGCTCACTCAACGCTATTAATGCTTTTCTATAAAAGCGACGACGTTGAGTGAGTTCAACTCACTCAACACTGTCAATGCTTTCTTACATAGCTTTACAGAATTAGGGGAGTGTTAACCCCTAAATCGGCGATCCTTCCCAAGCCAGCCAGCTTACTCGTCACGGCCTGCCCCGGGTTCCTCCTGGAGGCCGTGGTGCCCTAGGGAGGGCGGACAGAATTCTCTGTCCGCTCAGGACACCCGGCTTGTGCGGTCTCAGCGGTCAGACCGACCAGGCCGCGCGCCTTTCCTTGATCGGCAGGTCCGCGGACTGCTTCCACAATCCGCCTATGCAGGCCGCCCCCCTTTTTCATCTTAACCGCAAGATTTTATCCGCAGGTCTCTCTCTGCCAGACTCAACTACCTACCTACCCCAGGCTGACAACAGGTCGCATATCCCTTCACCCAGCAACACGGGCAGCCGACTCCTCCAGCCCGCCTACAGAGCGCGGATTCTAGGTCCGGCTACCCGCCAAGACCAGCAGCAGCGTCCAAGTACTTGCGAGCTGTGTGGACTGGAAGTGCGATCAAGAATTCCAGCCCGCCTTCATTGGTGAACCCCAACAGCCTCAACAGCCAGGCTAGGCTATCCATCTTCAGCATAAGCGGACTTAGCTTTGCAGCAGCCGCGGACTCGACGTACTTGACGGACTCTCTATACAGTCAGCCCTTTCCTTCGCCAGCACCAGCTTCTCGGCAGCAGTACCGGTTTACTCCTCAGTACACAGGCCTTTCACAGGCTCAGCTAGTAGTAGCAGACTTCTTCCTCAGTCCGCAGTCTTGGCGCGGACTCAGTCAGTAGTGGCGGACTCTTTCCAGCCCGCCAGGCATCAAATCCTCCAGAAGGCAGTCTCAGTCCGCATAAACTCATGCAGACTCGCCGGACTCTGCGGGCACTCTCCTTCTTGCACCCCTTACAGCTCGCTCAGTTCAGCAGCGGCGGACTCAACGGATTCTACTTGCAGTCCGCCACTTGTCCTCCAGCATCCGCCACACTAGCAGTAGGCGGATGCAGTGACGGACTCAACGGATTCTACTTGTAGTCTGCTGCTTGTCCTCCAGCATTCGCCACACCAGCAGTCCCAGCTCAACAGTGACGGACTCCGCGAACCCACATCGCAGTCCGCCACTGAGTCTCCCATTTTGCCGACAGCAGCTCCAGCTTCAGTACCAAGTCCCAGTCCGCGCGGGCTAATGCGGACTCGGCGGACT
Source organism: Platanthera guangdongensis (assembly GCA_039583875.1). Classification (NCBI taxonomy): domain Eukaryota; kingdom Viridiplantae; phylum Streptophyta; class Magnoliopsida; order Asparagales; family Orchidaceae; genus Platanthera; species Platanthera guangdongensis. The sequence goes on from CM077150.1 coordinate 175,090,343, forward strand.
CCGTCTCCATCTCGCACAAGTTACCGTCTCACCAGGGGTAACATCACCGCAAGCCGTTACCTCCTCGGGCCTATAAATAGCCTCCCATGCCTCTCATGTAAGAGGAGGTCTCTCGTGATCGCCAAGGTGCTCACGCCCGAAGTCAGCAAGCCAACCCAACTCCTGCGAACTCCGTTTCTCAGACCGCACCCCCTCTGCGCCTTAGCCGCGCGGCCTGCCAGCCTGTGGTTCTCCAGTCCGCGCGGTCTCCTGTTTCACTTAACCGCGCGGTCTCCTGTTTCACTTAACCGCGCGGTCTGCCGAGTTCGCTCTTCAGTCCGCGCGGCCTCCACTGGAATTCTTCTTACTTATCCGCCAGCTTCCTTCTTGTACCCTTTATTTCTTTGTGGTAAAGGTGTATTAGCAAGTTGTAACACTCACTTTTAATCAAAGGAAAGCCCGTCGCAAGAGAGGCATTCAGGCCGCGACGGGCGAAGTCGGGTGTTGTCGTGGTTCATGGCTTGACTGTTCTTTTTTCTCTCGTCCGCTTAGTAGATAACAGCTTGCAGTCTGCCTCTTTTCCCTTCCTTCCTCTGTGCTCCAACCATTAGCTGGTGGTGCTCGACCCCCTATCCGCTTTCGTACATCAACAGTGAGGGCGCATTTCGTGCATCAACAGTTAACACGCGACCTTCAAATCAAGCCATTTTTTGAAGTCTGCGGGAAGAATGTCAGATCGCCAGACCGCTCAACCTGACCTTCAACTCAACAAGGATACCCTTTGGGAAGCAGTCGTGCGGTTAGCACAAGAAACTGACAAAATTTCTTATGTCGTCGGTTTGAAGTTTGCCGCGATGTACGACGTCTTTGGAGCTATTGTCAAGTGGCTAGACTCGCAGTCCGCACCAACACCGGTCTCCTCCGTTAACTCGGCACCCGCAGTGGACAGTCCTCCTGTTAATCCACTTGCTTGTCCGCAAGGAGTACAAGCATACCCGCGGCCCTATTCGCGCACTTACTTGCAAAACCGCCCGACATCCTACTTGCCTGTGCAGTCGACAGCCCCTCTGCGGGCTGAAAAACCAGGTCCTCAGTTCGGTTCTTATTCTCCTAATCACCTGAGGACAATGCAAGATAATTTTGTTTCGGCTTCTGCGAAAAGGAAAAAGCACGTGTTAGTTTTATTCCAGGCAAAACATCGTGAAAAGAAGACTCTCTCTCATTTCATCAGACGATTTCAGAAGGAGGTTCTTGAAGTTGGGGAAGCCAATCCAGAAGTTTACAAAATTGCTCTAATTGAGGGATTAAAGGAAGGACCGTTCAAGTTCGAAGCCACCCTCAGAAAGGAAAAAACATATCAGGAGCTAATCAACCTCGCCGATCAGTACTCTCCTGTTGGGAGAGGCACTTTTGACCGTGTCTTGAAAAACAAAGCAAATTCCAAGGAATCATTTCAGACTCTAAGCCAGAAATCCAGGGACTCTAACCAATATTGTGAATATCACAAAGGAAAGGGTCATTTGACGGATGATTGTAAAGCTCTTAAGCAACTAGTGGAGAGGATGATGAAGCAGGGAAAGTTTGGTGATGTCGTCCAAAGGATCTTTACATCCCCCTCCGAAGCCTGAGAAGACAAAGGCATGCTGGACACCCCATCCAATTCTGAAGTGGGTTGATTGCATAACTCCTGTGACCCTGTAAGGAAAGCAATGCTTCATGCACCTGCCCACTTGGTCACATTGGTTATGAATCATTTCTTTTAGTAGACAAAGGTGTGGACTTAAACTGGTGTTCGCTAAGACCGCAAGCCTTCGACTTTCAATTCAGCTTGACTATGCTATGGTCTTCAGATAATCCGCAGAGCTTGGATTATTAAGTCTATCGAGCCTACTTGGGTGATGTGAGTTACAGTTTTCGCGACCCTGCATGGAAAGCAATGGGCTTCGTGCGCACCTGCCCGCTTGGTCGCTTGAGTCTGTAACCCATCTTTCTTAGGTCAAAAGAAAGATTTTCAATTCAGTTACAGGCCGCGCGGTTTGATATGTTGGTTTATATTGTCCGGCTTCTATATACCTACATATCGGTTAGTTCTTTATATAATCGGACAGTCGGCCGACCTGTTTCTGGCCTATCTGCCGGCTTATTTGGCTTCTATGTACCTATCCGCTCTCATGCAGTTTTGGTCACTATTATTCGGACGGCTTAGTTGCCGACAAAGTATGATTAAGTATTTTTGGTTGCCGGCTTATGTTATCATATCAGAAGCCGCAGACCATTTCTCTATCCTGGTCCCTTTCATCATAAGGGCGATCGATATGAGAGTTCACCCTGGCCGCAAACTTATACTACATTGTCAAGGCTTTTCGGCGGCTAAGGTTCTTAGCCGCGCGGCTTACTGGTCATAGTTTATGTACAGTTAAGCTGCGGCTAATGGCGGTTTAATCTGTTAGCCGCACGTCTTGTAGTCGATGTGTATTCTAAAATAAGCCGCAGGAATATCTCTCTCTCTTGTAGATGACTCCATGAAAGTCACAGTATGGCCTCAGACCGGTTTATATTTTAACTATCTATTAAATCGAAAGTTATGCTGAGACCGCGTGGAGTTGAACAAGTAAGAAAAATGAGAAGTGAAATAAGCTGCTCGTCAAAGGTGAAGTTTTCCTTTTCTATTTCTATTTCATTGAATGTTACAAAACGTTAATTGCGCGGTTTACAACAAATACCGCCGATTTCCCAAAAAGATCAAAATACAAGTAACAAATTAAAAAGTTCCTAATTGGCTGGCTTGAGCTTTTTATCCGCAGGAGAACCTGAATCACCACCATCATCGATGTCGACGGAGGATTCAGAGTACCCGCTGCTGCTAGCCGCCAAGCTGCCTGAACCACCAGAAGTCGCCGAATCTGTCCACGCGGTCTCGGATGCTTTACCGCCGGACTCATACGATGCGCCTCCGCTCCTGCTTTCCTGGCCACCCTATTCCTCGTCGTCTTCCTCCTCTTCGCCGTCTTCCTCGCCGACCTTACCTTTGCATTTGATCGCCCTGTAGATGACAACCACCTTCTTTTTCATGGTGGGGTAAATGTCGGCACAGGTGAAGTCGGTGAAGCCAGTCGCCAAGCCGCCAAGGTCTCGGAGGCGGTTAAGCACTCCATCAATCCCCTGGACGACCTGCGGGAAGACGTGGTCTTGGAAGATGCGGTTGGCTGGGTCATACATTGCCTGCAAAAGAAGTAAAGGTAAGTGAAAGATCAAGCGCATAACCAACTGTTCCAAAACCCCGGACTGTTGGAATGGGTGCTACTTAATTTCTTAAATAAGTAGAAGAGCGCCACGGGTCAAGTGAAGGAACGCCGGACCCAACAATCCCCCCACCGGCGTCCAGCACAACCCGTCGGCTCAGAGGTGGAGTTACCACATGGCCCACATGGCTCAGAGGTGGGGTTACCACATGGCCCACACGGCTCAGAGGTGGGGTTACCACATGTCCACGGTTACACGGCTCAGAGGTGGGGTTACCACATGTCCACGGTTGCCTGACCCGCCGGACCCACACAGGTAGAAGGGAAAAATCAGGATTTAATTGCGCTCCACCGGTCTTGAACCCGTGACATGCTCTGATACCAATTGAAAGATCAAGCGCATAACCAACTGTTCCAAAAGCCCGGACTATTGGAAAGGGTGCTACTTAATTTCTTAAATAAGTAGAAGAGCGCCACGGGTCAAGTGAAGGAACGCCGGACCCAACAGTAAGCCGTGCGGTTTAATAATCCTAACTGCACGAGTATCTGGTGACGACTTACCGCCTCCCTTTCTATCAGTCACTTGTTTTCTTCTTCTATTTCCTCTAACCGCCTCTCCAGGCCGCTCTTTTCTTTCATTAACTGCTTGTAGGCAAGGCCCATGAAGTGGCTTGTCACGAAGCTCCTTTCCCCGACTTGCGAGGCTAGCCGCAGCAGGTCTTCTGCGGGAACTCGGCGCAGCACCTTCAGGTTGCGCTTACCGTACAGCGCAGCGCCAACCACGTTCGCATGGCGGGTTACTTCATCCCTCCCCCAGTAATGGAGAGTGGTGGAGACCATCACGGACTCGCCATCCGGACTCCACAGTACAGCCGGGTTGCCATGGAGGTCCTTCAGGCCGCTGCCCGTTCCCTGCAGCATAAACTCGCCGGAGGAGGCCGACTCCTCCTCCTCCACAGCCTGCGGCGGCTTGGCCCACCTGGCTCGTTTCTCTCTTTGGGTGAGAGTCAGGCCGCCAGGCGTCAGTGACTTGTTCTGCAGGACCGCCATAGCAACTGCAAAGATATAGTCAAAGTCAGTTTCCAAGCTGCGCGGCTAAAAGTTCAGTTCGGCCGGTTTGGAGCTTACTATCTTCCACTTCGATTCCTTCTAAGGGCGGCAGCAGTGGGATGTAATGATTTACATCAAGCCGCTCCCCCTTGAAGAAGGTGTAGATGTCCTTCTCCACGCCATCCAAGCCGCCGCTGCCGAAGGCGGCCTCTTTGTGGATTTGCGGGTTGACTGGCAACAACCCCAGGTTTCCCTCGAAAATAAGAAATCGCTCCGACCAGTTGGTGATCTTGTTCGCTAGGTTGACGATATTCAGCCCCCTGCAACCAAAGTACAAGTGCCCCCGGAAGATCCTTTTCCCGAAGTCCGGGATAGACCTCACCGAGAAGCATTCCCGGAACAGCCTCATAGCAAATCGGACTCTTTCCGACCTTAACTATGAAATGAAGCTGTATATGGCGGCTATCGAGTTTGGTGGCAGTTGTCCTGGCACAACGCCATAATGGTCGAAGACCGCCACGACCTCCATCATGACCGGAAAGCGGAAACCGCAGTCAAAGTGGTCGATGGGGATGGCGATCTAATTTGCGTTGGATGTACTAATTCGCTCGTCTTGCAGCGGAAGCCGCGCGACTAGCGGGCTTCCCTGCATGTGTTTCTCTACAAAATCGTCTAGCTCGACTTTTGTAAGCCAACATTCTTTATGGTCTGCGGAGTGGAATGCGGAGGCCGCATCAGTCCTGACCGCAGAGGCCTTGTCAGACCGCAATGACTTGGACTTAGCATGCATCCTTTCTGTCTTGTGATGAAATCTCCGGAGTCATCCCTATTTATGGAAAACATGAGAAAGTACAGTGCTCAACGTCAAATCGCGGCGAGCCATCACGCCGTGCGGCCTAAACCTGCAGGAAATACAGATCAGTGCAACGAATAAGCCGCAGTTTAGTTCGTCAGTCCGCACGGCTATACCCCTGCACTTAGAATAATTTCATGGCAAATCATGTGGATATCAAACTGTCAAGCCGGCGATCTGTTCGCCAGACCGCACGACTACTTACCTGTACTTAAATTTTTTAGAATAAAACGCAGGCATGGTGATCATAAATACAAACCGTGTAAGTCGAAAGTGTTGATGCACGAAAACGGACAGGGAGTCGGGCACCACCATCTAACTATTCGAGCACCGGGGGGAAGAAGAGAAAAGAGGAGACTGTCGAGTAGTCGGTTACTAGCGGTCGTAGCTAAAGAACAGAAAAAGATGCCGTTGGCAGCGACAACAACAGAGTTCGCCCGCCGTGGCTTAAATGCCACTCCTGCGACGGGCTTTCCTTTATTAAAGGAGAGAAACAGTTATACGAAGGGGAAAAAGAGGAAGCCGGCCGGACTGCAAGCCGCAAAACACTAGACTTGAGACCGCAGCTCTTAACAGTCGAGCTCCTGGATATAAGTCAGCGTGTCTTGGGGAGTGCACCCTCCCCCTATTTATAGGCTCGGGGGCCTGCCCAATCGCGTAGGGCTAAAATTACCGGCTGCCCGGGGTACAGGAGAACCGGGCAGAGGTGAGGGGAAGCAAATGAGCAGAAAAAAGAAAGGAGGGAAGCCGTGTGGCCTGGCGGATTCCTCCTGGCAAGCTGACAGGCTGGACCCTGGGCCTTGTCGACGAGCAGGGCCGGCGCTGGCGGCGGCCTTGACATGGAGACCGCCCGTCTTCGGAGTTGACTAGACGGGTTGATCTGATGTGGCTAGCCGGAGAGGCCGCCCGACCTCGGGTGACCACCGACTTGGGAGACGTGGCGGCTAGAAAGACCAGGCCGCCAGGTCTGGAAAGCTGCGTGAACAGGTCGCGGATTCTGGGCTTAATATAATCCCCGCACATTTTTAAGTTTCCAAAAAACTTCGAAAATGTAGAACTAAGCCGGAGACCGCGACTACCTTATCGAAGTCTATAAAATCCCCTGCCCCTTGACATTCTTCAAGATTTCTGCCAAGCCACGGGTCGCTACTCGCCACTTGCGGTCAGAATTTTGCAAGCCGACACGATCTTTCCCAAGATGGATGTCATGTCGTCTATGCTAGCCCGCAATAAGAAGCCGACTGAAAAGAAGAAAAGTCGGAGCGAGAAACCGGATGACTCTGACCGACAGCCCGCGAAGATGATTGGGAAGCCGGTTGCTCCAGCGGCTTCTGGATCTAAAAAGATGCCGACACAGACCGTTGGTGAATCATCGCAGGCTGCAACAGATCAAAAATCGGTTTCGAAGATGACCGCGCCATAAACCGGAACTGCCAAATCCTCTGACACGACTTTCTCTCCATCACGCGAACCACACTTAAAAATAGGTGAGACGGAGGAGAAAAGTGTTGAATCCGGCAAACCGTGCGAATTGCCGGCTAAGGTCGACCTAATCGTTGTGGACGACAACGAGCAGGAGAAGGCGCTGGAGACCGGACGTACTTTGGCTGAACAAAGCAAACAGACTGAAATGGTGTTCGGCTCCTTGAAACGGAAGAAGAAAAGGAGCGAGAACCTTGAGGAAAGGATGAAGAGGAAGATGAGGAAGATGCAGGCCGGAAACCGGAATATTTCCGTAAAGACTGGCGGGGACAGTCTTCAACATAGGCCGCACGAGAAGGAGGAACCCGAGAGTCCGTCCACACCGACATTCAAGCCGAGCGAGCCTGAGGATGAATCCACGGCTAGCGAGTCGCTTAGCGAACTCCATGGGCCTCTGAGGAGGTTGACCGCCCTGAAGTCCAGGTCATTGGGGAGAAGCCTGGTGATCCGCCTTCCGCGGCTTCTGAAGGATCCGAGAAACTGAAGCTTCGAGAGAAAATAGAGGAGATGAAGAAGCTGATCGCCGAGAAGCCGGTGGCGACCTCACTTCCATTGCTGCAAGGTAAACACAGGGAAGTTAAGCGATTTGTTAACTTCTACAAGTCACGGTCAAGGAAGAAGGGGGCGAACATAATATTAAATCTGCCGGCCAGCTTTTTCCTGACCACGACCCAACTGAAAAGCCGAGCTAAAGAAACCGAGCGGCTATGGAAAGAAAAGCTAAAGAGGATAGATCCCGAATGATTCAGGCGGCTAGTGTTTAAAAACCATACCGCGGCCTCTGAAGGAGATAAAAATCAAACTGGCGGTCTTATCCTACCGATTCCCTTGCTAGAAGGTCGCAATTATCCAGCTGAACCTGACTGCGGTTTATCTTCTGCAGGTGAACTGGAGACCGCGATGAAACCGGGCGACTTGACATTATTTATGTCTATGCTGCCGCCGCCTCCGCCTCCGCCAAGTGTTCGCGAGAAAGAGATGGCCGACTTCCAGAAGGAGGTCGGTACAACGCAGGCGGCTTTGGACGCGCTCACCGAAACCCTGCGGATTAGGGACGATGAAAAGCGGGTTGCCCAGGAGGCCGCCGAGAAAAGGATCCAAGAGTTGTAAACCATTCTGGAGCAAGAGACTACAAGGCTGCAAACCGCGCTTGAGCAGGAGACCATAAAGTTGAAGTCTGAGCTACAGACCGCGATGGAGGCTGCTGAGATGAAGATTGCAGAGATGCAGGATACCTTGGAGCAGGAGAGGGCAGAGAAGTATTTCCTGATGGCCGGGCGGCTAGAAGGAGACAGAGAAGAGATTCCACATGTTGAGGACGGCGAAAACCAAGATCTTCCAGCGGAGACTGGCGGAGAACAGCGGACTGTACTGCCGAACTCTGGAAAACTGCCGGTTACTGGCCGCCCGGCCTCGGGTGAGACTTCAAATCCATCGGAGGTCGTGGCGCCCAGACAGGCTGCTGCTTCAAGCGGGCTGGGGGTTCAGGTGATCCCAATGATCCCATTTGCGATAGTAGAATGCGACACTGCACGGGTTCATCGGTCTCTGCACTCGCTTCATAATCTGGTTAGCCAGGTGTATGTTGCGATTGTACAAACCAGTGAACAGGTCGCGCGAATAGGACGGGACAGACAGAATGGCGACAAGCAAGGCTGAGTGACTTGAACGATTTAAGCCGCGCGAATAATTGAATATTATGTTGTAATATATATTTTTCTGCTGGATGTTGGACAATTTGGTTCTTGTAAACTGTTGTATTTTATATGCTGTGAACTGTTTGCTGCGTATGCGGTTTGTATTTATGATCACCATGCCCGTGCTTTGTTCTGAAAAATCTAAGTACAGGAAAGTAGCCGTGCGGTCTGGCGAACAGATCTCTGGCTTAACAGATTGATATCCACATGATTTTGCATGAAATTATTCTAAGTATAGGGATATAGTCGTGCGGACTGACGAACTGAACTGCGGCTTAGTCGCTGCACTGATCCGTATTTCCTGCAGGTTTAGGTCGCGCGTCGTGATGGCTAGCCGCGATTTGATGTTGAGTACTATACCTCCATTGGTTTTCTATAAATAGAGCTGGCCCCGGAGATTTCATCACAAGATAGAAAAGATGCGGGCTAAGTCCATGTCGTTGCGGTCTGATAAGGCTTCTACGGTTAGGACTGACGCTGCCTCCGCATTCCACTCTGCTGACCACAAAGAATGTCGGCTTACAAAAGCCGAGCTAGATGACTTCGTAGAGAAACACATGCTGGGAAGTCCGCTAGTCGCGCGGCTTCTGCTGCAAGACGAGCGGATTAATACATCCAATGCCAATCAGATCGCCATCCCAATCGACCACTTTGACTGCGGATTCCATTTTCCGGTCTTGATGGAGGCCGTGGCAGTCTTCGACCATTATGGAGTTGTGCCAGGACAACTGCCACCTAACTCGATAGCCGCCATATATAGCTTCATCTCCTACTTAAGGTCGAAAAAGTTCTGATTTTCCATAAGGCTGTTCCAGGAATGCTTCTCGGTGCAGTCTATCCCAGACTCCGGGACAAAGATCTTCCAGGGGCATCTGTACTTTGGCTGCCGGGGGCTGAAGATCGTCAACCTGGCGAATAAGATTGCCAACTGGTCGGAACGATTTCTCATCTTCGAGGGAAACCTGGGGTTGCTGCCAGTCAACCCGCAAATCTGCGAAGAGGCCACCTTCGGCAGTGGTGGCTTGGACGGCGTGGAGAAGGAGATCTACAACTTCTTCAAGGGGGAGCGGCTTGATGTAAACCAATACATCCCGCTGCTGCCGTCCTTAGAAGGAGTAGAAGCGGAAGATAGTAAGCTCCAAACCAACCGAACTGAACTCTTAGCCGCATGGCCGGGAAACCAACTTTTCCTTTTCTTTGCAGCTGCTGTGGCGGTTTCGCAGAACAAGCCGCTGACGCCTGGCGGCCTGACTCTCACCCAACGAGAGAAGCGAGCCAGGCGGGCCAAGCCGGCGCGAGCTGTGGAGGAGGAGGAGTCGGCCTTCTCTGGCGAGTTTATGCTGCAGGGAACGGGTAGCGGCCTGAAGGACGTCCATGGCAAACCGGCTGTGCTGTGGAGTCTGGACGGTGAGTCCGTGACAATCTCCACCGCCCTCCCTTACTGGGGGAGAGAAGAAGTAACCCGCCATGCGAGCATGGTTGGCGGCGCGCTGTATGGCAAGCGCAACCTGAAGGCGATGCGCAAAGTTCCAGTAGACGACCTGCCGCGGCTAGCCGCGCAAGTCGGGGCGAGGAGCTTCGTGGCAAGCCACTTAATGGGCCTTGCCTACAAGTAGTTGATGAAAGAGAAAAGAAGCCTGGAGAAGCAGTTAGAGGAACAAGTGGAAGAAAACAGGCGACTGAAAGAAAGGGAGGCGGTAAGTCATTACCGATACTCGTGCGGTTAACATTATGAAACTGCTCGGCCTTAAATTTTCTTCTTTTGCAAGCAATGTATGACCCGGCCAACCCCACCTTCCAATACAACATCTTCCCGCAAGTCGTCCAGGGGATTGACGGAGCGCTTAACTGCCTCCGATACCTTGGCGGCTTTGCGACCGGCTTTACCGACTTCACCTGTGCCAACATCTACCCCACCATGGAAGAGGAGGTGGCCGCCGTCTACAGGGCGATCAAGGGCAAAGGTAAGATCGGCGAGGAAGTCGGCGAAGAGGAAGAAGACGGCGAGGAAGAAGGCGGCCAGGGAAGCCAGAGCAGAGGCGTATCGTCTGAGTCCGGTGGTCAAGCATTCGAGACCGCGCTGACTGGGTCGGCGAGTTCCAGCGGTTCAGGCGGCTCGACGACTATCAGCAGCAGGTACTCTGAATCCTCCATTGACATCGATCATGACGGTGATTCACGTTCACCTGCGGCTAAAAAGCTCAAGTCGGCCGATTAGAACCTTTTTAATTTGTTACTTGTACTTTGATCTTTTTGGGAAGTCGGCGGTATTGTTTTTGTAAACTGCGCGATTAACACTTTTGTCATATTTAATGAAATAGAAATGAAGGACAAGTTCACCTTTGACGTCTCGTACTTTACATCTCATTTTTCTTACTTGTTCAAGGCCGCGCGGTCTCAGTATAACTTCTTATTTAATAGACAGTTAACATGTAAACCGCTCTGACACCATACTGCGACTTCAACGAAGTTACTCGCAAAAGAGATAGATATCCTTGCGACTTATTTCAGAATAAACATTGACTATAAGCCGCGCGACTAACAGTTTACAGCACCATTTGCCTTGATGAAGTAATTAAGTGTCCGCTGGGAAGAGAGAAATGATCGCGGCTTACTTGCACATAAATTACGACCAATAAGCCGCGCAGCCACTAGCTTAGTCGCCAAAAAACAATGACTTTGAAGTATAAGATTGCAGCCCGGGCGAACTCTGATACGAATTGACCTTTTAATAAAAGAAACGAGGATAAAGAAATATTCTGCGGCTTCTGATAATACAGACCGACAATATGCTCATGGAAACCGAATAATTTTGTTATGACAGGTCGCTGATAAACTAGTATAACTGATAACATGGAAGTCGGCGGATCAAGGTCAGGAATTAACAGCCAGAAATAGGTCGGCCGACTTCCTGTCCATATGAAGAATAAACCGGTAATTGGCACATGGAAGCCAAATAAGATAAAATAGGCCCAGAATTGACTTACAGACGTAAGACGGCCGAGTTCACAAATATATATGAATAATATTCCGACAGGTAGGCACATGGAAGCCAAATAAGATAAACCAGGCCCAGACTTGACTGACAGACGTAAGTCGGCCGAGTTCTCAAATATATGAATAATAATCCGGCAGGTAGGCACATGGAAGCCAAATAACTTAAGCCGGAAAACGTAACCGCGCGGCCTGTATATTGAATTTCATAAATTGGCATATGCCGCTTAATAAAGACGCGAGATAGCGGATAGGCTCGTGTTGTCCTGCAAGAATAGGTGGAGTTATCCGCTTATGTGTCGATGTGGGCAGGTGCGTGCGGCAGTACTTTCCTCACAAGGAACACATAAGCGGGATTGAAATTCTTAATATCCGCGACCGATGTCAAGCGGGTCAAGTACGCAATGTCTGCGACGAAGGTCAAGCAGGACAAGTACGTAATGTCTGCGACTGATGTCAAGCGGGACAAGTACGCAATATCTGCGACTGATGTCAAGGGGGACAAGTACGTTATGTCTGCGACGAAGGTCAAGCAGAATTTCCACTACACATCTGCGACTGATGTCAAGCGGGATGTGGAGGGCTTAAGAATTCGAAAGGGCCTTTTGCCCTTAAACGCAAGCATGTTAGCATCATAAGTAAAGCTAAGAAAGAAGCTTTAAATGAAAGGTAATGCTTGTTTGATGTTAAGTATGTGGCAAAAGGATATATATTCGAAGCTTAACCATGCCCCATTAATACCAATTGATAAGGGGACTTTATATATTATTCTGATCATAAGCACTTTTATCATATAGAGAAAAAGAAATCCCTTCTTGAACTATCGAGTAATCCACAGAAGAATGCCTTAGAAAATTACTGAATGACATAATCTTGCAACTTTCCAGCTCTTGCAAGTTGATTAGCTAACTCCCGGAGAGCTATGCAACCTTCTGCTAGATGACCAATATCTTTATGATAGTTGCAAAAAAGCTCCTCATGCCGATATTTTACTTTAGATTTTAAACGTCGTGGCTTTTTGAACTCAGGCATTCCTTGAAGGATTATTAGAAGATCTTCCATAGGAATTTTGAATTTAACATACTTATCTGAAGCTTCCTTACGCTTTGGAGTTCTATCCTGAGGAAGAGGAGGAGACTTGCAATATTTAACTTGTGAAACATTTTGAGATGTGATGAGTTGCTGATCACCGGAAGTCCCTTGAGATTGTCTAGCCATCTGATTCAGAAACAAGATATAGCCTTTATTTGCTTCTTCCCCTATTATGAACTTATTAATGGTATCAATAAGATCTCCATAAGTTTTGGGGTACTTTGTGTTGAGCTTAAACTTCAAAGGGCCTTCTCGAAGTGCATTTATGAAAGCATGCAAGTAATAATCTTGATGGACGTTACAGACATCCAAAACTTCCTTTTGGAATCGGTCAACGAAATCCGGATTCGACTCGTCAACTCCTTGCTTGATTCGGAAGAGAGCTCCAACGTCTCTTCTCCGCTTCCTGTAAATAGTGAATCTTCAAATGAATTGACTTCGAAGATCTTTAAAACTGGTTACCCATCGAAGTGGAAGACTATAAAACCATTCTCTTGCAATATCGCCAAAAGTTATAACAAAGAGTTTGCATTTTACTCCATTTGACACGTTTCTTAGTGAAGTGGCTGATTCAAAGGCTTGCAAATGAGAAAACGGATCATCACATTCAGAATACTCCGAGAGACGTGGTACTCTGAAATCATCGGAAACAGTATCCCACCGAATACGATCAATGAATGGAGAAGGGGCCTCTTCTTCTTCCTTACAAGAAGGTTCATTTGCAACAGACTTTGGTGCATCCTCAACACAATTCGCAGAAAATTTATTATCATGGCCAAGGAACTCATTATTAAAATATGAACAATCCTGCACTTCCGATAAATCCATAGTAGTTGCCACGAAACTAGATTCACTTCGTCCCTTTGCAGGATTCATCTTGAAAAGAAGAAGATTACCAAACTTTTCTCAGAGACCGTCGACTAGTCGCGGCTTGAACTGGCGGCTAGACGGCGCAACAAGCTGACAAGAAGGCCGGCGGAAAAGCGAGCGGGTAGAACGACAGGTTCTACAGTGCTGGAGGCAGGCTGAAAGCCTTAGCCGGCGAAGTCACGGCTTGCTTGACAGGCCGCCGAGCTCTAGAAGCTAGAGCGGTCTGACCAACTAGACCGCTGATTTCATCGACTAATCGAGATCTGAAGGCCCGTGTTAACTGTTGATGTTTGAAGGCCGCGTGTTAACTATTGATGCACAAAAACGGACAGGGAGTCGGGAACCACCAGCTAACGGTTTGAGCACCGGGGGGAAGAAGGGAAAAGAGGAGACTGTCGAGTAATCGGTTACTAGCGGTCGTAGCTAAAGAACAGAAAAAGAGGATGCTGGTAGCGGCAACAGCAGAGTTCGCCCGCCGCGGCTTAAATGCTACTCCTGCGACGGGCTTTCCTTTATTAAAGGAGAGAAACAGTTACACGAAGGGGAAAAAGAGGAAGCCGGCCGGACTGCAAGCCGCAAAACACTAGACTTGAGACCGCAGCTCTTAATAGGCGAGCTCCTGGATACAAGTCAGCCTGTCTTGGGGAGTACACCCTCCCCCTATTTATAGGCTCGGGGGCATGCCCAAGAGGGCAGGGCTAAAATTACCGGCTTCCCGGGGTACAAGAGAACCGGGTAGAGGTGAGGGGAAGCAAATGAGCAGAAAACGAGAAAGGAGGGAAGCCGCGCGGCCTGGCGGATTCCTTCTGGCGAGCTGACGGGCTGGACCCTGGGCCTTGTCAACGAGCAGGGCCGGCACTGGCGGCGGGCTGACATGGAGACCGCCCGGCTTCAGTGTTGACTAGACGGGTTGATCTGAAATGCGGCTAGTGGAGAGGTCGCCCGACCTCGGGTGACGGTCGACTTGGGAGACGTGGCAGCTAGAAAGACTAGGCCGCCCGGTCTGGAAAGCTGCGCGAACAGGTCGCGGATTCCGGGCTTAACAATAAGCAGTTCGCAGCTTAATAAGCATACAACGGTTTAAAACAACCAAATTGTCCAACATCCAGCAGAGAAAATATATTACAACATAATATTCAATTGTTCGTGTGGCATAGATCGCTCAAGTCGCTCAGCCTTGCTTATCGCCGTCCAGTATGTCTCGCCGTATGCACGCGACCTGTTCACCGGTTTGTACAATCGCAACGTACACCTGGCTAACCAGATTATGAAGCGAGTGCAGAGACCGATGAACCCGCGTTGTGTCGCGTTCTACCCTCATAAATGGGATCATTGGAATCGCCAGAACCCCCAGCCCACTTGAAACTGCGGCCTGCCCAGGCGCCATGACCTCCGATGGATTTGAAGTCTCACCGGAGGCCGGGCGGCCAGTAACCGACAACTTTCAAGAGGTCGGCAATGCAGGCCGCTGTTCTCCGTCGGCGCCCGCTGGAAGATCTTGGTCTTCGCCATCCTCAACATGTGGAATCTCTTCTCTATCTCCTTCTAGCCGTCTAGCCATCAGCAAATACTTCTCTGCCCTCTCCTGCTGTAAGGCGACCTGCATCTCTGCAATCTTCCTCTCAGCGGCCCCCATCGCGGTCTGGAGCCTGGCAGTCTCTTGCTCTAGTGCGGACTTCAACTTTGTGGTCTCCTGCTCCAGCACGGACTGCAGCCTTGTGGTCTCTTGCTCCAGGATGGTTTGCAACTCTTGGATCCTTTTCTCGGCAGCCTCATGGGCAATCCGCTTTTCTTCATCCTTAATGATAATACAGTTTGCAGTCAATTTTATTAGGATATTTTCGGGGTTTTAGAGCAAATCATGTCTTATAAAGTACTTGTTTTGATTCCCCTTTGTATATATTTTTGTCGCTAATGCATTTTTTCTGCTTTTTGCAGGTTTTCACGGCTTTCAGCCGAAGTTTGCTATGACACGCCCTACGGTCACGCCCTACCAGGGCGTGTACCTAGGGCGTGTAACCTAGAGGAATGAAGCAATTGGTCCGAAACTGCATTCCGTGGAAACGTAGTGTACACGCCCTCGGTCACGCCCGTGTCACACCCGACACGGGCGTGTACTAGAGGCGTGTCCCTAGGTTCCGAGGAATCGCCGGAGCGCGCTCGTTTTTCCCGCTCCACCGTCGCACCGAAAGTGTCATGCCCCAGGGTCACGCCTGACCCGGGCGTGACATATGGGCGTGTACTTCAGCAATTCCGCCCGTCACCTCCAGCATTCAATTTCCGCTCAACAAAGTCACGCCGCAAACAACACGCCCCAGGTACACGCCCTACCAGGGCGTGACCTATGGGCGTGTACCGCAACAACTCCGTCAGAATTCAATTCCAGCCCGAAAAAGTCGCACCGAATGTGTCACGCCCCAGGGTCACGCCCTACCCGAGTGTGACAGGGGGGCGTGACCCGACCCGAAAAATTCTATAAATAGAGCCCAACTCCAGGGGTTTAGGGACACCTTTTGCTTTGAGAGGGGAGGTTCTGTCCTTTGTATTTCTGAACTTTTTAAGCATGTCTTTCCATTTTTAGTTCTTAGCTGTAGCTTTATGCTTTCCCTGTAGTAGTTCCTAGCTTCGTTCTGTAGTATAATGTTAATGATAGTGCAGTTTACCTTTCCATGCACTTGTAATCGCTGGTTTTCATGTTGTAAGATCCCTGTTTCTATTAATAAAAAGTGTTGTTTTCTTTTACGTTTCTGCTCCGTTTTCATTATTCTTCTTCTACTCATCCCTTCTCTTCCTCCTCACCATGATTAACTAATCCTCCATGTACTCGATCTTAATGATCCGAGGTTCGAGTGATTAGGTTATGATGCTTTGAATCTTACCTTTTCTTTTTAGGGTTTAGCCTTGAATTACTCTTGATTTATCATGGGTTGGAGGTATATCATCGATATATACTCTCCACCTTGCTTTCATTCTGGGCTAGCCGAGAGGCCGAAAGTTTGAAATGAGCACTCAAGAGTAAAGGGAGTTGTTCGCACCCCTCGAGAGAGGCAGACGTTCAAATCTCCCGGATTGGAGTAAAATCCATTAGAGGGGTTCACCGCGTAAAGCGAGTTTTAGGCCTCCGATTTAGGCGAAAGTCGGTCGGACCTTCCTAAACTCAGTTAGGCACGGCCTTCGAGAGAAGCGTGTCAATATTCATGGAACCTCCACGGTCAAGGACCTTTACCCTAATTAGCTTAGGTTTATTTATCGTATTTTTCTAACCACTCTTGCCGAGGTGATTTCTGATCGAGTGCATTTTCCCCTTCATCGTTACTAAGCTTAAGTTAATCGCTCTTTTAGCTATCTTTAACATTTCATGCAAGTAACTATCTTTCATTGCAACTAGTTCTCTTCCTTTAATGCGTTTAGATTTCTTCTAAAAAACCTTAATTTTTCCGTCGATAAAATAATAGATTTCGTGTGAGTAAGCTTACTCAACTGTTCCCGGATTTCAATACGACACTTGTGTCCCCTAGCTGCATTTCGATAGGTATACTTGCCTTGATGAATTGTTAGTTTGGTTATTTTCTCCTTGCAGATATCTAAGAGACAATCAAGTTTTTGGCGCCGTTGCCGGGGAAGCAACGCTCGTTGATAAATTGAAAACGTGAATATATTAATTTTATCACTTCTCTTTCTCAGCCTCCTTCTTAAATTTTTTCCGCCTACTCACTTGAGTTAAATGGCTGGATTTTGTTAAGTGTGCGTATTTTTAATTTTTCCGCCTACTCACTTGAGTTAATTGGCTGGATTTATTTCAAGCAAGTGTGCGTATCTTTTTTTTTTTCCGCCTACTCACTTGAGTTAATTGGCAGGCTTTATTTCAGTAGAGTGTGTTTACTTTCTGTAGAGTGGGTGTGTTTTAATTTTCTGTCGAGTGCGTGAGTGTAGATTTTATTTTCCGCCTACTCGCTCAGAGATAAATGGCTGGATTTTAATTACCGCATTCTTAATAGAAACCCACATCACAAAATTTTCTACACCACCTAACTCTCTCGAAAAGGGCAAAGTGGCTCTAAATGCCACTATCTTGTCTAGTACCTTGCGAACCCTTCACCGGGTAGCCCTTGGGAAGTTCGGGAGTTAAAACATAAAAAAAATCTATTTCAAAAAAAAAAATTTTCCAACTTCATTAGCTCTTTTACTTTTTAGTCTTGCTTCTCCTCTCTTCTTCTATTGTATGACCCGCGGAAGTCCGTCGGTTACTTTGGACCTGGACCACGAAATTGAGCGTACTCTTCAGAGAAGATCGCGATTTCAAGGCCCTACTACCCAAGTGCCGGTTGAGGATTCCGAGTCATTTTCTACCTTAAGAATGGCAGAACCCAACGTGGAGGAAGTCGTGCAAAGGCCTATGTCCTACTATGCACGACCGAATCTCGAGGGTACAGAATCGAGTATAGTTCGCCCTGCAATAGCAAATAATAATTTCGAACTGAAGCCTAGCATAATTCAAATGGTGCAGCAGTATGTGCAATTTGACGGGCTTCAAGATGAAGATCCGAACGCACACCTAGCAAGCTTTCTTGAGATTTGTGACACCTTCAAGATAAATGGTGTCACAAATGATGCTATTAGGCTAAGATTATTTCCTTTCTCTCTTAGACTTAAGGCTAAGCAATGGATAAACACCCTTCCTAAAAATAGCATAATTACTTGGACGCAATTAACTGAAAAATTTTTGGCCAAGTATTTTCCGCTTGCTAAAACTGCTAAACTTAGGAATGACATTTCCGCCTTTGGACAAATAGACTCAGAGACCCTTTACGAAACCTGGGAAAGATTTAAAGAATTATTAAGACGATGCCCACATCACGGTCTGCCTATATGGTTGCAGGTGCAGACGTTTTATAATGGGCTAAATCAAAGCACGAAGCAAATGATAGACGCAGCTTCTGGCGGTACTTTAAACCATAAGACCCCGGAAGCAGCTCTTGAGCTGTTTGAAGACATGGCCATGAACACTTACCAGTGGAATGTGCCTAGGTCCCGCCCAAACAAACCTGCAGGTCTCTTTGAAGTGGACAACGTCTCCCAACTCGCACTGCAAGTTGAAATATTGAGCAAAAAAATTACGGAGATGACTGCTGCCTCCGCCCCTCAGGTATGGGAATCTGCAACTCCTCCCGCCGAACATTTGGATTATGTAAATAATATGCCTAGAACTGCTTTTAATAATTTTTCTGCTGCGAATTATCATCCTCCTGGTTTTAATTTTCCGAATAGTTATAATCCTGCGTTAAGAAATCATCCGAATTTTTCGTGGAGCAATCCATCGAATGCTGTGCGCCCGCCACCGCAAAGTGATTTTTCTGCACCACCACCACCTACTCAAAGTTTTCCAAAACCTCCAAATTTGGAGGAAGTGTTTTCAAAATACATGAATGCTAATGACGCTACGATTAGGACCTTAACCGGATGTGTTAAAAATTTAGAAAATCAGGTAGGACAGCTCGCTAAAATGATTTCTGAGCGACCCGTAGGGTCTCTTCCTTCCAATATCGAGCCCAACCCGAGAGAGCAAGCGAAAGCTATAACTCTTCGGAGTGGGAAGAAAGTTCCCGGTATGATAAGTGAAGAGCCCGAGGCAATCTCCGCTTCCGCTTTAAAAAAATCAAAGCTCTGTTCCCGTTTTAAAAATTCCACCCTCTGCCGAAGAAAGTATCACTCCTATTTTAGAACAACAACTCACTCCACCACCCACCTTTAAAAACAATCCATCCCCGCCATACCCTTCCGAACTTAATAAACAACGACAGGATGATCAATACACCCGTTTTTTGGAAATGTTTAAACAAATCCACGTAAATCTGCCTTTCCACGAAGCCATATCCCATATGCCGAAGTACGCAAAATACCTTAAGGACCTCCTAACTAACAAGAAGAAGTTAGAGAACCTTTCGCATGTCACGTTAAATGTGGAATGCTCGGCGGTTTTGACAAACGGATTACCGAAGAAAATCAGTGACCCGGGTAGTTTCTCTATCCCGTGTGTCTTTGGTGATCTCTTTGTCAAACACGCTTTAGCCGACTTAGGTGTGAGTATTAATCTTATGCCCTTCTCGTTGTTTAAAAAGTTAGGAATTGGTAGTCTCAACCCCACACGCATGAGTATCCAGCTAGCCGACAGGTCAGTCAAATACCCGTTAGGAATAGTGGAGGACGTCCTAGTCAAAGTTGACAAGTTCATCTTCCCGGTGGACTTTGTCATTTTGGACATTGAAGAAGACGTCGAGGTTCCCCTGATCCTTGGCCGACCCTTCCTTGCCACCTCCCGAGCTATCATTGACGTAAGCAATGGTAAGCTCTTCCTTCGAGTGGGCGACGATGAGGTAACTTTCTCTATCACCCCCTCGATGAAGAACACACTAGCTAATGATGACTCCTGTTTTTTCATGGATACCGTAAGTGAAGAATCCTTCTCTCCCACCTCTGATTTTGAAAAAGAATTTTCCAATTTTTGTTCCTCTCCTCCTCTTCCAACTGAATCTCTACACCTAAGTGAAGAATCCTCCACCCGCCCCTCTGATTTTGAAAAAAGAATTTTTTGATTTCTGTTCCTCTTCTACTTTTCCAACTGAATCGCTGCATGAAGCCGCCATGGCCGCTAGCAACACCCCTTTTAATTTTACATATAAAAAAGTGTACGAGGACATAGTTTTTGAAAAAGAACAAATTTCCAAAACCTCGTATGATGACCCCCCTACCTTGGAACTGAAAGAACTACCAGAGCACCTTCAATACGCTTTCTTAGAAAAGGACTCCAAGCTGCCTGTCATAGTTTCGGCCTACCTCACGGATGCACAAAAGAATAAACTTCTTTCAATTTTACAAAAGCATCGCCAAGCTATTGCTTGGCAGATATCTGATATTAAGGGCATAAGCCCATCTTTCTGCACTCATAAAATCTTAATGGAAGATAATTCACGTAACTCTATACAACCTCAGCGCCGTATAAACCCAAACATGAAAGACGTAGTTAAGGGCGAGGTTATGAAATTGTTAGACGCAGGAATTATCTATCCTATATCCGACAGTAAGTGGGTTAGCCCAGTACAGGTAGTACCAAAGAAGGGAGGGATAACGGTCGTAAGTAATGAAAATAATGAATTAATCCCGACTCGGACGGTGACCGGATGGCGAATGTGTATAGATTACCGTAAGTTGAATGACGCCACCCGCAAGGATCACTTCCCCTTGCCGTTCATTGATCAGATTTTAGAACGACTTTCCGGACATAGCTTTTATTGTTTTCTCGATGGCCTCTCGGGGTATCTTCAAATCCCCATCTCCCCCGAGGACCAGGAGAAAACTACGTTTACTTGTCCCTTCGACACCTTCGCTTACCGAAGAATGCCGTTTGGATTGTGCAATGCGCCAGCTACATTCCAACGATGTATGCTCGCCATCTTTGACAAGTACGTAGAAAGCATTATGGAAGTTTTCATGGATGATTTCTCCGTGTTCGGGAATTCCTTCGATAGTTGCTTAGAGAACCTTGAAAAAGTCTTAGAGCGATGCGAAGAAACTAAACCTCGCCTTAAATTGGGAAAAATGTCATTTTATGGTAAGGGAAGGGTTAGTTTTGGGACATAAAATTTCTGAAAGGGGTATTGAAGTAGACGTTGCGAAAATAGAAGTTATCGAGAAGCTGCCGCCACCTACGAACATAAAAGCTATAAGAAGTTTCCTAGGTCATGCGGGTTTCTACCGCTGCTTCATAAAGGACTTTTCCAAAATCACCAAGCCCCTTACCCATCTCTTAGAAAAAGACGCCCCATTCATCTTTGATGACCTCTGTCTAGCTGCCTTCAATTTAATAAAAGAAAAATTAGTTAATGCGCCAATCATGATAGCTCCGGTGTGGGATCTTCCATTTGAAATAATGTGTGATGCGAGTAGTTATGCGGTGGGAGCCGTACTAGGTCAACGTATTTCCAAAAACTTCCACCCCATTTATTACGCTAGTAAAATAATCACATCTGCACAGGAAAATTACACCACAACCGAGAAGGAGCTATTAGCTGTAGTATTCGCTTTTGACAAATTTCGCCCTTATATTACTCTTTCGAAAATTATTGTTTTTACGGACCACTCGGCCCTCAAATATCTTCTCTCTAAAACGGATGCCAAGCATCGCTTGATTCGCTGGGTCTTACTCCTCCAGGAGTTTGACTTAGAGATCCGTGATAAGCGAGGTGCCGAGAACTTGGCCGTCGACCACCTTTCGCGCCTAGACAACCCGTTTATAGAACAATTAGACGAAAATTCTTTTCATTACTATTTCCCTGATGAGAAGTTTTTCATAATTAACACATCTACTTCTCCTTGGTTTGCCCGCATCGCCAACTATCTAGTGGCCCGTGTGCTCCCAAAAGAGTTTTCATCTCAGCAAAAGAAGAAATTCTTTTCTGAGCTGAAAAACTATTTTTGGGAGGACCCGCATCTTTTTAAAGTCTGTGCAGACCAAGTGATCAGGAGGTGTGTTTCCTTTGATGAAGGATTAGATATTATTAAACATTTGCATGAAGGACCGACAGGTGGGCACTATCAAGCTGCTCGCACCGCTCACAAAGTGTTAAGCGCGGGTTTTTACTGGCCTACCCTGTTTAAAGACGCGCATGCCTTTGTGAGTAGGTGTGATAGTTGCCAACGGTTGGGGAATATTTCGAATAAAAATGAAATGCCACAAAATTATTTCCTAGAGTGCGAAGTTTTCGACCTCTGGGGGATTGATTTTGTCGGCCCTTTTCCTTCTAGCTTCGGGAATAAGTACATTTTAGTTGCCGTTGATTATGTTTCGCGTTGGGCCGAAGCCCAAGCTCTTCCTACGAATGACGCCCGAGTCGTAGTTAATTTCCTAAAAAAATTATTTTCTCGATTCGGTACGCCGCGCGCTATCGTTAGTGATAGGGGTTCCCATTTCTGTAACGTGCAATTTTCAAAAATCCTAACTAAATATGGCGTTACTCATAAGCTTTCCACTGCCTATCACCCCCAAACTAACGGACAAGTCGAAGTAGTGAATAGAGAAATAAAAAGAATTTTAGAAAAGACTGTTTCAACATCTAGAAAAGACTGGTCAGCCAAATTAGACGATGCTCTATGGGCCTACCGAACAGCGTACAAAACCGCCCTCGGATGTACGCCATATCGGTTGGTTTACGGAAAGTCGTGTCATTTACCCGTAGAGTTAGAACACCGCGCCTTTTGGGCCTTACGATTTTTAAACTTCGATCCCCACTCTGTCGGCGATTTTAGAAAATTTCAACTTAACGAACTCGACGAGTGGCGCTCTTACGCGTATGAAAATAACAGACTCTATAAAGAGCGGACAAAACGTTTGCACGATCGACATCTTAGGCACCCAAAAATCTTTAAGTCGGGCGATCAAGTGCTTCTTTATAATTTTCGTTTACGTTTATTCCCGGGTAAATTAAAATCACGTTGGTCTGGGCCTTTTACTGTTTTAGAAGTCTTTTCTTATGGTACTGTTTTAATTTCCCACCCTGATAAGGGTACTTTCAAAGTGAATGGTCAGCGTCTTAAACTGTATTTCTGTGATGATGTCAGTCTCAACCCTGTTAACTCTATCTTTCCGGTCCTGACATTTGATTAATCTGAACTTTATTTTTCTCCTCAACTTTGAACTTTATTCGAACTTTATTTTTAAACAATATTTGGGACACTCTTATTTTGATGCGTTGAGCTCAAACGACGCTTTAAACAAAGGGCGCTCTTGGGAGGCAACCCAAGTTATCTTTTTCTGTTTTCTTTATTTTACACTTTTTGCCCCGAATGGCTCCGGCAAGCTGAAACTTCTGCGATCGCCTGCTCCACCGGTTCTGCTTCCATGACAAAGTCGACCAGCCGACGTTTCCTGAAGATCCACAGCATAGGCATGGAGGAACGACATCACTCAGCTTTCCCTGCAAAATAAAACCGGGGAAGTACCTGTTTTCCAATTCTGTCTTTCCTTTCTGTACTTTACTTTTCTCTCGTTCTCCGACCTCCTTCTCCATTGAGGACAATGTAGATTTTAAGCTTGGGGGATGAGTTCCTCCTTTTTGCTTTTTGTAAATATCCCAAAAAAAAACAAAAATTCAAAAAATTCAAAACAAGTTATTATATATATAGCTGCATTTTGGTATTTCAATAAGTACCCCATATTTATGTTTTGTTTTTCTCAAATTTCTTTATAAACAACGTAGTTAATTAAAATTTTTCTAATCATTTTTTTAATCATATTTCACAAGTAAAATGTTGGCCATGATGGGTTTCTAATTCACGGTAGCATGTTAAGGTAAAATATTTCTCTAAAACGTGCATTTCTATTATGGTTTTTCGTTCTTTATTTTCTTTACTTTCTCTAAAAATTTATCATCCACTATTTTCCTTTTCGTCTTTACATAATTTTTGTAAGAATAAATTTTGAATAACGTAGTAGATATGAACGATCCAAGTCACATATTATTTTTATTTTCAAGATAATTTCATCAATCTTCTTTTATTATCTCGAACTTGCTTTTTGAAATTTATCGACTCTATGTTTTAAATAAATTTAAAAAAAAGCGTGAAAATGATTTAGGCCCTTTTTGTTTACGTTTGAGCTTTCCTGCCAACCTAAAATCTTTTACCACTAGTTAGCCGCTTTTGAGCCTTTTTTCCAAATTCATTTGATAACTCCACACAGCATTTCATTTTCACCAAAGCCCAAATTCCTACCTATCTAATCACGCTAATTTTTTTGATAGGAAATTTTGTGTTATATTTGGAGAAATTGTTGAAAAAATTGTACTCAAAAGCAATGTATTGAAAAAAAAATAAAAGAGAAAAAAAAATGAATGAAAATAATAATAATAATAATAAAAAAGAGATAAATAATCATAAAGAAAAAAAATTAAATTTATTTATACATATTTTGTTTAAAATAAATTTATTTTTTTTTGAAACTCGTTGTTTTGCTTTAGTGTGATTTTTAAGCCTCCATATTTATATTTGAATTCCACTCCTATTCATATTCCTAAACCAAACGTTTCGGTCCTATTAAGTCCTTTTGATTCACGCCTTTTTTTAATTTTATTTAACAACTAAGAAACGACGAAAAGTAAATCAGTTTTAGTTTTGGATTTAAAATTAGATTTTTGTTATTTAATTGATATAATTATACTGTGTTGCTTGGATCTAGTAATAACTCAATACGTTCTTTTCATTGTCATTGTCTTGCTCAAATCTATTTAAAGAATTTCGTCAAAATTCTGGATGATTTATTTTTATTAAGTAAAGTTTATAAAAGTTAAATCATACCTAAATAATTATTTTAGATTTATGTTTTACATTCTCCCTGCCAAGAATTTCGCATAGTACTTGTGTGAGTATGATTAAAACTTTTTGAATTAGTCACTTTTTATGATTAGCTTGTCTTTATATCTTTGCGTGGGGACAAGCAAAACTTAAGCTTGGGGGAATTTGATAATACGGTTTGCAGTCAATTTTATTAGGATATTTTCGGGGTTTTAGAGCAAATCATGTCTTGTAAAGTACTTGTTTTGATTGCCCTTTGTATATATTTTTGTCGCTAATGCATTTTTTTTTACTTTTTGCAGGTTTTCACGGCTTTCAGCCGAAGTTTGCTGTGACACGCCCCACGATCACGCCCTACCAGGGCGTGTACCTAGGGCGTGTAACCTAGAGGAATGAAGCAATTGGTCCGAAACTGCATTCCGTGGAAACTTAGTGTACACGCCCTCGGTCACGCCCGTGTCACACCCGACACGGGCGTGTACTAGAGGCGTGTCCCCAGGTTCCGAGGAATCGCCGCAGCGCGCTCGTTTTCCCGCTCCACCGTCGCACCGAAAGTGTCACGCCCCAGGGTCACGCCTGACCCGGGCGTGACATATGGGCGTGTACTTCAGCAATTCCGCCCGTCACCTCCAGCATTCAATTTCCGCTCAACAAAGTCACGCCGCAAACAACACGCCCCAGGTACACGCCCTACCAGGGCGTGACCTGTGGGCGTGTACCGCAACAACTCCGTCAGAATTCAATTCCAGCCCGAAAAAGTCGCACCGAATGTGTCACGCCCCAGGGTCACGCCCTACCCGGGCGTGACAGTGGGGCGTGACCCGACCTGAAAAATTCTATAAATAGAGCCCAACTCCAGGGGTTTAGGGACACCTTTTGCTTTGAGAGGGGAGGTTCTGTCCTTTGTATTTCTGAACTTTTTAAGCATGTCTTTCCATTTTTAGTTCTTAGCTGTAGCTTTATGCTTTCCCTGTAGTAGTTCCTAGCTTCGTTCTGTAGTATAATGTTAATGATAGTGTAGTTTACCTTTCCATGCACTTGTAATCGCAGGTTTTCATGTTGTAAGATCCTTGTTTCTATTAATAAAAAGTGTTGTTTTCTTTTACGTTTCTGCTCCGTTTTCATTATTCTTCTTCTACTCATCCCCCCTCTTCCTCCTCACCATGATTAACTAATCCTCCATGTACTCGATCTTAATGATCCGAGGTTCGAGTGATTAGGTTATGATGCTTTGAATCTTACCTTTCTTTTTAGGGTTTAGCCTTGAATTACTCTTGATTTATCACAGGTTGGAGGTATATCATCGATATATACTCTCCACCTTGCTTTCATTCTGGGCTAGCCGAGAGGCCGAAAGTTTGAAATGAGCACTCAAGAGTAAAGGTAGAAGTTCGCACCCCTCGAGAGAGGCAGACGTTCAAATCTCCCGGATTGGAGTAAAATCCATTAGTGGGGTTCACCGCGTAAAGCGAGTTTTAGGCCTCCGATTTAGGTGAAAGTCGGTCGGACCTTCCTAAACTCAGTTTGGCACGGCCTTCGAGAGAAGCGTGTCAATATTCATGGAACCTCCACGGTCAAGGACCTTTACCCTAATTAGCTTAGGTTTATTTATCGTATTTTTCTAACCACTCTTGGCGAGGTGATTTCTGATCGAGTGCATTTTCCCCTTCATCGTTACTAAGCTTAAGTTAATCGCTCTTTTAGCTCTCTTTAACATTTCATGCAAGTAACTCTCTTTCATTGCAACTAGTTCTCTTCCTTTAATGCGTTTAGATTTCTTCTAAAAAACCTTAATTTTTCCGTCGATAAAATAATAGATTTCGTGTGAGTAAGCTTACTCAACTGTTCCCGGATTTCAATACGACACTTGTGTCCCCTAGCTGTATTTCGATAGGTATACTTGCATTGATGAATTGTTAGTTTGGTTATTTTCTCCTTGCAGATATCTAAGAGACAATCAGAGGTCTGAGAAGATAAGTTAAAAAGCATTGAATGAGTGGTATACACTCAACACGGCGTTGAGTGAGCTTAGCTCACTCAATGCCATTCTGTTAACTTTTAGAAGTTAAGTTTGAAAGCGTTGACAATGTTGAGTGAGCTTAACTCACTCAATGTCATCACATTAATCAGTAAGTTAAGTATGAAAGCATCAATAATGTTGAGTGACTTTGTTGAGTAGTTGAGGTACACGCCCACAAGTCACGCCCTGGTAGGGCATGTACCTGTGGCGTGTTCTTTGCGGCATGACTTTGTTGAGCTGAAATTGAATGCTGGAGGTGACGGGCGGAATTACTGAAGTACACGCCCATATGTCACGCCCGGGTCAGGCGTGACCCTGGGGCGTGACACTTTCGGTGCGACGGTGGAGCGGGAAAAACGAGCGCGCTGCGGCGATTCCTCGGAACCCGGGGACACGCCTCTAGAACACGCCTGTGTCGGATGTGACACGGGCGTGACAGAGGGCGTGGACACAAAGTTTCCACGGATTGCAGTTTCGGACCAATTGCTTCATTCCTCTGGGTTACACGCCCTAGATACACGCCCGGGTAGGGCGTGACCTTGGGGCGTGTCACAGCAAAATTCGGCTGAAAGCCGTGAAAACCTGCAAAAGCAGAAAAAATGCATTAGCGACAAAAATATATACAAAGGGGAATCAAAATAAGTACTTTACAAGACATGATTTGCTTTAAAACCCCGAAAATATCCTAATAAAATTGACTGCAAACCGTATTATCAAATTCCCCCAAGCTTAAGTTTTGCTTGTCCCCAAGCAAAGATATAAAGACTAGCTAATCATAAAAGTGACTAATTCAAAAAGTTTTAATCATACTTACACAAGTACTATGCGAAATTCTAGGTAGGGAGAATGTAAAACGTAAATCTAAAACAATTATTTTGGTATGGTTTAACTTTTATAAACTTTACTTAATAAAAATAAATCATCCAGAATTTTGACGAAATTCTTTAAATAGATTTAAGCAATTCAATGAAAATGAAAAGAACGTATTGAGTTATTACTAGATCCAAGCAACGCATTATAATTATATCAATTAAATAACAAAAATCTAAGTTTAAACCCAAAACTAAAACTGATTTACTTTTCTTCTTTTCTTAGTTGTTAAATAAAATTAAAAAAGGGCGTGAATCAAAAGAACTTAATAGGACCGAAACGTTTGGTTTAGGAATATGAATAGGAGTGGAATTCAAATATAAACATGGAGGCTTAAAAAGCACACTAAACCAAAACAACGAGTTTCACAAAAAAATAAATTTATTTTAAACAAAATATGTATAAATAATTTTTTTTTCTTTATGATTATTTATCTCTTTTTTTATTATTATTATTTTCATTCATTTTTTTTCCTTTTTTTTCAATACATTGCTTTTGAGTACGCTTTTTTCAACAATTTCTCCAAAGATAACACAAAATTTCCTATCAAAAAAATTAGCGTGATTAGATAGGTAGGAATTTGGGCTTTGGTGAAAATGAAATGCTGTGTGGAGTTATCAATTGAATTTGGAAAAAAGGCTCAAAAGCGGCTAACTAGTGGTAAAAGATTTTAGGTTGGTAGGAAAGCTCAAACGCAAACAAAAATGGCCTAAATCATTTTCACGCTTTTTTTAAATTTATTTAAAACATAGAGTCGATAAATTTCAAAAAGCAAGTTCGAGATAATAAAAGAAGATTGATGAAATTATCTTGAAAATAAAAATAATATGTGACTTGGATCGTTCATATCTACTACGTTATTCAAAATTTGTTCTTACAAAAATTATCTAAAGACGAAAAGGAAAATAGTGGATGATAAATTTTTAGAGAAAGTAAAGAAAATAAAGAACAGAAAACCATAATAGAAATGCACGTTTTAAGAAATATTTTACCTTAACATGCTACCGTGAATTAGAAACACAGCATGACCAACATTTTACTTGTGAAATATGATTAAAAAAATGATTAGAAAAATTATAATTAACTACGTTGTGTATAAAGAAGTTTGAGAAAAACAAAACATAAACATGGGGTACTTATTGAAATACCAAAATGCAGCTATATATACATATTTTTTTTGAATTTTTTGGATTTATTTTTGGATATTTACAAAAAGAAAAAAGGAGGAACTCATCCCCCAAGCTTAAAATCTACATTGTCCTCAATGGAGAAGGTGGTCGGAGAACGAGAGAAAAGTAAAGTACAGAAATGAAAGACAGAATTGAAAAACAGGTACTTCCCCGGTTTTATGTGGCAGGGAAAGCTGAGTGATGCAGCTCCTCCATGCCTGTGCTGTGGATCTTCAGGAAACGTCGTCAGGTGGACTTTGTCATGGAATCAGAACCGTTGGAGCAGGCGATCGCAGAAGTGTCAGCTTGCCGGAGCCATTCGGGGCAAAAATTGTAAAATAAAGAAAACAGAAAAAGATAACTTGGGTTGCCTCCCAAGAGCACCCTTTGTTTAAAGCGTCGTTTGAGCTCGACGCATCAAAATAAGATTGTCCCAAATATTGTTTAAAAATAAAGTTCGAATAAAGTTCAAAGTTTATGAGAAAAATAAAGTTCAGATTAATCAAATGTCAGGACCGGAAAGATAGAGTTAACAGGGTTGAGACTGACATCATCACAGAAATACAGTTTAAGACGCTGACCATTCACTTTGAAAGTACCCTTATCAGGGTGGGAAATTAAAACAGTACCATAAGAAAAGACTTCTAACACAGTAAAAGGCCCCGACCAACGTGATTTTAATTTACCCGGGAATAAACGTAAACGAGAATTATAAAGAAGCACTTGGTCGCCCGGCTTAAAGATTTTTGGGTGCCTAAGATGTCGATCGTGTAAACGCTTCGTCCGCTCTTTATATAGTCTGTTATTTTCATATGCGTAAGAGTGCCACTCGTCGAGTTCGTTAAGTTGAAATTTTCTAAAATCGCCGACAGAGTGGGGATCGAAGTTTAAAAATCGTAAGGCCCAAAAGGCGCGGTGCTCTAACTCTACGGGTAAATGACACGGTTTTCCATAAACCAACCGATATGGCGTACAGCCGAGGGCGGTTTTGTACGCTGTTCGGTAGGCCCATAGAGCATCGTCTAATTTGGCTGACCAGTCCTTTCTAGATGTTGAAATAGTCTTTTCTAAAATTCGTTTTATTTCTCTATTCACTACTTCGACTTGTCCGTTAGTTTGGGGGTGGTAGGCAGTGGAAAGCTTATGAGTAACGCCATATTTAGTTAGGATTTTTGAAAATTGTGCGTTATAGAAATAGGAACCCCTATCACTAACGATAGCGCGCGGCGTACCGAATCGAGAAAATAATTTTTTAGGAAATTAACTACGACTCGGGCGTTGTTCGTAGGAAGAGCTTGGGCTTCGGCCCAACGCGAAACATAATCAACGGCAACTAATATGTACTTATTCCCGAAGCTAGAAGGAAAAGGGCAGACAAAATCAATCCCCCAGAGGTCGAAAACTTCGCACTCTAGGAAATAATTTTGTGGCATTTCATTTTTATTCGAAATATTCCCCGACCGTTGGCAACTATCACACCTACTCACAAAGGCATGCGCGTCTTTAAACAGGGTGGGCCAGTAAAAACCCGCGCTTAACACTTTGTGAGCGGTGCGAGCAGCTTGATAGTGCCCACCTGTCGGTCCTTCATGCAAATGTTTAATAATATCTAATCCTTCATCGAAAGAAACACACCTCCTGATCACTTGGTCGGCACAAATTCTGAAAAGATGCGGGTCCTCCCAAAAATAGCTTTTCTGCTCAGAAAAGAATTTATTCTTTTGTTGAGATGAAAACTCTTTTGGGAGCACACGGTCTACTAGATAGTTGGCAATGCGGGCAAACCAAGGAGAAGTAGATGTGTTAATTATGAACAGCTTCTCATCAGGGAAATAGTAATGAAAAGAATTTTCATCTAATTGTTTTTTAAACGGGTTGTCTAGGCGCGAAAGGTGGTCGGCGGCCAAGTTCTCGGCACCTCGCTTATCACGGATCTCTAAGTCAAACTCCTGGAGGAGTAAGACCCAACGAATCAAGCGAGGCTTGGCATCCGTTTTAGAGAGAATATATTTGAGGGCCGAGTGGTCCGTAAAAACAATAATTTTCGAAAGAGTAATATAAGGGCGAAATTTGTCAAAAGCGAATACTACAGCTAAGAGCTCCTTCTCGGTTTTGGTGTAATTTTCCTGTGCAGATGTGAGTGTTTTACTAGCGTAATAAATGGGGTGGAAGTTTTTGGAAATACGTTGACCTAGTACGGCTCCCACCGCATAACTACTCGCATCACACATTATCTCAAATGGAAGATCCCACACCGGAGCTATCATGATTGGGGCATTAACTAATTTTTCTTTTATTAAATTGAAGGCAGCTAGACAGAGGTCATCAAAGATGAATGGGGCGTCTTTTTCTAAGAGATGGGTAAGGGGCTTGGTGATTTTGGAAAAGTCCTTTATGAAGCGGCGGTAGAAACCCGCATGACCCAGGAAACTTCTTATAGCTTTTATGTTCGTAGGTGGCGGCAGCTTCTCGATAACTTCTATTTTCGCAACGTCTACTTCAATACCCCTTTCAGAAATTTTATGTCCCAAAACTAACCCTTCCCTTACCATAAAATGACATTTTTCCCAATTTAAGGCAAGGTTAGTTTCCTCGCATCGCTCTAAGACTTTTTCAAGGTTCTCTAAGCAACTATCGAAGGAATTCCCGAAGACGGAGAAATCATCCATGAAAACTTCCATAATGCTTTCTACGTAATTGTCAAAGATGGCGAGCATACATCGTTGGAATGTAGCTGGTGCATTGCACAATCTAAACGGCATTCTTCGGTTGGCGAAGGTGCCGAAGGGACAAGTAAACGTTATTTTCTCCTGGTCCTCGAGGGAGATGGGGATTTGAAGATACCCCGAGAGGCAATCGAGAAAATAATAAAAGCTATGTCCGCAAAGTCGTTCTAAAATCTGATTAATGAACGGCAAGGGGAAGTGATCCTTGCGGGTGGCGTCATTCAACTTACGGTAATCTATACACATTCGCCATCCGGTCACCGTCCGAGTCGGGATTAATTCATTATTTTCATTACTTACGACCGTTATCCCT
This sequence comes from Platanthera guangdongensis, assembly GCA_039583875.1. Classification (NCBI taxonomy): domain Eukaryota; kingdom Viridiplantae; phylum Streptophyta; class Magnoliopsida; order Asparagales; family Orchidaceae; genus Platanthera; species Platanthera guangdongensis. Next base: position 175,122,046 of record CM077150.1, read on the forward strand.
CCCTTCTTTGGTACTACCTGTACTGGGCTAACCCACTTACTGTCGGATATAGGGTAGATAATTCCTGCGTCTAACAATTTCATAACCTCGCCCTTAAATACGTCTTTCATGTTTGGGTTTATACGGCGCTGAGGTTGTATAGAGTTACGTGAATTATCTTCCATTAAGATTTTATGAGTGCAGAAAGATGGGCTTATGCCCTTGATATCAGATATCTGCCAAGCAATAGCTTGGCGATGCTTTTGAAAAATTGAAATAAGTTTATCCTTTTGTGCATCTGTGAGGTAGGCCGAAATTATGACAGGCAGCTTGGAGTCCTTTTCTAAGAAAGCGTATCGAAGGTGCTCTGGTAGTTCTTTCATTTCCAGGTAGGGGGGTCATCATACGAGGTTTTGTAAATTTGTTCTTTTTCAAAAACAATGTCCTCATACACTTTTTTATATGTAAAATTAAAAGGGGTGTTGCTAGCGGCCATGACGGCTTCGTGCAGCGATTCAGTTGGAAAAGTAGAAGAGGAACAGAAATAAAAAAATTATTTTTCAAAATCAGAAAGGCGAGTGGAGGATTCTTCACTTAGGTGTAGAGATTCAGTTGGAGGAGTAGGAGAGGAACAAAAATTGGAAAATTCTTCTTCAAAATCAGAGGTGTGAGAGAAGGATTCTTCACTTACGGTTTCCATGAAAAAACAGGAGTCATCATTAGCTACTGTGTTTTTCATCGAGGGGGTGATAGAGAAAGTTACCTCATCGTCGCCCACTCGAAGGAAGAGCTTACCATTGCTTACGTCAATGATAGCTCGGGAGGTGGCAAGGAAGGGTCGGCCAAGGATCAGGGGAACCTCGACGTCTTCTTCGATGTCCAAAATGACAAAGTCCACCGGAAGATGAACTTGTCAACTTTGACTAGGACGTCCTCCACTATTCCTAACGGGTATTTGACTGACCTGTCGGCGAGATGGATACTCATGCGTGTGGGGTTGAGACTACCAATTCCTAACTTTTTAAACAACGAGAGGGGCATAAGATTAATACTCGCACCTAAGTCAGCTAAAGCGTGTTTGACAAAGAGATCACCAAAGACACATGGGATAGAGAAACTACCCGGGTCACTGATTTTCTTCGGTAATCCGTTTATCAAAACCGTCGAGCACTCGACATTTAACGTGACATGAGAAAGGTTCTCTAACTTCTTCTTATTGGTTAGGAGGTCCTTAAGGTATTTTGCGTACTTAGGCATCTGGGATATGGCTTCGTGGAAAGGCAGATTTATGTGGATTTGTTTAAACATTTCTAAAAAATGGGTGTATTGATCATCCTTTCGTTGTTTATTAAGTTCGGAAGGGTATGGCGGGGATGGATTATTTTTAAAGGTGGGTGGTGGAGTGAGTTGTTTTTCTAAAATAGGAGTGATAATTTCGTCCGCAGAGGGTGGAATTTTTAAAACGGGAACGGAGCTTTGATTTTTTAAAGCGGAAGCGGAGATTGCCTCGGGCTCTTCACTTATCATACCGGGAAATTTCTTCCCACTCCGAATAGTTATAGATTTCACTTGCTCTCTCAGGTTGGGCTCGGTATTGGAAGGAAGAGACCCTACGGGTCGCTCAGAAATCATTTTAGCGAGCTGTCCTACCTGATTTTCTAAATTTTTAACACTTCCGGTTAAGGTTCTAATCGTAGCGTCATTAGCATTCATGTATTTTGAAAACATTTCCTCCAAATTTGGCGGTTTTGGAAAACTTTGAGGAGGTGGTGGTGGAGAAAAATCACTTTGCGGTGGCGAGCGCACAACATTCGATTGATTGCTCCACGAAAAATTCGGATGATTTCTTAACGCAGGATTATAACTATTCAGAAAATTAAAACCAGGAGGATGATAATTCGCAGCAGAAAAATTATTAAAAGCAGTTCTAGGCATATTATTTACATAATCCAAATGTTCGGCGGGAGGAGTTGCAGATTCCCATACCTGAGGGGCGGAGGCAGCAGTCATCTCCGTAATTTTTTTGCTTAATATTTCAACTTACAGTGCGAGTTGGGAGACGTTGTCCACTTCAAAGAGACCTGCAGGTTTGTTTGGGCGGGACCTAGGCACATTCCACTGGTAAGTGTTCATGGCCATGTCTTCAAACAGCTCAAGAGCTGCTTCCGGGGTCTTATGGTTTAAAGTACCGCCAGAAGCTGCGTCTATCATTTGCTTTGTGCTTTGATTTAGCCCATTATAGAACGTCTGCACCTGCAACCATACAAGCAGAGCGTGATGTGGGCATCGTCTTAATAATTCTTTAAATCTTTCCCAGGTTTCGTAAAGGGTCTCAGAGTCTATTTGTCCAAAGGCAGAAATGTCATTCCTAAGTTTTGCAGTTTTAGCAGGCGGAAAATACTTGGCCAAAAATTTTTCAGTTAATTGCGTCCAAGTAGTTATGCTATTTTTAGGAAGGGTGTTCAGCCACTGCTTAGCCTTAATTCTAAGAGAGAAAAGAAATAATCTTAGCCTAATAGCATCATTTGTGACACCATTTATCTTGAAGGTGTCACAAATCTCAAGAAAGCTGGCTATGTGTGCGTTCGGGTCTTCATCTTGAAGCCCGTCAAATTGCACATACTGCTGCACATTTTGAATTATGATAGGCTTCAGTTCGAAATTATTATTATTTATTGCCGGGCAAACTATACTAGATTCTGTACCCTCGAGATTCGGTCGTGCATAATAGGACATAGGCCTTTGCACGGCTTCCTCCATGTTGGGTTCTACCATTCTTAAGGTAGAAAATGACTCGGAATCCTCAACCGGCACTTGGGTAGTAGGGCCTTGAAATCGCGATCTTCTCCGAAGAGTACGCTCAATTTCGTGGTCCAGGTCCAAAGTAACCGACGGACTTCCGCGGGTCATACACTAGAAGAAGAGAGAAGAAGAAAGACTAGAAAATAAAAGAGCTAATGAAGTCTCGAAATTTTTTTTGAAATAGATTTTTTTTATGTTTTAACTCCCGAACTTCCCAAGGGCTAACCCGTGAAGGGTTCGCAAGGTACTAGACAAGATAGTGGCATTTAGAGCCACTTTGCCCTTTTCGAGAGAGTTAGGTGGTGTAGAAAAATTTGTGATGTGGGTTTCTATTAAGTAGGCGGTAATTAAAATCAAGCCATTTAACTCCGAGCGAGTAGGCGGAAAATAAAAGCTACACTCACGCACTTGACAAAAAATTAAAACACACCCACTCTACAGAAAGTAAACACACTCTACTGAAATAAAGCCTGCCAATTAACTCAAGTGAGTAGGCGGAAAAATAAAGATACGCACACTTGCTTGAATAAAATCCAGCCAATTAACTCAAGTGAGTAGGCGGAAAAAATAAAAATACGCACACTTGCTTGAAGAAAATCCAGCCATTTAACTCAAGTGAGTAGGCGGAAAAATTTTAAGGAGGGTGAGAAAGAGAAGTGATAAAATTAATATATTCGTGTTTTCAATTTATCAACGAGCGTTGCTTCCCCGGCAACGGCGCCAAAAACTAGATTGTCTCTTAGATATCTGCAAGGAGAAAATAACCAAACTAACAATTCAACAAGGCAAGTATACCTATCGAAATGCAGCTAGGGGACACAAGTGTCGTATTGAAATCCGGGAACAGTTGAGTAAGCTTACTCACACGAAATCTATTATTTTATTGACGGAAAAATTAAGTTTTTTAGAAGAAAGCTAAACGTACTAAAGGAAGAGAACTACTTACAATGAAAGAGAGCTATTTGCATAAAAAGATAAAGAGAGCTATAAGAGCGATTAAACTTAAGCTTAATAACGATGAGGGGAAAAATGCACTCGATTAGAAATCACCTCGGCAAGAGTGGTTAGAAAAATACGATAAATAAACCTAAGCTAATTAGGGTAAAGGTCCTTGACCGTGGAGGTTCCATGAATATTGACAGGATTCTCTCGAAGGCCGTGCCTAAATGAGTTTAGGAAGGTCCGACCGACTCTCGCCTAAATCGGAGGCCTAAAACTCGCTTTACGCGGTGAACCCCGCTATTGGATTTTACTCCAATCCGGGAGATTTGAACGTCTGCCTCTCTCGAGGGGTGCGAACAACTCCCTTTACTCTTGAGTGCTCATTTCAAACTTTCGGCCTCTCGGCTAGCCCAGAATGAAAGCAAAGGTGGAGAGTATATATCGATGATATACCTCCAACCCGTGATAAATCAAGAGTAATTCAAAGCTAATCCCTAAAAAGAAAAGGTAAGATTCAAAGCATCATAACCTAATCACTCGAACCTCGGATCATCAAGATCGAGTACATGGAGGATTAGTTAATCATGGTGAGGTGGAAGAGGGGGGATGAGTAGAAGAAGAATAATGAAAACAGAGCAGAAACGAAAAAGAAAACAACACTTTTTATTAATGGAAATAGGGATCTTACAGCTTGAAAACTAGAGATTACAAGTGCATGGAAAGGTAAACTACACTATCATTAACATTATACTACAGATCGAAGCTAGGAACTAATACAGGGAAAGTATAAAGCTAGAGCTAAGAACTAAAAATGGAGAGACATGCTTAAAAAAAGTTCAAAAATACAAAGGGCAGAACCTCACCTCTCAATCCGAAAAGTGTCCCTGAACCCTTAGAGTTGGGCTCTATTTATAGAATTTTTTGGGTCGGGTCACGCCCCCCTGTCACGCCCTGGTCGGGCGTGACCCTGGGGCGTGACACATTCGGCGCAACTTTTTCTGGCTGGAATTTAATTCTGACGAAGTAGTTGAGGTACACGCCCACAAGTCACGCCCTGGTAGGGCGTGTACCTGGGGCGTGTTCTTTGCGGCGTGACTTTGTTGAGCTGAAATTGAATGCTGGAGTTGACGAGCGGAATTGCTGAAGTACACGCCCATATGTCACGCCCGGGTCAGGCGTGACCCTGGGGCGTGACACTTTCGGTGCGACGGTGGAGCGAGAAAAACGAGTGCACTGCGGCGATTCCTCGGAACCTGGGGACACGCCTCTAGAACAGGCCCATGTCGGATTTGACACGGGCGTGACAGAGGGCGTGTACACGAAGTTTCAACGGAATGCAGTTTCGGACCAATTGCTTCATTCCTCTGGGTTACACGCCCTAGGTACACGCCCGGGTAGGGCGTGACCTTGGGGCGTGTCACAGCAAAATTCGGCTGAAAGCCGTGAAAAACTGCAAAAAGCAGAAAAAATGCATTAGCGACAAAAATATATACAAAGGGGAATCAAAATAAGTACTTTACAAGACATGATTTGCTTTAAAACCCCGAAAATATCCTAATAAAATTGACTGCAAACCGTATTATCAACCTCTCATCAAGGCATTGAGTGCATTCAACACACTCAACGCTTTTATACTTAGGCTAAAAACTGAACTTGTACACTAATATTACACTCAAAACTTTTACACAGAAACCTTTCAGAGGTTTATCATCCCAACAGTTTTATACTAACAACTTCTAATTATATCTAACCTAGACGAAGGATGCTTTTATAGCCATGCTAAGAGTCAGCCTAGCCTACCAGAACAGGAAACCGAAGAGGCAAAAGGCTCGGCAAGGGTGTAAACACCACTTGCCTCAAGATCTGTAGAAAATCATTTTTTGACATGGAGGGAATCCTACCCTAAGACGATCTTACTGTACCGGGAGGATAACAAGAAAACAAAAGAGAAAAAAAAGAACAAGCATGTGGGAAATCATCACTTGCCTCAAATCGCCCGAAATCCGGCAAAGCAACGCCCCACCTCACAGATCTGGCTGCAAGAATTCTTAAGCAACAAAACCTGAAACTTTTGAGGACAAAAGAGGGTCAAAACCACAAACCTAGACCTCTAAAAATCCAAGAAACTGTAAAAGCTTACCGCATAAACGGAGATCTATGCGAGATCTAGCCAGATCCACTCTCCAAAGATGAAATCGAGCACCAAAGCTTCAGAAATCGGCGGCTGAAAGCTTAGGAATGTCCGCCGGTCTCGTTCCTTCACAACAGGCCGATAATTTCATGCAGGTGACAATGATTAGGGTTATGAGGTGATGGGTTTTTATAGATACATCTTTATCCGATTATTTTAATATACGATATAATAATTAATTAAATAATACGTCAAAACGACCCGAAAACCAAATTTACCCGGAATTCTACAAATATTGCACCATTGCTAATTACCGATGCTATGAATTTAACGGTATAGTCAAAATTAAGATTCAATAAACCAAACTCGAGTAAACACCACCTGAAGCTAGAACACAAGCATTCCCAAAGAGGCTCCACCGAGTCACCAAAATAAACCTGGCTCGCTAGGAAATCTTTCAAACAGGCTTAACCCAGCCACACACAGAAAACCCAAGAGCTAAAACCCACACTCTAACAACAGCACACGCAAATCATGCTTTAACATAACGTCGTAACGTCATAAATATGTCAAATAAAAGAATTAACTAAACATCGAAAAAATTAGGGGCCTACAATCACCGTCAAAATCTTCTTGACACGCGCAAGCCAATCCTCTGCCTCCGTTGGGGATCCCGCCCTCATAAATGTAGGATGATTGAAGCTCAAAAATTACTTATGTTGTTGTTCCGCTGCACGCGGATCTACAACAGCCTCAACAGGTCTGGGCCTCACACCAACCTATTATGGCACCTTCGCAGGCTCCGCCTGCGCAGTAGGCTGTGCCTGGATCATAATAAAAAATGCCTCAGCAACCAAGCGTACTATATCCACACATGGAGGAGTTGTAGGCACCACAACTGGTACCGTACTCTCATCAGAACGCTGGGGCACAAACTGCCCCGCACCACTTCGAGTAACCTATACGTGTAAAAGACACACTTTAGCTACTTGGCAAAAGCAACAACAACATATTAGGAACACGCAAGTTCCTCAAATAGGTGTATTTGCATTCCCTAGTAGACATTCTTGAGTTTATTTAAGTTATAACAGATTGCACATACACGTTCTCGCCACCCCTCAAAAGAATTCGACCATAAATTTAAAGGAGGAAGACCAAGACAAGCTGATACCAAATTGTAACACCTCCATCTGTTACATGACATATAATAGAAGTTCCGGCTGGGGGCCCACACTATATGACATAAACAGGCGGCGTAGTTACAGGTTAATATCAAAGACTAGTACACACATCCTAACTCAGAGCATTCTAGTGGAAGCATTTGGGGTTAATATTGAACATATCGACCATGAATGTCACTATATATAAACAAACACTTTTATATATCTCCAAGGAATGTATACAAAAATACACAAAATGTTTGGCCTTATGGCCTTTCAGTTATCCTTTATAAGTGTGGATTATATACATCGGCACGCACGCCGACCAAACATGAAAATAGTAAAACTTCTCTTCATTAGGCCTTCGAGGGCCAGCATAGCAGCAATAAGGGCCTCAGCCCATTATTTCCCGCTCGGCTCTCCAGCACCTGCATGGGTACAACCAACCGCAATGGTGGTAAACAAAGCAACCGTCAACATTCAGCAGACCAATTTATAACAACCCTACTCCTTTCCCAGGGTAGTGGTATTCCTTCCCTGCAGGCATAGCATTTCCCAAGTAGATATATCACAAAATGTGCACTCACGCACAATCAATATATCACAAACATTGACCGCACGGCCCGATGCTCCGTTCACTCAGACATATTATTGGTGTACCAGAAAACCAGGGACCCACCACCGTTCTTCCCAATGATAAACATTGAGCATTCATGCTCCACGGCCCATGGCCGAAAACTTTAGTCTTAATGGCGGACAACCCAGGACTCTTATTATGTGATCCTAAAGAAGCCAATAATGTAGGCACTCAAGTTAGACAACCATAACGTGGATACAGTTTAGCCCTTGCCCATTACTCAAATCGCCAGTTCAATGTCTAGACTGATGCGGGTCGACTTTCCCTTGTCCGTTCGGCTAATTGGCCTTTAAGAGCGCATAGCTCACAATAGCCAAAACGTCCTCGAAGGACTGGCTTCACAATCACAGGTTAGCTAGGAGCTATCGCCAGCAATAACCACTATCGTGTGGAGTTAGTGATAGAATACGTTTCTCTACCCAACCCTAACCATATCTGGACTAACTATCCAGAAAACCCTGCAGACACATGCAGAGCCAGAAATACTGGACTTTCATAGCATACATCACAAGAATTTCGAGGGTATTTTCCTAGAATTCCACTCCAGTACTTCCTATTACTCCACTTTACATGCACAACCCACAGACTCCACAAAATACTCGTTTATACGCGGAGTCTTCTCCGGTGCACAAAATAAAACATAACCAATCCAGACGAACCTGTCCAGATGGGCTTCACACAACATTCCTATTCCGTTTTAAACATTTCTGAATCTATATGCAAACCTTATTGGGGATTTTAAGAATCAACACAACAAAAATCCCTAAACATTCCACCATTTGGTGGGGGAAGTCCATGCACATGCCAAAATAAGGACTTCACATGTCCAAGGAGGAAGATTGTTACCCTTGGAGTTTTCTTCGGAGCCATGTCAAAGCTTTTCTATGCTAATGGAAATGATCACCTCACTTTTCCCTTCGCGATTCTAGCCTCGGCTCTTTATTCTAGCCATAAAATATTTTCCAGCAACTCAACAGACTCCACCTGAACCCTAGCACCAGCCGAGAGTTCTCTGCTCCAGAACTGGGAAGCATGGAAGAGAGAGAGAAGTAAGGAAATAATGATTTCCTCCATCCCATCCCTGCGCATATGTGGTCTCGGGTTTTACCCCAGCCAAACGTCCTCTTCTCATCAAAACAATGCATTGTCTCGGGTTTGAGCTGACAAAGTCAACCACCGTGTTGATGCACGAAAACAGACAGGGAGTCGGGTACCAGCAGCTAACGGTTCGAGCACCAGAGGATGGAAAGGAAAAGAGGAGACTGTCGACCAATCGGTTACTAGCGGTCATAGTTAAAGAACAGAAAAAGAGGCCGCTGGCAGCAGCAACAACAGACTTCTCCCGCCGCGGCTTAAATGTCACTCCTGCGACGGGCTTTTCTTTATTTAAAGGGAGAAACTGTTATAGGAGGGAGAAAAAAGAGGAAGCCGGCCGGACTACAAGCCGCAAAACACTAGACTTGAGACCGCATATCTTAACATGCGAGCTCCTGGATACAAGTCCGCGTCCCTTTAAATAAAGAAAATCCCGTCGCAGGAGTGGCATTTAAGCCGCGGCGGGCGAAGTCTGTTGTTGCCGCTGCCAGCGGCCTCTTTTTCTGTTCTTTAGTTACGACTGCTCGTAACCGATTGGTCGACAGTCTCCTCTTTTCCTTTCCATCCCCTGGTGCTCGAACCGTTAGCTGCTGGTGCCCGACTCCCTGTCCGTTTTCGTGCATCAACAATTAACACGCGACCTTCAGATCACGACTAATCGATGAAAGCAGCGGTCTAGGTAGTCAGACCGCTCTATCCTCTAGAGTTCGGCGGCCTGTCGATCAAGCCGCGACTTCGCCGGCTAAGGCTTTCAGCCCGCCTGCAGCACTGTAGAACCTGCCATTCTACCCGCTCGGTTTTCCTCTCAGTCTTCTTGTCAGCTTGTTGCACCGTCTAGCCGCCAGTCAAGCCTCCGCTATTCTGCGGACTCTTGAAAAAGTTCGGCTATTTTCCTCTTTTCAAGATGAATCCTGCAAAGGGTCAGAATAAATTCAGCCACATGTCAGTTACTACCGATCTCTCAGAAGTGCAGGATTGTTCGTATTTTAATAGTGAGTCCGTTGACCTTCATAAAGAAATTTCTGCAAACAGTGTTGAGCGTGGACTAGAATCTGTTGCAAATGAACCTCTTTATAAGGAAGAAGAAGAGGCCCCTTCTCCATTCATTAATCGTATTCGGTGGGATACTGTCTCCGATGACTTCAGAGTACCGCGTCTCCCGGAGTATTCTGGATGTGATGATCCGTTTTCTCATTTGCAAGCTTTTGAATCAGCTATTTCACTAAGAAACGTGTCAAATGGAGTAAAATGCAAACTCTTTGTTATATCTTTTGGCAATATTGCAAGAGAATGAGTTTTATAGCCTCCCACCTCGATCAGTAACCAGCTTTAAAGATCTTCGAAGTCAATTTATTTCTAGATTCACTATTTACAGGAAGCGAAAAAGAGACGTTGGAGCTCTCTTCCGAATCAAGCAAGGAATTGACGAGTCTAATCCAGATTTTGTTGATCGGTTTCAAAAGGAGGTTCTGTATGTTTGCAGCGTCCATCAAGACTATTACCTACATGCTTTCATAAATGCACTTCAAGAAGGCCCCTTGAAATTCAAGCTCACTACAACGTATCCCAAAAGCTATGGAGATCTTATTGATGTAGTTAATAAGTTCATAATAAGCGAAGAAGCAAACAAAGGTTATATCTCATTTCTGAATCAGATAACTAGACAATCTCAAGGGACTTCTGGTGACCAGCAATCTGTTTCCTCCCAAGATGTTTCGCAAGTTGAATATTGCAAATCTCCTCTTCTCCTTCAGGATAAAACTCCAAAGTGTGAAAAAGGTTCAGGTAAGTATGTTAAGTTCAAAATTTCTATGGAAGATCTTTTGATAATCATTCAAGGAATGCCTGAGTTCAAGAATCCTCGGCGTTTGAAATCAAAAATCAAGTATCGGCACGAGGAGCTTTTCTGCAAGTATCATAAAGCTATTAGTCATCTAGCAGAAGATTGCATAGCTCTCAGGGAATTAGCTAATCCACTTGCAAGAGCTGGAAAGTTGCAAGAATATGTCATTTAGTAATTCTCTGAGGCACTCTTCCATTTCTTACTCAATGCTTCAAGCAGGGATTCCTCTTTCTTTATATGATAAGAAATGCTTATGATCAGAATAATATATAAAGTCCCATTCACAATGGGGCATTAATGGGGCATGCTAAAACTTCAAACATATATCCTTTGACACATCCTTAACATCATACAAACGTTATCTTTTCTTTTGAAGCTTATTTCTTAGCTTTACTTATAATGCTAACATGCATGCACTTAAGGGCAAAAGGCCCCTTTTGAATTCTTAATCCCTCCACATCCCGCTTAACATTAGTCGCAGATGTGTAGTGAAAATTCCGTTTGGCCTTCAGTCGTAGACATTGCGTACTTGTCTGGCTTGACTTCAGTCGCAGACATTACGTACTTGTCCCGCTTGACCTTCATCGTAGACATTGCGTACTTGTCCTGCTTGACTTCAGTCGCAGACATTACGTACTTTTCCCGCTTGACATCAGTCGCGGATATTAAGAATTTCAATCCTGCTTATGTGTTCTTTGTGTGGAAAGTACTGCCGCACGCACCTGCCCACATTGACACATAAGTGCATATCTCCAATTATTCTTGCAGGACAACACGAGCCTATCCGCTATCTCGCGGTTTTATTAAGAGTCCTGTGCCGATTGTATAATTCATTAAACAGGCTGTGCGGTTACATTTTCCGGCTTAAGTATTTTGGCTTCCATATGCCTACCTGCCGGATTATTATTCATATATTTGAGAACTCGGCCAACTTACGTCTGTCAGTCAAGTCTGGGCCTGGTTTATCTTATTTGGTTTCCATATGCCAATTGTCGGTTTATTCTTCATATGGACAGGAAGTCGGTCGACCAGTTTCTGGCAGCTAATTCCTGGCCTTGATCCGCCGACTTCTATGGTATTAATTATACTAGTCGATCAGCGACCTGTCATCATAAACTTTTTCGGCTTCCATGTGCCTATATCGGCATGTATTATCGGAAGCCGAAGAGTATTTCTCTATTCTTGTTTCTTTTATCAAAAGGGCAATTCGTATCAGAGTTCGCCCTAGCCGCAATCTTATACTTCCATGTTATGGTTGTTTGGCGACTGCGAAGGGTAGCCGTGCGGCTTAGCGGTCACGGTTTATGTATATGCGAGCCGCGGTCATTCAGCTCTTCCAGCAGATAACATTGAGAAATTCATTAAGGCAAATTGCGGTTTAATTTGTTAGCCGCGCGGCTTATTGTCGACGTGCTTTCCGGAATAAACCACAAGGAAATCTATCTCTCTTGCGGATAACTTCATTGAAGTCGCAGTATGGACTCAGACCGGTTTATATGCTAACATTCTTTTGAATCGGAAGTTATGATGAGACCGCGCGGACTAAAACAAGTAAGAAAAGTGATATGTAAACTAAGAGAAAGGTAAAGTTGCCTTCATTTCTATTTCATTAAGTGTTACGAAGCATTAATCGCGCGGTTTATAAAAATAATACCGCCGATTTCCAAAAAAATTCAAAATACAAAAACAAGTTAAAGAGTTTCTAATCGCCCGGTTTAAGTTTCTTAGCCGCAGGTTAATCTAAATCACCGCCATCACCGATATCGACAGAGGATTCAGAGTACCAACGCTGCTAGTCGCCGAGCTCCCTGAACCGCCAGAAGTTGTGGAGTCTGGCCGAGCGGTCTCAGATTCTTGACCGCCGGACTCAGACGATGCGCGTGCACTCCGGCTTCCCTGGCCGCCCTCTTCCTCGACGTCTTCCTCCTCCTCGCTGACTTCTTCCCCGACCTTGCCCTTGATTGACCTGTAGACGTCGGCCACCTGCTCTTTCAGGGTTGGGTAGATGTCAGCACAAGTGAAGTCGGTGAAGCCGGTCGCCAAGCCGCAAAGGTCCCGGAGGCGGTTAAGCGCTCCATCGATCCCCTGGACGAGTTGCGGGAAGACGTTGTCTTGGAAGATGTGGTTGGCCGGGTTGTACATTTCCTGCAAAACAAAAAGTAGAGGTAAGGCCGCGAGGTTACATAATACTAACCGCATGAGTATTAGTAATGACTTACCGCCTCCCTTTCCTTTAGTCGCTTGTTCTCTTCCTGTTGTTCCTCTAACTGCCTCTTCAGGCCGGTATTCTCCTTCGTCAGCTGCTTGTAGTCAAGGCCCATGAAGTGACTTGCCACGAAGCTCCTTGCCCCGACTTGCGCGGCTAGTCGCGGAAGGTCGTCTAGTGGAACTCGTCGCATCGCCTTCAGGGTGCGCTTGCCATACAGCGCACCGCCAACCACGCTCGCGTGGCGGCTTACTTCTTCTCCCGCCCAGTAAGGGAGGGCGGTGGAGATAATCACTGACTTGCCGTCCGGACTACACCGCAAGGCTGGATCGCCATGGACGTCCTTCAGGCTGCTGCCCGTTCCTTGCAGCATAAACTCTCCAGAGGAGGCCGACTCCTCCTCCTCCACAACTCGCGCCGGCTTGGCCCGCTTCGCTCTCTTCTCTCTTTGAGTGAGAGTCAGGCCGCCAGGAGTATGTGGCTTGTTCAGCAGAACCGCCACAGCAGCTGGAAAGATAAAGGCAAAGTTAGTTTTCAGGTCGTGCGGCTAAGAATGCAGTTCGGCCGGTTTGGAGCTTACTATCTTCCGCCTCTATTCCTTCTAACGATGGAAGCAACATGATTTAGTGGTTTACATCAAGCTGCTCGCCCTTTAAGAAGTTGTAGATCTCCTTCTCCACACCGTCCAAGCCGCCACTCCCAAATGCGGCCTCTTCGCGAATTTGCGGGTTGACTGGCAGCAACCCCAGGTTTCCCTCGAAGATGAGAAACCGCTCGGACCAGTTGGCGATCTTGTTCGTCAATTTTACTATCTTCAGCCCTCTACAGCCGAAATACAGGTGCCCCCGGAAGATCTTTGTCCCGGATTCCGGGATAGACCTCATCGAAAAGCATTCTCGGAAGAGCCTCATAGAGAAGCAGACTCTTTCTGACCTCAGGTAGGAGATGAAGCTATATATCGCGGCTATCGAATTTGGGGGTAGTTGTCCCGGTACAACTCCGTAATGGTCGAAGACCGCCATGGCCTCCATCATTACCGGGAAGCTGAAGCCGCATTCAAAGTGGTCGATGGGGACCGCGATCTGATTTGCGTGGGAAGAATTAATCCGCTCGTCCTGCAGTCGAAGCCGCGCGACCAGTGGACTTCCCTGCATGTGCTTCTCTACGAAATCCTCCAGCTCGGCTTTTATAAGCCGTCATTCTTTATGTTCAGCAGAGTGGAAAGCGGAGGTCGCGTCAGTCCTAACCGTAGTGGCCTTGTCAGACCGCAACGAATTGGTCTTAGCCCGCATCGTTTTGATTTGTGATGAAATCTCCGAGGTCAGCTCTATTTATATAAAATCTGTGAAGGTACAGTGCCCAATGTCAAATCGCGGCTAGTCTTCACGCCGCACGACCTAAATCTGCAGGAAATACAGATCAGCTTAACGACCAAGCCCCAGTTTAGTCCGTTAGTCCGCACGGCTATACCCCTGCACTTAGAATAATTCCATGGCAAATCATGTGGATATCAACATTCAAGCCGGCGCTCTGTTCTCCAGACCGCGCGACTGCTATCCTATACTATAGATTTTCCAGAACAAAGCAACATGCATGTGGATTATAAATACAAACCGCATAAGCCGCATACAGTTCGCAGCATAATAAAATACAATAGGTTACAACAATCAAATTTTTCAACATCCAGTAGAAAAAAATATATTGCAACATAGTATTCAATCGCTCGCGCGGCTTAGATCGCTCAAGTCGCTCAGCCTTGCCCGGGGCGGTCCTGTCTGTCCCGTCCTATCCGCACGACGTGTTCACCGGTTTGCACAATCGCAACATACACCTGGCTAACCAGATTGTGAAGTGAGTGCAGAGACCGATGAACACGCGCAGTGTCGCGTTCTACTCTCGCAAACGGGATCATTGGGATCGCCTGAACCCCCAGACCGCTTGAAAATGTGGCATGTCGAGGCGCTGTGGCCTCCGATGGATTTGAAGTCTCACCGGAGGCCGGGCGGCTAGTAACTGGCAGTTGTCTGGAGGTCAGCAGTGTAGTACGCTGCTCTCTACCGCTCTCCGCTGGCAGGTCTTGGTTCTCGCCATCTTCAGCATGTGGGATCTCTTCTCTGTCTCCTTCTAGCCGCACGACCATCAGCAAATAATTCTATGCCCTTTCCTTCTCCAACGCGACCTGCATCTCAACAATCTTTGCCTCAGCGGCCTCCATCACGGTCTGGAGCCTGACGGTCTCTTCCTCCATCGCGGTCTGGAGCCTGGCAGTCTCTTGCTCCATCGTAGACTTCAACCTTATAGTCTCCTGTGTTAGAAAGTAGAGAAAGGAAGCGAAAAGAAGAGAACAAGCTGAATAAACTTTTGAATAATCGAAATTTTATTATCCAAAAAAGATAACTATTACAAAGGTATGCCCTCCCTTATATAGAATGGAGGAGAGAAGAGAGAATACAAATAAGAGATGTGGGACTAAAAATTACAAGCTAAGCGGACTGTACAAAGTAAACCGCACAGGCCGCGCGGTTAGACATAAGGACTAACCGCACGGCTTACAATAAGAGATGCAGAGAGGTCGTCTGTGAAGATTGCTAGACCGCCCGGTTTACAAGTCGCCGAGTCAAACCGCCAGACCGCGCGGTCTCCAACCCGCCAAGACAGACCGCCCGGTCTCCAACTTCAACACTCCCCCTCAAGCTGGAGCATATATATCAATCATGCCCAGCTTGTCGCAAACATGCAGAAACGAGGCGGAGACTGGCTTGGTGAAGATGTCAGCTAGCTCTTTATCAGATGTGACAAACGGAGTGCAAATCTGTTCTTTTAAAATCTCTTCACGAATGAAATGGCAGTCAACCTCAATGTGCTTTGTTCTTTCATGGAATACCGGATTTTTGGAGATGTATATGGCGGCCTTGTTATCACAGAACATAGGTAGAGGATGGTTGTACACCTCTCCTAAATCTAGCATGAGAGCCCGCAACCATTTCAACTCACAAGTGGTTGACGCCATACTGCGATACTCAGCTTCTGCACTGGACCTGGAGACAACAGACTGCTTTTTACTCTTCCAACTCACCAGATTTCCCCCAACAAAGGTGCAAAAACCTGAGGTAGACTTGCGATCCCCTTTGTCATCAGCATAACTTGCATCTGAGTAGGCTTCAATCCTCAGATGACCATTCTTCTGAAACAGTAATCCTTTCCCAGGCGCTGCTTTGACATATTCCAAGATCCGCAAGGCGGACTGAAGATGACAATCCCTGGGCGCTTGCATGAATTGACTCACCTTGCCCACAGCATAAGAAATGTCGGGTCTGGTCACTGTGAGATATATGAGCTTACCAACCAGACGCCTGTACCGCGAACTATCTGAAAGAAGAGGCGAATCATCTCTCCAGGTTTTGTCCTCCCCAATAGCCATGGGACATCGGGCAGGTTTAGCTCCAGTCAATCCTGCCTCTTTTAAAAGATCAAGGGCATACTTACGCTGAGAGAGAACTAAGGAGTCGGGCTTCCGAGAGAGTTCGATCCCCAGAAAGTACTTTGGAGAGCCCATATCTTTAGTGATCAGATGTTGGCGAAGATGTAGCTTTGTCAGGGCTACCCCTTCCTGGTCATCGCCAGTGAGAAGAATATCATCGACGTATACAGCAAGAACAACCAGCCCAGAAGGAGTTTTGCGAATAAAGAGAGAGTGATCAGCAGAGCTTCGCACAAAACCAACAGCCGCCACAATACCGCTGAACTTGTCAAACCAAGCTCGAGGACTCTGCTTGAGGCCATAAATTGCCTTCTGCAGCCGGCATACTCGTGTCTCCCCCTGAGCAACATACCCAGGAGGTTGCTCCATGTAAACGGCCTCGTGAAGATCACCATAAAGGAAGGCATTCTTGACGTCCAGCTGAGAAATTGGCCAATCCCGATTGACGGCCACAGAGAGAAGAACCCGGATTGTGCTGAGACGAGCCACAGGGGAGAAGGTGTCAAAGTAATCAACCCCATAGGTCTGAGTAAAGCCCTTAGCCACAAGGCGAGCCTTATACCAATCCACAGTGCCGTCTGGGCTAAATTTGACAACAAAGACCCAGCGACAGCCAACAACATCAGTGCCAAAGGGAGGAGGAACAAGAGTCCAGGTACCCCGCTCAGTGAGGGTCGCCATTTCCTCATCCATGGCCATCTTCCAGTGAGGAATAGCAAGGGCCTCCTGATAGGAGCGGGGTGTGGCAGTGGCAGAGATAGCCAGTGCAAAGGCCCTGCGAGAAGGAGTAAGACGATCATAGGAAACAACAGCAGCAAGGGGGTGTAAGGTGCACGTCCGCACCCCTTTGCGAAGAGCTATAGGAAGATCCAGGTCAGCCGGGCCCGCGGCATCCGGAGCATCCGTGGTAGAGAAAGCTGGCCCGGGAGAAGAGAGCGACGGCAGCGGAGAGGAGGGAGAGGGTGGTGGGGAAGGGAGAGAGAGAGGTGGAGGAAGAGGAGGGGGTGGAGACGGTGTAGTGGTGGAGAGTGTAGGAGGAGACGAGGGAACAAAGGGAACGGCAGGAGAATCAGAAGCTGGGAGAAGAGGAGAAGAGGCATCCGAGAAGTAGGAGGTATTCTCGAAGAAGGTGACGTCAGCAGAGACGAACTGCTTACGAAGGACGGGATCAAAGCAACAGTAGCCTTTCTGAGTGGTGGAATACCCCAGAAAGACACATTTGGTGGAGCGAGGGGAGAGCTTATCACGGGTGGCAGAAGGGGCATGCACAAAGGCAGTGCATCCAAAGATTTGGAGAGGGAGATGAAACGGCTTCTTGCCCGGATACAAAATGGAGAACGGGGTTTGGCCATGGAGAACCGTGGAGGGAATGCGATTGATGAGGTAGCAGGCAAGGAGAACAGCATAGCCCCAATAGGAGCGAGGAACATGCATCTGGGTCATCAAGGTGCGAGCGACATCGAGCAGGTGTCGGTTTTTGCATTCGGCTACACCATTTTGTTGTGAAGAATAGACACAACTAGTTTGATGAAGAATCCCATTTTGCATGCAGAATGTAGAGAAGTCACGACTGAGATATTCTGCGGCATTATCAGACCGAAAAACTTTGATAGAAACATCAAACTGAGTTTTGATCATGAGATAGAAGGATGTCCATACAGAGAATAATTCGGAGCGATCTTTTAACAGATACACCCACGTACAGCGAGAGAAATCATCAATGAACGTGACAAAATAGGAACTACCCCGACCAATGGTAAGAGTAGGAGAAGGACCCCAGATGTCGGAGTGGATAAGATCAAACGGACGGGTAGAGCTACGAACGTGCTTTGGAGGGAAGGAGGAGCGGTGATGCTTGCCAAGCTGACAGGCCTCACAGTTGAGCGGAGGACTTTGAGGAGGAAGGTGGGGCAGAAGTTGACGAAGAAGACGGGGAGGAGCATGACCAAGGCGGAGATGCCATTGGAGAAGATCTGTGGAGGTGGAGGAGAAGGTGGAAAAAGCAGAAATGTTGTCTAGGAAGTATAAGCCGCCACTCTCAGTCCCAGTAGCAATCGTCCGTTGGGAGTCCGGATCCTGAAAAGAGCAAGAAGTAGAAGTAAATGTGACAGAACACTGTAATTGCTTGCAAAGAGATGTAACAGATAATAAGTTGCACGGGAACTGGGGCACATATAGAGTATCCGCCAAGTGAAGAGACGGGGTGACATGAACTATCCCTGTGCCATGAACTGATGATGAAGAGCCGTCAGCGAGAGTAACTGGGGGCAAGCGAGCATGTTTTTCAAGGAGAGAGAAACACGGGAGATGGTCGGTCATATGATTCGTAGCACCAGTGTCGATCAGCCATTTGCCCTGAGTAACAACGTGTGCACGACCAGAAGACGTGACAACCGAGGTGAAAGCCATGAAGAGAGGAAGAGGCCACGACCAAGGTGCAGAGCACAAGCCGCGCGACTAAACCAGGAGGTCGCGGCGACTAACAAGAGAAGCGGCTAAGAGCGAAGAGGCGGAGAGGCCGCTCAAACAAGGAAGAATCCGCGTGAAACCGCGGCGGGAACAAAAGGGAAGAAGCCGCGTGAACACGAGCGGCTAGGATTCAGATCAAGGCACAGCGGGGAAGAAGTCGCGCGGACTGCAAAGGGCCGAGCGAACAGAAGAGAGGAGAAGAGCAGGTGACCGCGACCAAGATGCGGGTAAGAAAGGGACAACCCGCACGGTCAGGCAGATCACAGCAGTTGCGAGAATGCGGTCAAGGGCACAGCGGGGAAGAGGTCGCGCGGACTGAAAAGGCCGAGCGAACAGAAGAGAGGAGAAGAGCAGGTGACCGCGACCAAGATGCGGGTAAGAAAGGAACAACCCGCACGGTCAGGCAGATCACAGCAGCAAACCGCGAGTGCAGAGACAACACACGCGGACAGATACAGACCGCAGCGACTAGGAAGTCGGAGCGGCAGGAAAGAGCAAGGAGCGCGGCGACACGGAAACAGGTCGCTGCGACAAAGAGCAGGAGGAGAAGAGAAACAAGAAGAGCAAGCCGCGCAAACAGGCAGCGGACAGAAACAAGCCGCGCGGATAGAAACAAGCCGCGCGGACAGAGGAGAAGGCAAGCCGCGAACAATCCGCAGAACGCGGAAGACAAGCCGCGAACAACAGAGAGCGCACAGAATCAGGAGGAAAAGACCGTGTCCTCTGATACCATGTTAGAAAGTAGAGAAAGGAAGCGAAAAGAAGAGAACAAGCCGAATAAACTTTTGAATAATCGAAATTTTATTATCCAAAAAAGATAACTATTACAAAGGTATGTCCTCCCTTATATAGAATGGAGGAGAGAAGAGAGAATACAAATAAGAGATGTGGGACTAAAAATTACAAGCTAAGCGGACTGTACAAAGTAAACCGCACAGGCCGCGCGGTTAGACATAAGGACTAACCGCACGGCTTACAATAAGAGATGCAGAGAGGTCGCCTGTGAAGATTGCTAGACCGCCCGGTTTACAAGTCGCCGAGTCAAACCACCAGACCGCGCGGTCTCCAACCCGCCAAGACAGACCGCCCGGTCTCCAACTTCAACATCCTGCTCGAGCGCGGTTTGCAGCCTTGTGGTCTCTTGCTCCAGGACGGTTTGCAACTCTTGGATCCTTTTCTCGGCGGCCCCCTAGGCAACCCGTGTTTCTTCTTCCCTAATCTGCAGGGTTTCGGTGGTCGCGTTCAAAGCCGCCTGCAGTGTGCCGACCTCCTTCTGGAAGTCGTCCATCTCCTTCTCGCGAACACTTGGCGGAGGTGGAGGCGGTGGCAGCATAGACATAAATGACGTCAAGTCGCCCGGTTTCATCGCGATCTCCGGTACACCTACAGAAGAGAAACCGCAGTCAGGTTCAGTCGGATTGTTGCGACGTTCTAGCAAGGGAATCAGTAGGATAAGACCGCCGGTTTGATGTTTATCTCCTCCAGAGGCTGCGGTATGGATTTTAATCACTGGCCGCCTGAACCGTTCGGGATCTATCCTCTTTAGCTTTTCTTTCCATAACAGCTCGGCTTCCTTAGTTCGGCATTTCAGTTGAGCCGTGGTTAGGAAAAAGCTGGCCGGCGGATTTAATATTATATTCGCCCCCTTCTTCCTTGACCGCAACTTGTAGAATTTAATAATTCGCCTAACGTCCCGGTGTTTACCTTGCAACAATGGAAGTGTGGTTACCACTGGCTTCTCGGCGATCAGCTTCTTCATCTCCTCCATCTTCTCTCGAAGCTTCAGTTTCTTAGCTCCTTCAGAAGCCGCCGAAGCCGGATCGCCAGGCTTCTCCCCAATAACCTGGACTTCGGGGCGGTCAACCTCCTCAGAGCCCGCTGGAGTCGACAGAAGCGCATCCTGCTGCTGGAGGGTCTCCATGCCCTTGAGGAGCTCGCTAAGCGACTCGCTAACCGCAGGTGCACTCTCCGGTTCGCTCGGCTTGAAATCCGGTGTGGATGGGTTCTCGGGTACCTCCTTCTCGTGCGGCCTGTGTTGAAGACTGTCCGCACCGGTGTTTACAAAAATATTCCTGTTTCTGGCCTGCAACTTTCTCATCTTCCTCTTCATCCTTTCTTCAAGGGTCTCGCTCCTCTCCTTCTGCCGTTTCAAGGAGCCGAACACCTTTTCAGTCCGATTGCACTTTCAGCCAAAATCCGTTCGGTCTCCAGCGCCTTCCCCGGCTCATTGTCATCCACAATGATTACGTCGGCCTTGTCCCGCAATTCGGACGGTTTCCCAGATTCAACACTTTTCTCCTCCGTCCCACTTATTTCCCAGTGTGGTTCGCCTGATGGAGAAAAAGTCAGGTCGAACGATTTGTTAGTTCCGGTTTGTGGTGGAGCAGCCTTCGAAACTGCTTTGGGATCTACTGCAGCCTGCGATGATTCGTCGATGGTCTCTGTCAGCCTCTTCTCGGATCCAGAAGCCGCTGAAGTCTCCAGCTTCTGAATCTTCTTGGCAGGCTGTCGGGCAGAAACATCCGATTTCTCGCTCCGGCTTTGCTTCTTTTCTGGCAGTTTCTTGTTGCGGGCTAACATTGATGACATAACATCCATCTTGTGAAAGATCGTGTCGGCTTGCAAAATGCTGACCGCAAGTGGCGAGTAGCGACCCGTGTTTTGGCAGAAATCTTGAAAATGATAAGGGCCAGGGGATTTTATAGACGACGATAAGGCAATCGCGGTCTCCGGCTTAGTTCTACATTTTCGAAGTTTTTTGGAAACTTAAAAATGTGCGGGGATTATGATAAGCCCGGAATTCGCGACCTGTTTGCGCAGCTTTCAAGACCGGGCGGCCTGATCTTTCAAACCGCCAAAGTCTCCCAATTTGGGCGGTCACCAAAGGGCAGCCTGGCCGGCTGGTCACGTCTCAGATCAACTCGTCTGGTCATCATCGAAGCCGGGCGGTCTCCATGTCAGACCGCCACCAGCGCCAACCCTGCTCAGCGACAAGGCCCGGGACCTGGCAGTCAGCTCGCCAGGAGGAATCTGCCAGGCCGCGCGACTTCCCTCCTTTCTTGTTTTCTTTCTCATTTTGCTTCCCCTCACCTCTGCCCGGTTCTCTTGTACCCCGGGCATCCGGTAACTTTAGCCCCGCCCGCTTGGGCAGGCCCCCGAGCCTATAAATACGGGGAGGGTGCACTCCCAAAGGGAGGCGGACTTGTATCCAGGAGCTCGCCTGTTAAGAGCTGCGGTCTCAAGTCTAGTGTTTTGCTGCTTGTAGTCCGGCCGGCCTCCTCTTTTTTCTCCCTCCTATAACAGTTTCTCCCTTTAAATAAAGAAAAGCCCGTCGCAGGAGTGGCATTTAAGCCGCGGCGGGCGAAGTCTATTGTTGCCACTGCCAGCGGCCTCTTTTTCTATTCTTTAGCTACGACCGCTAGTAACCGATTGGTCGACAGTCTCCTCTTTTCCTTTCCATCCCCCGGTGCTCGAAGCGTTAGCTGCTGGTGCCCGACTCCCTGTCCGTTTTCGTGCATCAACACACCGCTTAGTGGCCGCACACCAGCCATCTGACACGAGTCGCCACTACGGTGATATCTTATCTCGACAATTCATCGAATGAAGTCAAGTTCGTCAAACGCAAATCATCGAACAGGAGAGAATTGGTCGAACGAGCCTGAGTTCATCGAACTGGCCATAACACCTAGCAACGCTATTTTCTTCGAGCTCTGCTCGACGCTTCGTCGAGCTCAGCTCGATGCTTTTCGTCGAGCTCTGCTCGACGCTTCGTCGAGCTCAGCTCGACGCTTTTCATCGAGCTCTACTAGACGCTTCATCGAGTTCTGCTCGATGCATTTCGTCGAGCTCAGCTCGACGCTTTTCGTCGTGCTCTGCTCCATGCTTTCGTCGAGCTCAGGTCAACTGTTAGCCTGTTACCTCCAACTCATTTTTGGGGAGTTACATAATGACCAACAAATTGGCGTCCAATTGGTGGTCCTTTATCCACTGCCAACCTATCTAGCTAAAGAAACATCATAATCAAACAACCCAACCAAAACCCAAGTCTAAACCCAAAGAAAAACCTTAAACAAGACATAAAATCACTCTAAGGACCTTACAGAATGAATCCTGCACGAAATGACAAAATTTTCTAAGTCCTGGCCAAATTCTGCGATCATACACGATGAATTAAAATTATACTCGATGAATCGTATAATGATACTCGGCGAATTCTACTATACACAGCGAATAATACCTGCAATACTCGACCAATTCTACTGATACCCGCCGAAATCTCCTTGTCTTTACCAACAACTCCACACTTACAAGCCTATATAATACTAGGCGATTTGTTGATCATACACGTCAAATCGAGCTCCTCTCGACACCACACTACCGATACTCGTCGAAATAGGCAAGATATTCGATGAATCGGACTTAAGCTACTAACCAATACTCGACGAATCTCACTAAGTCTAATAATCTACATTCGACGAATCATTATCGGACAAAAATGGCTAAAGGAAACTTGTTGATACTCGCCTAATTCTACTCTACTGATACTCGACGAATCAGGCTGGCGATACTCGCCAAATTCTACTTAACGACTAAACGACGAATTCTTACCCGACTAACCTTCCATATTCAGCGAACCCTACCGTCGATACTCGACGAATGTTCAAACATAAACTCGCCGAATTTAACTTAATCTCTATTCCTATTATCCAAGCCTTGGTCGAAAATTTTGCCCTAACCTAGGGACTCTTTTCATGGATCTACCTACACAACTGCTACTCTCTAAAGGAGGAGGAAAAGGGAGGAAAGCAACAAGAAAAAAAGGAAAAGCAAGGGGGAAAATCCACTTGCCATGGAAAGTCCGGAAAAGATGCCTCTCGCTCGCACCGCGACAAGGATCGGCCACCAAATGTTCCTAGCAACATTTCCTGAAAATTTAGGAGGAGAAAATGGGTCAAAATCGATAACCCTAACACCTAAAATTCCGGAAAACGCGAAGATCTTACCACGAATAGGTAGATCTCGGTGAGAGCTTTCAAAATCTCTACTTCTTTATCGAAACTGACCAATAGAGCTCTCTCAATCGTCGACCGAATTGACGCCGCGTCCGCCGCTCCTTTCCGTTTCACGAAAACAGTCGGCTACTCTGGTTTAGGAAGAAGATGAATAGGATTGACACGACCTAATTACCGGCTATTTATATATATAGACACATACATGTGTATTATAATATAATATTACATTACAATTAGTACTAAATAATCCCAAAACGATCTGAAATCATAAACAACTCGCAATCTTACGAAAATCACACCGTAGCTTGATACCGACGCTTTGAATCTAACTACGAAGTTGAAATCCCAATCTAACAAACCAAACTCGGGTAAAATATCACCCAAAGACAAAATGTCACCACATCCCTATAAAAAGCTCCACCGAGTCAACAAAACAGACCCGGTTCACGAGGTAAGATGCACAACCAAACCAAAAACCAACAACACAGGAAAACCCACTAAGCAAACCCGTGCTCCAACAAACGACACCCTTTAATAATACGTCAACATAACGCCCTGACGTCAAAAATACATCACTACGGGAATTAAAATAAACACCGAAAATCAGGAATGTTACAATATACGAGTACTCTCTATAACACCCCAAATTTGACAGCAGAAGCTTGCATAGCTTGTTGAAGGAGATCTTATGATCGGAAGCAGGATCTGCGGTTAAATTCGCAAAGAGGAAAGTGATGCATTCATTTCCATTTGTATAGAATAGCTTCGTCATGGCTCCGAAGAGAAGTACAAGGGTAACGATCTTCCTTCTTGGACAAGTGAAGTCCTTTCTTTTTTCATATGCATGGAATCCCCCACCAAAAGGTGGAGAATTGAGGGAATTCCTTTGGGTCGATTCATGAAATCGCTAGTGAGTCTTGCATATAGATCCGGAAATGTGTAGTACAGAATAAGCATGTTGTGTGAAGCCCATTTGGACAAGTTGGTATTGATTGGTGATGTTTAATTTTGTGAACCGGAGAAGATTTTGCGTATAAATGAGTATTATACATGGTCTGTGGGTTCTGCCTGTGAAACAGAGTAGTATGAAGTACTGGAGTTGAATTCCAGGAAAATACCCGGGGGAAATCATGGTTTTGGAGAACTGTTGATATCATCGGGCGATAGTGAGTGTCGTCGATGATGATTTCTCTTGGTGAGCGATTTGTGGTGTGAAAGACCGGTATTCTGGCACTGTAGGTGACTGCAGGATTTTCTGGATAGTTAGTCCAGTTATGGTTGAGGCTGGGCACAGAAAGTGTGTTCCTTCGCTAACGCCAGGCGACAGTGGTTGTCATTTGTGATAGCTCCCAAATAACCTATTTGTTGGAACATGCGTTCTGCATCTCTTGGTTTGAGAATAACAAATCTCAGTGTCTATTTGATCATGTTTGTTGTGTGTTTTTAGTGTGCATGTTTACAAGTGTGAAGAATGAAAGAATCAAGTTCTTGCACCTACCGCCGAGCGATAACAGTTACCTCCGAGCGGTAACCGTGAATTAATTGGACAGAGCTCTCGGGAAGTTATCGCCCCACGCTAGTCCTACCGCACGCGCTAATGCAATAAATTATTTTGGCCAAGCTCTCCAGAAATTACCGACATGCGGTAGTTCTAACGCGCAGTGCTAGCCTCTCGACGAACGCATGATTTCTCGAATAACTGCCTACCGCCAGGAGATAGTGATATCGCGCCGTGCTATTCGTTCGACGAATGCCGAGATGAATTTCTCGAGAAACCCAAGTACTGCAGGCGATAACAGTTCCCACGCCGCACTAGCCTATCGACGAATATCGACACGACTATTCTGAATCATCTTGCCCAATATTACCGCGCGGCGGTAGCGGTAACCGCACGACGCTAGCAATGATCAAACGATATATTTGTTTTAAATATTATTCCAAATTTGGATGATAGCTGGCACAATAAGTGTGCGAACCTACCGCCAGGCGCTAGACTTACCGCCGGCTGTAGCCTGTTTTCATGAAGATGTATAAAAGTCCGCCTTGGTTTCTGTGCCTATGGATCAAGACGAAAAGAGATAGAGTTCTATCATTCCTAGGGTTCGGCTGCTTCTCTGTGCTCCGTTTTGCTGTCACCGTCAAAGAACAAGAAAACCATCTCCCTCCCATTCGTGCACCAAGAACTCTGGCGAACCAAGGACAACAACGACTACAAGAAGTTGTTCGGATGCAAGCACATGAAGAAAAAAATGGTTTTTGTTCTCAGGAAGTTGCCGCCGCACTATAACATTTCATCGCCCTACGGTAGCTTCCTGCAATGTCATCTCCATTTAAAACAGCCCGAACTTGAGTTTCATGCGACGGTTTTTCACAAAATTTGAAAGACGAGTTTGCCCTAGATGTCTAAAGGGAAGGAAGGGGTCGTCCCAAATCATTGAGAAGGAGAGTTCTTTAGAGGAGATCAAAAGCAACTCATATGCAAGGATCGAAGACTACCAACACGATGATCATTAAGCCTTCGTCCTAATATTCTCGTGAAGGATCCTCTCTACAAGAAACTCTCGTCAAGCGCTCATCTTCCAGGATTTGAAGAACATCAAAGAGAAAGAATCTCAAGGCACAAAGATCGAACCTTTGCAAGCAAATCGTCATATACATCAAGGGTTCGAGTTAGAGGGGAGTTTTATCTTATTATGTGTATCATACTTTTAACTCCTTCTATCTAGTTGTTTGTGTGAGGGAAATCGACAGGAGGGTCGTCGGATTCCGGGAAGGATTTCATGAGATATCATCCCAGGGTAGGGATGTCTAGATCAGGAGATCTAGCGGGGCTCTAAGCCCCTTCCTTGCGTGGAGGTGAAGAGCCGAGTCGAAGACCTTTTTTGGAGAGACAGAGAGAGAGCCAACCGGTCCGGAATTTTGATCGCTATAGAAAAGAGAGGAAGTCTAGATCAGGTGATCTAGCGGGGCTCTAAGACACCTCCTTGTGTGAGGGTAAAGAGCTGGCTCGAAGTCTTTTCCTGGAGGGAAAAGGAGAGATGCAACTAGTCCGTGGAGCGGGTCGGTATAGAAAACTAAAGAGTTATCATTTTCATCGCCTTCGATCCCCAGTGTCACAGGGATCACAATTTTATAACTGTATAAACATTTGTTGTTAATTCTTGCAATGCAATATATTTTCTATATCATTGCTTCTATGATTCTACTGTGAATGTTAGTTTAATATCTTGTGTGTGGTGTACAAGAAAATTCATGCATTAAACGAGTTCATATACATACTGCCATGTTTTAGCTACCTAACGCCCGCGGTAGCTTCCAAAACTCAATTTCATGGGACAAAATATTTTAAATTCCATTTAATGCATCAAAACTTATCCCCCCCCCCAAGGTTGGCAACGAGATCCAACAAGTGGTATCAGAGGGAGGTTATTCCAAAACGGTTCACCACCGGGAATAATGGCCAAAGCTGACCTTGAATCGATCAGTGTGGTGAAAGATTATACACTGAAAATTCGTTTGCACCACCTCTATTTATAGGATTGAACTATAATGAATGGAGAACAATAATGAGGAAATTCCTTATATTATTAGATATAGAAGTTTGGAACATGACTTGTATCAAGCACCCAAATAATTTAAATAAGCATGAATGTCATTTACATGCTAAAGCTATGAATAGTTTATTTTGTGGTCTTGGTCAAGATATTTTCAAACAAATCTATACGCTTCCTACTGCATATGATATATGGAATTTTCTTGAGCTAACTTATAGTTCTCTTTCTATAGGTAATGAATCTGAGCAGTTTCACATGGATCCACGTGAAGAACCAAATGGAGACTTGCTCTTGGAGGAAGACGGAACGACCATGTTGATGGAAAGGGAAGATGAAATGTTAACATTGGATGAGGAAACATATGAAGAACTCAAAGAAACTCTACGCCTCAATCTTGCCTCTTCAAAAAGCTCTGTAAGAAAGTCAAATTCCTTTTTTGCTTATAAATCTATCTCTACATTGCGTGTGCTAGAAAATGCTAGATGTAGAATTAAGAAGTTGAAAAATATTAATCCAAACCTACGACTAGAAAACAAAACTTTAAAAGCACAATTTAATGCATAACCTTATTGTGATGTGACCTGTCTTCCCAACTGATCTTTTATATAAATTTTTTACACCTTGTATAGATTATAATGAATTAAAAGAAAAATATAAGGTTCTTGAACAAGAGCTTCGCTTTGCAAAGGAACAAAATTACAAATTATGTTTAGAAAAATCATTGTTAAAAAGTGATTGTGCTGGATGCAAGATTTATAAAATTGAAATTAAAGAGATGGATGAGACTTTTGAGGAATACAAAAATCAGTATAAAGCTCAGAATGACTTTATAGTCTCCACTCTTAAAAATTGCACAATCACGTACAACAAAGATTGACATAATCATATTATTAAAAATAAAGAATTAGTTATAAAGATCAATGTATTTAAGGAAATTATGTTTAAAAGCTCGCAACAGACAACTCCTAAGTTTGAAGCAAAACCTGAAAGCATGTTGAATATTAACGACTATATAATAACTGAGTCAATCAAAGGGAGTATAAACCCCAAGCTCAAGCAGGTGAAACTCTTAAACATAAAAATCACTTTCACATGCACAAACAAATTACTCCCTTCTTAAAATCAAATGAATGTATATTTCCTTTTAAAAATTACTACTCTATGAGTGCGAATGTTATTCGAAATAATCTTAACCTGAAGAACAATGTCAATACAATTAAACCTCTTATGCAATATTGTTCAACTGAAGTTCATCACATAAGGACTCGTAGAAATCTAACTGAAAATTTGCAACAGAAAAATAACACTAAGACAAAGTATGAGTGGAGGCCCATCATACAAAATAGCGCACCTATTCAATTCAAAAGGGTGCATTCATCATCACCTCCCCATGGTTTATCACGCCATGTTTGGGTAACCAAAGGAACCGCAACACTTGGCTCATTTTGGATACCTAATATCGTATCTATTAATGTCACCAATTGCATGAATTAGAAACAAATCTAAATGAAATCACTCACTAGTCTACTTCACGATGTGCATAATGTCTCTTCTATTTTTTGGTATTTTTTTGTGTTTTGTTTTTGAATTTGTTTATTTTTGCTTTTTTATTTTCTCTTAAGCCAACATGCCATGAACACTTTAGAACGTTGATACTTTACTTACGCCTGATCATGATAATTATCTTCACAAGCGGTAACATGTTTTTTTAAGTGGCAAATTATAACAATCAACGAATCATCTCATAGAAATGCTCTCCTCGCTCATATGCTCTATCCCACCCTCTTTTGGTAATGCTAGAAGGGGGAGAATGTTCTTGAAGAAATATCTTAACTAGGAAGAGTCTATGTATGAGTAGTATCCATTTAGGGGGAGTACACATTAAACGCTTATCACTTACTATAAACACAGACACTATTCTATAGTTTTTCTTCATAGTAGATTTGTTATTATCAAAAGGGGGAGTTTGTTGGAACATGTGTTCCGCATCTCTTGGTTTGAGAATAACAAATCTCAGTGTCTTTTTGATCATGTTTGTTGTGTGTTTAGTGCAGGTTTACAAGTGTGAAGAATGAAAGAGTCAAGTTCTTGCACCTACCGCCGAGCGATAGCAGTTACCTCCGAGTGGTAGCCGTGAATTAATTGGACAGAGCTCTCGGGAAGTTACCGCCCCGCGCTAGTCCTACTGCACGTGATAACGTAATAAATTATTTTGCCCAAGCTCTCGGGAAATTACCGACATGCGGTTCTTCTAACACGCAGTGCTAGCCTCTCGACAAACACATGATTTCTCGAATAACTGTCTACCACCAAGAGATAGTGCTACCGCGCCTCACTAGTTGTTCGACGAATGTCGAGACTAATTTCTCGAGAAATCCAAGTACCGCGGGCAATAGCATTTCACGCGCTACACTAGCCTATCGACGAATATCGACACGACTGTTCTGAATCATCGTGGCCAATATTACTGCGCGGCGACAGCGTTAACCGCAAGGCGCTGGTAATGATCAAACGGTATATTCCTTTTAAATACTATTCCAAATTTGGATGACAGCTAACACAATAAGTGTGCGAACCTACCGCCAGGCGCTAGACTTACCGTCGGCGGTAGCCTGTTTTCATGAAGATGTATGAAAGGCCGCCTTGGTTTCTATGCCTGTGGATCAAGATGAAAAGAGATAGAGTTCTATCATTCCAAGGGTTCGGCTGCTTCTCTGTGCTCCGTTTTGCTGTCTCCGTCAAAGAACAAGAAAACGATCTCCCACCCATTCGTGCACCAAGAACTCTGGCAAGCCAAGGACAACAACCACTACAAGAAGTTGTTCGGATGCAAGCACATGAAGAAAATAAGAGTTTTTGTTATCAGGAAGTTGCCGCCGCTCTATAACTTTTCATCGCCCTGCGGTAGCTTCCTGCAATGTCTTCTCTATTTAAAACAGCCCGAACTTGAGTTTCATGCGACGGGTTTTCACAAAATTTGAAAGACGAGTTCGCCATAGATGTCTAAAGGGAAGGAAGGGGTCATCCCAACTCATTTAGAAGGAGAGTTCTTCAGAGGAGATCAAAAGCAACTCATACGCAATGATCGAAGACAACTCATACCAAGGATTGAGAAATTGGTATGATGAGCCTCGTACATCAAATCCTCCTGAAGATTATCCGTACTAGGAACGCATAGGCGACCGTACCTCTTTAGCAGTCCATCCTCAACAGCAAATTGAGACTTTGACCCATCCAAAGATTCATCTAAGATCTACTTTATGTTGCTATCCTGTACCAAAGCCCGCCTAACTATATCAGCTAGGTCATACTGCACCTCTGTCCAAAATAATTTCGCCTCGGCACTAGACTGCTTGTCGATGTAAGTTATCTCTAATGCCTCCAAATCACGGATCAAACACTCATCATGTACCGATAACCAGCTGGCTCGCGCTGGAACTCTACGACTCAACGCATCCGCCACAGCATTTCCTTTCCCCGACACATAATTTATCTCGAAGGTGTAGTCCCTCAGGAACTCCATCCACCTTCGCTGCCTCATGTTCAGGTCCTTCTGATCTAACAGGAACTTTAGGCTTTTATGATCGGTATATATATCGACCTCCTCACCGTATAGATAGTGCCTCCACAGCTTTAGAGCAAATATCACGGCCGCTAACTCTATGTCATGGACCGGATAATTCCGCTCATGAACCTTCAATTGATGTGAACCATAGGCTATCACGCTCCCATGCTGTAGCAGAACATAGCCCAAACCACTGCTCGAAGCATCACTATAGATTTCAAACCCTTCAGTCCCACTCGGCGAACATAAAATAGGCATCGTGGTCAACAGCATCTTCAATTCCTCAAAAGCCTGCTCCCACTCCAGCGACAACAAACTTTTGATCCTTCCTTATCAACGTCGTGAGTGGTAGCACTGTCCGCGAGAAGTTCTCTACGAAGCACCTGTAGTAGCCGGCAAGCCCCAGAAAGCTCCGAACTTCTGCCACTGAAGTCAATACAGGCCACTCCCGTATTGCCACTATCTTCGCCGGATCCACCGCTATCCCTTCTCCACTAACCACATGACCAAGGAAAGCTAATGAGGATAACAAGAACTCACACTTGGAGAACTTAACATGCAACTGATTACTTCTCAACATCTCCAACACCATATGCAGATGCTTGTAGTGATCATCCTCACACATCGAGTATACCAAGATATCGACGATAAATACTATCACGAAACGGTCCAGGTACTCTCTGAACGTCATGTTCATCAGATCCATAAACACGGATGGCGCATTGGTCAACCCAAACGGCATGGCCGTGAACTCGTAATGCCCAAACAGCGTGCTGAACGCTGTCTTTGGGATTTCTCTTTCCCTTATCCTTAATTGGTAGTAACCAGATTTCAGATCTAACTTCGAATATACTATAGACCCAACCCAATGATCAAATAGATCATCAATCCTTGGGATCAGATACTTATTCTCTTCCATAAGCTTGTTCAACTCCCGATAGTCAATACAAAGTCGCAAGCTCCCATCCTTCTTCTTAACGAAAAGGACCGGTGCACTCCAAAGCAACAAACTTGGACGCACATACCCTTGCTCCAACAACTCTTGCAGTTGCACCTTCAGCTCCGCCATCTCTCTTGGAGCTATCCGATACGGAGAACGTGACACTGGTTAGGAACCCGACACTAGCTCAATAGTAAAATCAATCTCCCGCTGAGGAGGGGCTCCAGGGAGATCATCTGGAAAGACATCAGGATACTCGGACACAACTGGAATACTGCCCAGACTCGGTTTAGGCGTTGAAGCCTGCACTAATGTGACAAACAACTCTGCCCCAGACCGAACTGCCTTGATCACCTGAAGGGTCGACATCAAAATTTTACCCGACCTCTTCATGCCCGCAAACGTAGTCTCCCGATCAGTTTTCAGTCCCAACTTAACCTCCTTTCATTTGCAATCAATGCATGCACACTGCTTCGAGAGCCAATCCGTACCAAATATTACGTCGAACTCCGCTAACAGCAGTACTGACGCTTGCAAGACAAACTCCTGATCCCCAATCCGAATCTTAACCACACAAACTCTATCCGCGCGCATTGAGCACCCATTGGGCAACAACACATCCAACTTGTCTTTAGCCATCGAGGAAGGGACTCCGATGCGCAATACGAATTGTTCGAACAAGAAGGAATGCGAAGCTCCCGTATCAAACAGGGCTTTTGCCGGAAATCAAAAATCAACACGAAGCCTAGCACCAACAAATATAAGCTAACATATAAAAAGGTAACAACTACATAAAGTTAAACAGCTATAATTTAACTCATACTTTTCACCACGTCAGCTTGTTTTATGGCCTCTTTCAGAACAAGGTTATAAACTCTAGGCTGGGCTGGAGCCTGGTGTGAAGCGGTTGACTCCACCACCTTCCCTTTTTCTTCATATGTTGCTCCAGGCTTCCTCTCAGACTTTGGCGTCCGTTCCAACACTCATGAGCAAAATGACCCACTTTTCCACAATTGTAGCAAGCTCCTGGGACTCGACTTGTGGTTGCACCCGACACACCAGACGAAGCGGCTGAGCTCGAAGTCTTTAGCTTCTTATTCCATCTACGGAAATCCGACTTTGAATTTGGCACTTTGAACTCAGACTTCTTTTCCCAGGGTCCTTCTTCTCTTGCACTTTCTTCATGACCTTTTCCAATGACCGGGCCGAATTGATCAAGGCTAGGAAGCCCTGTGCCTTAGGCCCAGCAAGGAGTAGTTGTAGGTCGCCACGTAGACCCTAATAAAATTGGTTGGTCTTCCATTCCTCTTCAGTAAATATAGCACCAGCATAACGACCCAACCGCGTAAACTCGTGGAGATACTCATCCATGCTTATGCCTCCATGAGTCAGACCAAGGTACTGATTCTCCATCTCCAGCCTTCTGAGTAGAGGGTAGATATTTGTACAAGAACAACCATGAGAATTCCTCCATGGGCACATCCGCAAGTTCTCTTCCCACTAAGAGGTGAACCTCCAACTCATCCCACCACAACCTCACCTCACCATCCAAAAGGAAGGTCGCTATGGTGGTCTTCTGCCACTCAACAGTTTTTGTGGCCGTCAAGACTCTCTTTATCGTAGAGAGACAATCCTCAACTTGAGTTAGCATTCCAATCCCGTCGAACCTCGGAGCATTAAAGTTCATCACATGCTTGAGCTGCTTCTCCGTAGCTCTCCTTGGTGCTACTTGATCATCTGCCGCGCATTCTACCAGTCCCGGCTCTGCCGCCCTAATCGGTTCTTGCTCATTAATAGGTGGTGAGTGGTGCTCTTGCCCTGCAGGTTGGGCATTTATCATAGCAAAGACTGCTTTAGCCACCAATCTGATGGTTTCTGCTGAAGAAGGTGTTGTAGGCACGTCCCTTGGTGTACTACTTTCCACCGATTGTGGACGTGCCGATTGCCCAGAACCGTTCCTAGCTGTCTATAATAGCAAAGACCCTTGATTAGATGACAAACATATTGCTAAAAATAAACATTGAAACACTCAGATTTCTCAAAATAAGTGTATTTTTCATTCCTAAGTGGACATTCATGAGTTCTTTTTGATGTTATAACGATGACACACACATGTGCTCACCACCCCATAAAAAGAATTCATCGACGAATTCATTTAAGTTGACCGAAACCAGAAGTCTGATACCAAATTGTAACACCCTCATCCGTCGTATGGCATATAACAGAAGGTCCAGCTGGAACCCGACACCATATACCACGGATAGTTGGAAGGGTTACTTAAGAATATCAAAAACATTCCAACTACGACTACTCGCCCTAACACAAAGAATTCTAGCGGAAGCTTTTAAACAGTTATCAAGAACCCATAATTGAATACCAACTATCAAGAATGTCCACAAACTACTATAGGAAAGAAACAACAAATACACTAAAAGTACTTGGCCTTATGGCCTTACAATAGTTTCACTTAACAAAGTAATGTTTTACATACATCGGCTCGCAGGCCGGCCACACATGACAAAAGTAAAACAACAATTTGCTCTGGCCTTCGAGGGCCAGCTCAGCAACATGGGCTTCAGCCCGCTATTTGGTACTTGGCTCCGCAACACCTGCAAGCAACATTCCACCTTACGGTGGCAAACAAAGTAACGGTCAGCCAAAGCCGACCAAATTATAATGATCCCGCCCCTTTACTCGGGATGGCGGTGCTCCTTCCCTGCATTTCATTAGCCCAGCTAAATAATAGAGTACAAACATACTTTGCCACAGGTGTAGGCTCGCACGGCTAAACACCCCGTGCACTTAGGGCACATTATCGGTGAATCCTGACAATTCATTGGTTTCACCACCATCCCCGGGATGGCAATATCGTGAGCATTTTAGCCTTTCTGACCACCGTCTAAGGCTCCCGACTATGCCAACGGCCAGTCTCTCTTTTGGGACTCTCGCACCGAACCTCATAGCCCATGTCCGATTCCACTTGCCCGTTGCTCACTTTGCCTAGTCACTTTAAGTCGTACGCGCGGGCCAAGTGTAACGTCCCGAATCACTCTAGGCCCCTAGTGTGTGTGTTTTGAGTCAGGAGGGTTGACTCGAGTCCTGAGAAGTGCCGGGAATTGGACTGCACTTGTGGTGACATGGAGAAATCAGTGTAAAAAGACATGGGTAGCGACACGGGTAGCGACACGGGCGTGTCCCTACCCGTGTGCGTCGAGTTGAGCTCGACGAGCCGTGTCGAGATCGTCGAACTGTGTCGACACCAGGTGACACGGGTAGTGACATGGCCGTGTCCCAACCCGTGTGCGTCGAGATGATCTCGACGAAGCGTGTCGAGATCGTCGAGATGCGTCGAGATAGTCGAGCGGGGGACACGGGTAGTGACACGGGCGTGTCCCTACCCGTGTGCGTCGAGTTGAGCTCGACGAGAAGTGTCGAGATGAAACCCGAGAAGTACACGGCCAATGACATGGCCATGCACACGGCCGTGTCATGGGGACACGGGTCGGGACACGGGCGTGTCCCTACCCGTGTCAAACATTGAACCGACATGGAAACCGCCACGGCCGTTTCGCGGAAGCGGGACACGGGTACGGACACGGCCGTGTCCCTACCCGTGTCATGTTTTGTTTATAAGGGGCAGAGGAAACCCTAGCCATTTTCACTCTCATTTCACCCCATATCTCCTATGAGAACTGCTGGTGAGAGGAAAACTGCTGGAGCTAGTTCTACCGGAGGAGATTCGCCATCGCCGTGAAAGAGAAGATGACGCCGAGGAGAACTACGCGATCCATGGCAAGAAATGGTGGTACCTCTGGAGCCAATGTGAGTTTCCTACCCTCTCCATTGGTGCTAGATCTTAGATATATAGGAGAGACATCAGCTCAAGAGATCTTGATGGAGAGGAGAAGATTTCTAGGTTTGGCCATGCTAGGATTTGAATCCTAGAGTTTAGATCTCTTCAACCCTTCCCCTTTTCTTCAATACGACGATGGGTGAATGGTTTCGTGAGGAGTTTTGGCCCTTGAGGTTGAATAAGGGAGGAGGACATTTCTGGAAAATTTAGGAAGGATCGCTTGAGGAGGAAGACGGACCGATGCCGTCCATTTTTTTCTTTAAGATGCGCACAGAATCTGTATTCTGCGCGCAGCGATCTTATAGGCCATTTTCGTGTAGGATATGGGCAGATCTGGGCTTTTGGCTAAACACGACAGTTGTATCCCTTGGAAATACCTTTCCAACGAGTGGTTTCACGACTTCAGGTGATGTCTGTGGCCCCGGGAAAACCTAATCGAGTTTGCTGTCCGGCAATTCCTGTACACAGAAATCGTGTTCTGTGCGCAGCGAACTTTGAAGCCGATTTCGAGTAAGTTATTGTCAGATCTTGGTTGTGACCCGAATATGAAAGTTGTAGATCATGAAAAGGCCTTTCCAACGAGGGGTTACACGCCTCCACTGGATTCCTATAACTTCAGGAAACTCCGGTCGAAGTTGCTGTCCAGTGCTAATCCTGCGCTGAAATTCTGGGTCTCTATATACATTGTGGATTTGAAATTGGTGGGTCCAATGTCGCAATTAATTCGAGATTTTGGTGAAATAATTTATGTTTACCACCAAAGTGTTATGGATGATAATATTTACTGTTTTAGAAATCAATTTATTATCGCAAGATAGCTTGAGGCCTGTTGATTCCCTTATGTTTAATCGGATTGATTTGATAATACTTCGGTAAGTTGTCGTAAGAGAAAATCTTATTTATATCATGTTGAAATCACTTGGGATGATATATAGATGGGTAACCCATGGCCATGCATATGTTATATATCGGATTGAATTTAGGAGTCCAACAATAGTGTGTCGTCTCCTATTGGCATGTTATAGTAAATGTGCAAGTGCGGTGTTGACCGCCACTAAGTTTGGTCGTGTTGAGGTAAGGTGTGGATGGATGGTTGGGCTGTGTCCTCGTGCTCACTCCGAGGCCCCTTCCATGATATGTTGATGTGGAATTTGCATGTGGTGTGAGTCGACACGCGGTGTCGCAATCCCGGGTTAAGGATAGTGTGGCAGGTCTACGGGCTCGCCAGTCGTCACACCGACGGGAGTTGACAGTTAGACATGGTCGGTTTGGGCTGTGTCCTCGGTGTTCACGTCCCGAGGCCCCTCCGGCCATGTGAACGGTTGGGCTGTGTCCTCGTGCTTTCTTCCGAGGCCCTTTCCGGGTCACGCAAGGCCAGTTCGGGCTGTGTTCTTGGTGCACATCTACCCAAGACCCCGCTGGGCCATAGTACGCATGGGCTCCGCTGTTGTGTTCTTAGCGTTGAGGCGTACGGAGGCCTAGGTGAAGTAGTGTGATACCCGCCTAGTAGTAGAAGTGCCCGTTCTACTATCACCGCCTGTCCACGGCGGCTGATGCCTGAGAGGTTAGCTACCTGCTCGAAAAGTGGGAACTATAGTCTGTGTCGACATAGCAATTGCATGGGTGAGTCATTGCATAGCATTCATAGCATTTCATATCATTGCACCACAAGATCCTCATTGTATAAGTTTGTATGGGCACTCTTATACGATGAGTTACCTTTATGTAACCCGATCCTTAACTTATAAGTTTGTATGAGCATTCTTATAAGTTAAGTTACTTTCCTGCTGTTACTTATACTTGCTAGTTTAGTGTAGCTTTTACATAAATGCTGATTATGATGCTGTTACTCTTACACTGCTGACACCTGCTTGTACTTCCTTTACTTGCATACTTGTTATATACTATACTCTTGTTCCTTTTCTCCGCCCGGTGCCGAGGAGTCGCCGGGGGAGCGGATGTGAAACCACTTAGTCGTTTCGACTAACGGTTGCTACGTCTTCCTTTTTAGGAGGTCACGCCGCAGGTAGAGCAGCCGCAGACTACACCGCAGGACAGCCAGGCCAGGACGACAGGGCCTGAAGGGACGGTGCCATCGATACCGTCGGTTACCGATGTTAGTTCTATTACTCTGTTGTAGCCCGTTTGGGCAATGTTTAGCTGTACTCTGATATATTGTAGAAGCATGTTTTAGCTTCTCCTTATTGGTGTATTTGGACATTATAACTTAGTGTGGATTTGACTTCTGGTAGTTTATTTAATTGGTTGGGTTGGCATGATATATTGATATTGTTGTAGCCAGCGGAATAGGCGTCTTGTGGTACAGGTTAGCCCGTGTGCTAATGCTACCGCAAGGCGGCTGTTCCGGGCATAAGACTCCCTCTTCGTGCCGTGTTTTGGGATCCGGGTAGGGGGAGTTTTACAAATGGTATCAGTTTGCCACGATCCTCAACTCAGAAGTCATTCAACAATGGTGCCACCCCCGTTTGGTTAGTTAGTTTGAGGACAAACTGACTTCGCGGAAGCAGTGGTGTGCCCATATGTAATTCACATTACGTTTGTCCACCTTTGACCTTAAGTTTAGCCAACCTGACCACAAATTTGTCATGTACATGTAGGTTCCACTGCATGTTGAGCCGTTGGGGGGTACTCCTACCCCTCCCATACCCACTCAGTTCCAACAGTCTGAGTTGGGGCAAACACTCACTGCCATTCTTGATGCTTTTAAGGCACAGCAGGCTCCGGTGCAACAACAAGCCCCGAGCTCCAACAGGCTGAGCACCTTCCGGGCTCTCTCCCCTCCCGTCTACCTTGGGGCAGAGTCGGCTGTGCGCACAGAGGAATGGCTAGACACGTTACAAATGAATCCTATAAACAAAATAAAAGATTTCGTCCCCGAAATCAGGCTTAGGCTGTGTGGAAAAGCTTAACAGGAAATTTATCATACGTTTTTAAATAAGATTACCTTGAGCAAACAACTCCGGGTAGCGTTGCTGCATTAAATCCATTGGCTCCCATGTGTACTCCTTCTTCCCATGATTCAACCATAGCACCTTCACTAAGGGAACACTTTTGCGGCGTAATGTTCTTGTCTCGCTGTCAACAATCCGTACCGGCTCTAGTCGCACAGACCTATCTGACGCCACCGCACTATCAGCAGTGGGAATAAATTGGTCGGGCCGCAATAGTGCTTTTAGAAGCGACGATAAATGGAACACGTCGTGAAGATTTTCTAGTTCCGGTGGTAACTCCAACCGATAGGCCAACGGGCCAATTCTTTCCAATATAGTATAAGGCCCAACATACCTTGGGCTGAGCTTTTTCACTCCCCGCACCCGCGACACTCCATGCATCGGCCGAATCTTAAGGAACACTTTTTCGCCCACTTGGAACTCCACCATCCGGTGCTTTTTATTGTAATATTTTGCCTGTCGACTTTGAGCCTCCAACATGCGGTCTCTTATCAATCTGACAGCCACATCAGTATCATCTATAAATTCATTTCCCAATGCCTTCGAATCTTCATCCTGCACCCAAGACAAGGTGGTCCTACACCTTCTTCCGTAAAGGGCTTCATGGGGCGCCATACCGATGCTCGCTTGATGACTATTATTGTAGGAGAATTCCACCAGGGGCAAGAGTCTTTCCCACGGCTCTCCTCTGTCCAACACACATAACCTCAACAAATCCTCCAGCGTTCTGATGGTCCGCTCTGACTGCCCGTCAGTCTGAGGATGAAATGCGGTACTAAAGGTTAGGCGTGAGCCCAAATACGCCTGTACCCCCTTCCACTCATTGGATGTAAACCGACCATCCCGATCCGAAACAATTGTCTTGGGCACGCCATGATACCGTACAAATTGCTCCACAAAAAGGCGTACCAAAACATCCACGTGTGCCTCCTTCTTCATTGGAATGAACCGGGCCACCTTTGTCAGTCGATCCACAATAACCCATACTGAATCATTCCCGGAGCGTGAGCGAGGTAGCCCATGGACAAAGTCCATGGAGATGTCCTCGAACTTCCATTCGGGGATGGGCAATGACTGCAACAAACCACCGGGACTCCTGCATTCAGCCTTCACTCTTTGGCAAGCTTCGCAATGTGTAACATAGTAGCGAACATCCTTCTTCATTCCCGGCCAACACATGGTCTTCCGCAGTCCGGCGTACATCTTAGCAATACCCGGGTGCACTGAATATTGAGAGGAATGCGCCTCTCTCAATATATCTTCCCGAATTTTGCCGCCCTTGGGAATATAAAGTCGGCCTCGAAGATAAACGAGGTCGTCTTTTAGTGTGTACTCATCGGTGGTCCCATCTTCAATTGCCTTGATTGGCGGGGCCAAGGCCGCATCCATTCCTTGCTCCACCCGAATCCGGTCTCGGATATCACAAACTATGCTCATGTTGGCCAAATACTCCGCATACTCTGCCGAAGGAGCCTTGAATACTAGAGTAATTTCCATCTCTTCGACCATCCGAGCCAACTCCATACTCATCAACCGAGACTCTGGGCTAGAGCCTGGCACTTTCCTACTCAAGGCATCGGCTACGGAGTTCGCTTTCCCGGGGTGGTAGTTCATGGTGAACTCATAGTCGCATAGAAATTCCAACCACCGTCGTTGTCTCATGTTCAACTCCTTCTGAGTGTGGACATACTTCAAGTTCTTGTGATCGGAAAAGATCTCGCAGTGTACGCCATATAGGTAATGCCTCCAGACTTTCAAAGCGAACACCACTGCTCCCAGCTCCAAATCATGAACCGGGTAATTGATTTCATGTTTCTTTAATTGCCTTGAAGCATAAGCGATCACGTGCCCATGCTGTATCAGCACCGCACCCATCCCTTGATATGATGCGTCCGTGTAAACCTGAAATCCTTCCTTCCCCGACGGAAGTGCAAGGATGGGGGCGGAGGTAAGCCTATCCTTCAACTCTTGAAATGCTGCTTCACATTGAGGTGTCCACTCAAATGGCACACCCTTCTTCGTCAAGGAGGTAAGAGGAAGGGCAATCTTGGAAAATCCTTTCACGAACTTGCGGTAGTAGCCAGCAAGTCCAAGAAAGCTTCGTACATCGGCCGCCGACTTCAAGGGCGACCACTCCTTCACGGCCCGCACCTTTGTTGGATCCACTGCTAGCCCTGCTCCACTGATCACATGCCCCAAGAAGGCAACCTCCTTAAGCCAGAATTCACACTTGCTAAACTTGGCATACAAGGCGTGCTCCTTCAATTTCTTCAAAACCAAGGTCAGGTGCTCGACATGCTCCTCCTCCGTCTTTGAGTAGACTAAGATGTCGTCGATGAAAATGATGACGAAGATGTCCAAATACGGTTCAAACACCTTGTTCATCAAGCTCATGAAGGCCGAAGGGGAATTTGTGAGTCCAAACGGCATTACTGTGAACTCATACAAACCATATCTCGAACTGAAGGCCGTTTTCTGGATATCCCCCTCATGTATCCTCAACTGATAGTATCCAGAGCGCAAGTCTATTTTAGAGAACCAATGTGCTCCCACTAATTGATCGAACAACTCGTCGATCCGAGGTAGCGGATAAGTGTTCCGTACCGTCAATCGATTGAGTTCCCGATAATCTATGCACAATCGCAGGGTTCCATCCTTCTTCTTCACGAACAGCACAGGGGCTCCCCATGGTGATGAACTGGGGCGAACGAACCCTGAATCCACTAGTTCCTGTAGTTGAACTCTAAATTCTGCAAGTTCTTTCGGGGCCATTCTGTACGGAGCCTTAGATACAGGCTTGGCACCTGGTACTAGATTAATCTGAAAATCAACCTCTCTATGCGGGGGCAATCCTGGCAGCTTCTCAGGAAATACCTCGGGAAAATCCCGCACAACCCGTACATCCTTTAATTCCAACGCTTCCTCCTTCAACTCGAACCAGATCATGAAGACCTCGTCCCCCTTCATATGAGCTTTTACAACCTAGACGGAAGATAACATCATGCGGGGCGCGAAGCCAATACCTTGGAAGATGACGTCAGAGTCTCCATGTCTCAAATAGATCCGCTTCTCCCCGCAGTCGATCTTCGCGAAGTGCCAATCCAGCCATGCCATGCCCAAAATGATGTCGAACTCCGACATTCTCAAAACCGTGGCCGGTGTATCAAAGGCCTTCCCATCAATAAATAACTCCAACTCGCACTTGGCGGTTGCGATCATCTCCGAGCCATCCGGAAGGCGTACACATCGGGCTATTCCCGTGAAATACTGAACATCCCCCACGTCTTTAATGAAATCCTCGGACACAAAAGAGTGTGAGGCACCGGTATCGAACAGACCATAGGCCGTCTTCCCGCCTATAATCACGGTGCCTAAGTGCCAACAACCAAAACTTATTGCTATTGTCTAATAAGTTCTAATCAATTCATGTTAAACCATGCAATTATGTAACCTAATTAAATCATACCTGCAATCACCTCTTGGGGGTTCCGTTCCTGAGCCATGTCAAGCGCGTACACCTGATCCCTAGCAGGGCCGGGGTTACCTCTAGGCGGTCCTCGTCCTCGACCACGCATGTATCCCCGTCCTCGTGGAGCTGGTGGAGGGAGAGCAGGAGGGAGAGCAGGAGGGACGTTCCCATATAGCTGCGGGCAAAAACGTCGGATGTGGCCCGGCTGGTTGCATTCGAAGCACACCAGACCACGACGCCCCTCAGGTTGTTGAAATCGCTGAGGCTGTGGGGGTGGAGGCAACGCAGGCGGCTGCGGAACTGGATGCTCCACCCTATAGTTTCGGTGGACACGCCCTCCACCTCTTTGGTGTCCCCTTCCTCCTCTGAAGTCTCGCCTCCTTCTATTCCATGGGTCGGCTTCCATCATGTCCTCCGCAGGCCTCTTACTACATCCCATGAGGTCCGCTTCCAATCTTTTTGTCATATCAATGATCTCTGCCAAGCTACCATCCGCTATAAACAAAAGGGACTGCCTTAGGGGATCTCGCAGCCCCTTGTAGAAGCGCTTGGCATAGCCTCTGTCATCCAACTCGTAAAAATCCGCAAACCTTGCGAGATGCTGGAATTCCCGCTGGTATTCCGTAACCGTCTTTGATCCCTGTTTTAATAGAAGGAACCTCTGCTCAAGCTCATCTCGGGCTGACGTAGGGATAAAGTACTCCAAGAAAACCTCCGAGAATTCACTCCAACTTATCTCTGTGTAGATCCGGCCTTGGAAGGTAGATCCCATAAGGGACTTCCACCACCTCTTCGCATGGAAGTCCAAGACGGACACTTCCAATGTCACTGCCATGTTGGCCGGGCAACGGATACCAGTCAACAACTCTTGTATCGCTCTAGGCCCCTAGTGTGTGTGTTTTGAGTCAGGAGGGTTGACTCGAGTCCTGAGAAGTGCCGGGAATTGGACTGCACTTGTGGTGACATGGAGAAATCAGTGTAAAAAGACATGGGTAGCGACACGGGTAGCGACACGGGCGTGTCCCTACCCGTGTGCGTCGAGTTGAGCTCGACGAGCCGTGTCGAGATCGTCGAACTGTGTCGACACCAGGTGACACGGGTAGTGACACGGCCGTGTCCCTACCCGTGTGCGTCGAGATGATCTCGACGAAGCGTGTCGAGATCGTCGAGATGCGTCGAGATAGTCGAGCGGGGGACACGGGTAGTGACACGGGCGTGTCCCTACCCGTGTGCGTCGAGTTGAGCTCGACGAGAAGTGTCGAGATGCAACCCGAGAAGTACACGGCCAATGACACGGCCATGCACACGGTCGTGTCATGGGGACACGGGTCGGGACACGGGCATGTCCCTACCCGTGTCAAACATTGAACTGACATGGAAACCGCCACGGCCGTTTCGCGGAAGCGGGACACGGGTACGGACACGGCCGTGTCCCTACCCGTGTCATGTTTTGTTTATAAGGGGCAGTGGAAACCCTAGCCGTTTTCACTCTCATTTCACCCCCTATCTCCTGTGAGAACTCCTGGTGAGAGGAAAACCGCTGGAGCTAGTTCTACCGGAGGAGATTCGCCATCGCCGTGAAAGAGAAGATGCCGCCGAGGAGAACTACGCGATCCATGGCAAGAAATGGTGGTACCGCTGGAGCCAATGTGAGTTTCCTACCCTCTCCCTTGGTGCTAGATCTTAGATATATAGGAGAGACATCGGCTCAAGAGAGCTTGATGGAGAGGAGAAGATTTCTAGGTTTGGCCATGGTAGGATTTGAATCCTAGAGTTTAGATCTCTTCAACCCTTCCCCTTTTCTTCAATATGACGATGGGTGAATGGTTTCGTGAGGAGTTTTGGCCCTTGAGGTTGAATAAGGGAGGAGGACATTTTTGGAAAATTTAGGAAGGATCGCTTGAGGAGGAAGACGGACCGATGCCGTCCATTTTTTTTCTTTAAGATGCGCACAGAATCTGTATTCTGCGCGTAGCGATCTTCTAGGCCATTTTCGTGTAGGATATGGGCAGATCTGGGCTTTTGGCTAAACACGAAAGTTGTATCCCTTGGAAATACCTTTCCAACGAGTGGTTGCACGACTTCAGGTGATGTCTGTGGCCCCGGGAAAACCTAATCGAGTTTGCTGTCCGGCAATTCCTGTACACAGAAATCGTGTTCTGTGCGCAGCGAACTTTGAAGCCGATTTCGAGTAAGTTATTGTCAGATCTGGGTTGTGACCCGAATATGAAAGTTGTAGATCATGAAAAGGCCTTTCCAACGAGGGGTTACACGCCTCCACCGGATTCCTATAACTTCAGGAAACTACGGTCGAATTTGCTGTCCAGTGCTAATCCTGCGCTGAAATTCTGGGTCTCTATATACATTGTGGATTTGAAATTGGTGGGTCCAATGTCGCAATTAATTCGAGATTTTGGTGAAATAATTTATGTTAACCACCAAAGTGTTATGGATGATAATATTTACTGTTTTAGAAATCAATTTATTATCGCAAGATAGCTTGAGGCCTGTTGATTTCCTTATGTTTAATTGGATTGATTTGATAATACTTCGGTAAGTTGTCGTAAGAGCAAATCTTATTTATATCATGTTGAAATCACTTGGGATGATATATAGATGGGTAACCCATGGCCATGCATGTGTTATATATCGGATTGAATTTAGGAGTCCAACAATAGTGTGTCGTCTCCTATTGGCATGTTATAGTAAATGTGCAAGTGCGGTGTTGACCGCCACTAAGTTTGGTCGTGTTGAGGTAAGGTGTGGATGGATGGTTGGGTTGTGTCCTCATGCTCACTCTGAGGCCCC
The DNA here is from genome assembly GCA_039583875.1 of Platanthera guangdongensis. Classification (NCBI taxonomy): domain Eukaryota; kingdom Viridiplantae; phylum Streptophyta; class Magnoliopsida; order Asparagales; family Orchidaceae; genus Platanthera; species Platanthera guangdongensis. Next base: position 175,166,964 of record CM077150.1, read on the forward strand.
TTCCATGATATGTTGATGTGGAATTTACATGTGGTGTGAGTCGACACGCGGTGTCGCAATCCCGGGTTAAGGATAGTGTGGCAGGTCTACGTGCTCGCCAGTCGTCACACCGACGGGAGTTGACAGTTATACTTGGTCGGTTTGGGCTGTGTCCTCGGTGTTCACGTCCCGAGGCCCCTCCGGCCATGTGAACGGTTGGGCTGTGTCCTCGTGCTTTCTTCCGAGGCCCCTTCCGGGTCACGCAAGGCCAGTTCGGGCTGTGTTCTTGGTGCACATCTACCCAAGACCCCGCTGGGCCATAGTACGCATGGGCTCCGCTGTTGTGTTCTTAGCGTTGAGGCGTACGGAGGCCTAGGTGAAGTAGTGTGATACCCGCCTAGTAGTAGAAGTGCCCGTTCTACTGTCACCGCCTGGCCACTACGGCTGATGCCTGAGAGGTTAGCTACCTGCTCGAAAAGTGGGAACTATAGTCTGTGTCGACATAGCAATTGCATGGGTGAGTCATTGCATTGCATTCATAGCATTTCATATAATTGCACCACAAGATCCTCATCGTATAAGTTTGTATGGACACTCTTATACGATGAGTTACCTTTATGTAACCCGATCCTTAACTTATAAGTTTGTATGGGCATTCTTATAAGTTAAGTTACTTTCCTGCTGTTACTTATACTTGCTAGTTTAGTGTAGCTTTTACATAAATGCTGATTATGATGCTGTTACTCTTACACTGCTGACACCTGCTTGTACTTCCTTTACTTGCATACTTGTTATATACTATACTCTTGTTCCTTTTCTCCGCCCGGTGCCGAGGAGTCGCCGGGGGAGCGGATGTGAAACCACTTAGTCGTTTCGACTAACGGTTGCTACGTCTTCCTTTTTAGGAGGTCACGCCGCAGGTAGAGCAGCCGCAGACTACGCCGCAGGACAGCCAGGCCAGGACGACAGGGCCTGAAGGGAGGTGCCATCGATACCGTCGGTTACCGATGTTAGTTCTATTACTCTGTTGTAGCCCGTTTGGGCAATGTTTAGCTGTACTCTGATATATTGTAGAAGCATGTTTTAGCTTCTCCTTATTGGTGTATTTGGACATTATAACTTAGTGTGGATTTGACTTCTGGTAGTTTATTTAATTGGTTGGGTTGGCATGATATATTGATATTGTTGTAGCCAGCGGAATAGGCGTCTTGTGGTACAGGTTAGCCCGTGTGCTAATGCTACCGCAAGGCGGCTGTTCCGGGCATAAGACTCCCTCTTCGTGCCGTGTTTTGGGATCCGGGTAGGGGGAGTTTTACACCAAGTTTCTCTCGGATCCCAATCATTCCAAACAACACATAACTCAGTTATGTTCAAGGCTGGCTCCCCGACCGCCAAGTTAGCAGAATTACGTTTCCGCTCAGTTTTCCGGGTGCGCCTTGGAGTTAATCCCCAAGGATCCCTACTGCAATCTACAGCATGGAAACACGAAAACACAAAACACAGAGTCTTCTCCGGCAAAGCATACAAAATGCAACATCACCGATCCAGACCAACACGTCTGGGTAGGCTTCACACACAATGCCTATTTTCGTACTTCGATTCCAGACTCTATATGCAACACAAGGGGGACTATTCCCGTCAACCCCAAGAAACACCGCACACTCACCGCACACTCGCGGGAGGGGGTTTCCTTATGCAAAAGAAGGAGAGCTTCACATGCTCAAGTACAGAATCGTTACCCTTGTAGTACACTTTTGCGCCATGAAAATCTATATGGATAGAAGGCTTCGAAATGGAATTTCCTCCGTGGATCCGGTCTCAATTCTCAAATCGGTGCTTCGATGCTCCGCAGGCGGACGAAATCCTCCCCTTTCTTCCTCCTTACTCTCTCCTCTCACTAACTCCTTGGGAAGAGAATGGTTAAGAGAGAATGAGGAATTAAATCTCCATTCCCGGCCTTAACAAAATAGGGATACATCTTGGCCGTCAGATCTTAATTAAAAAAATGAACGGCTCAGATCTACCCAAAAATCCTCAAACCTGCGCCGAACACGGACTCGCACATGGCCGTGTCCCAGGCTGTGTGCCCCGATCAAGATACGATCGTCGAGCACAGAAGAGGACACAGGCCAAGACACGCCCGTGTCTCAACCGGACATGCCCGTGTCGGGTCTTGACACGCTCGTGACCTAAGGGCGTGTTTCCAGTAATAGCCAAGCCAACCGTCACGACCCTTGGTGAACACGGGTAGGGACACGGGTACGCACACGCCTGTGTTACCCATGACAAGCCCGTGTCACCACAGCTCAAAGCCATGTTCCCTACCGTATCCTTTTCTGGACATAGCCGGCCAACACAGAGAATGACACATCCTTGGACACGCCCATGTCCTAGGCTGTGTACCCTTATACAGGCACTACAAAATATTCTCATGACGTGACCAGCTCGATTACGATTTTTGGGGTGTTACAAGGATCCTGTTTGAGATGATCAGGAAGAAAAACACCAAGAAAGAGGTGTGTTTTGGAAGAATTCTGGGAATCTTCCTTCAAACCAAGGCTGCTGATTCCCTGGTCACACCGACCATATTCATTTATGCCTGCAAGAGTATTACTTGTGCCCTCTTTGGCAGGTGGGAGAGGAATATCACCAAGCCATCAAAGGCTCCCTCCTCTTCCTCTAGAACTTCTAAGAGTGTAAGGGATGTTCCAGCCACTCCCCACCCTGCTGAAGATGTTCCACCTCCACCTCCTCCAGCCTCCCCAATTCATCTCTCTTCACCAGTTCACACCACAGTCCATACTCCTACACCTCCATCATCTCCAGTGCATCATCCACAAACTCATATTCACTCTCATACACCAACTCCATCACAACATGGTACACCAACTCCATCACACCATGGTACACCAACTCCATCACACCATGGTACACCAACTCCATCACACCATCGTACACCAACTCCATCACAATATGGTACACCAACTCCATCACAACATGGTACACCAACTCCATCACACCCTGGTACCCCACCCTCATCTCCTCTACCAACACATCTAGACAACATACCCCTTTCCAATCTCCTCTCACTCCCTTCTTTTGACCTACTGTCATCCCCCCTTCATACTCCATCACCGGAAGGATGAGCCAATGCCAGATTATCTACCTTCGACTCCACCATCATCTTCCATCCATACTTCTGTATCCACTCAGACACCTTCTGAGTTCATGTAATTGACACTCCTTCAATTCCACATCTACTGGCAATTCTCACTCCCCTCATCAAAAACCTCATAACAGAGGCTATTTCACCTCTTACTTCTTCCATCTCATCCCTTGTTGCTCAACTTTCTGCCTTCTCTGTCCCTCCTTCTTCAGTGAGGGGCCTGGCTCCAGTGCCTACTGAAAACAGGCATGGGGAGATACTCTATGAAGAAGTAGCTCCAGCTCCAACAGAAGCAGCAGAAGTAGCAGAAGTATCAGCAGTAGGAGAAGCAGCAGCAGGCTAAGCTATTCCTGCTGATTTACTTGATTTACTCCATGAAGAAGTAGCTCCAGCTCCAGCAGAAGCAACAAAAGTAGCAGAAGAGCAGAAGCTGCAGCAGACTCAGCTATTCCTGGTGATTTACTTGATTTTTTTGAATCTGATAAGGATATGGATGAGACAGTTATAGATGAAATAAACACTGTTGGTGATTACATTATAAATCCCACAGTACATATTTTAAGTCTGTTAAATACTTTTGATACAGTTTATCTAAACTTTCTTCCAGAAGTCAGCCCTAAGCCCTCTATGGCTATAATTCCTTACACTTCTCCAATTAGCCCCAAAGTTGCCATGCAACTTAAGGCCAGTTTTGCAAGTATAGAGGCTCCAGTTATTTCATCTCCACCAAGAGAAGATTATTTCATTATTCCATCCCCTCCCAAAGTCATCTCTCCTCCAACATTCAAGATGGATGATAGTCCAATGCCTGATCTAGATGAGTTGATAATAGCAGATATTGAAGAAGAAAAAAATCAGTTGTTGAAATCACTGTTGTACATAGTCCTCCACCTCCAGCTCCAGCTCCTCCTCAGGCTGAACAATTGTTGATATTTGTAGAAGCTCTAAAGGAGATTAATGCTTTATATGATAATCCCTAAGAATCTTCAGATGATGATGATTAAGATGATTCAGATGGCAGTCCTTCTGCAAAGAGAAAGAAAATCTCTAAGAAATGGAAAGCCCCTCCAGCAGTTGCTCCTAAACCTAATCCTACTCATGATACCCCATACTACATTCTTCAAAATATTACTCCTTACAAGGGCATGCCAACTTGGATGTGGCTGTCCAAAAATCAGCAGAAGGACGGAAAGAAAAGCAAAAGATATTCTCCTCCACCACAGAAATATAGAAAAGGATCTCCTCCTCCACCTGCTGCTGGTGCATCAGATAGTTCCTCTTAGAGGTCTACCCAATATACTCAAACTTATCAGAAACAACAGGGTAGATCCTCTTCTCATTCTGGATGCAGCCAGCACATGTACTCCTCAAGCAGGCAACATCAACAGCATCAACATCAACAACCGCAGCAACATCTATAACAAGCTCCAGAATCTCAGAAAGCTGACAGTCCAAAGAAGCCTGAATCTCCTCCTGTTCCTTTTAATGATCCTGAAACAGCAACCACTGCTAGAATGACGAGGTTTTAAGAACTTGTTGGATTATCTATGATAAACAAGGCCAAAGCTGAAGCAAAGGATCCCTCACAGTACTCAACAATGTCAAAATACTGGAAAGGAGGATTAAACATGTATGCAAATGCAAATAAGTTCTTTAATGTAGATGATTATATACAGTTACATCCAGAGGCTATTGTGCCAAGGGCTACATCTCTCACAATCATTGGAGCTGCTGATATGACCATGACAAAACTCAAGCAGCAAATCCCAACAGAGAGATCAAATTCACTCAGCCTGCTGACAAAAAAAGGAGGATAATCAAAAGGAGATAATGAAGAAAAATAAATGAAAATTTGCAACTCTATTTCTGTGTGTCTTAAACTTTTTAACAATAAACTGACACAAAGCTACAATGTATATATATATTTGCTGCATGTTTTAATCTTTCTATCAGATATGTTCTTTCTTTTTCTTTGTGAATGTTATTTTGTCTTCATTTACATTAACGACCTCACCCAAATAGGGGGAGATTGTTGGATCCCTAGTTTGATTTGGGCTAGGTTCACTAAATATTAATTGACCCACCATATATAGCAAGGGTCATGTATGTGTCCTAGAGTTTGGGCTATGTCCTTAGAGTTAACATCACATGGACCGGCCAACAAAAGACTGCAGAAGACTCCAGACTTAGAGAAAAATCAAGTTTCAGGAAAGTGAGTTCGACGTTCGTCGAACTCAGCTCGACGAAAGTCATGCTCCACTTGACAAACTCAGAGATAATTCTCTGAGTTGAGCTCGATGATATTTGAGCTCAGGTCGACGATTTATGGAAGTTAAACTTCAACATTCTAAGTCCAGAATCCTTTCTCTAAACTCCAGTAGATGAAGTTATGTTATCAGCTCGACGAACTTAGAGCACAGAATTGGCAAGTTTTATCAAAAAGCAGTTAGCTGTTCTCAGGTCAACGAACTTGGTGTTCAGGTCGATGAATAGGAATTATCTGGTCGACGAACATGATTTGTTTGGTCGATGAACTCTGGACTCAAGTCGACGAAATCTTTTTTTTGCTCGATGAATTTTATGCAGATCCAGACTTGGATTTTTCCCTTCTTTTGTCTATATCTATTGCAGTAATCCTGAATAATCAATGCTTAATATTCTCTGAATATAACTATTAGAAGCAGCATTGATTATGGTATTCATCAGGATTATTACATGCCGCTTTTCAATAGGACAGTTGGGGAAATCCATTAATGCAGATATTATATCCAGCCGTATTTCATTCTCCAGGCGGTCAGCAATCAATGCGAAAAGGAATTCAAAAATTCAAAGGAAAAATTTTGATTTATCATATAAAAGAGATTTTCTCTTTTCTTTTACAGGGGCGACAGTCAAAACCAGAAAGACAATACAAGCCATATAGAGAAGATCAACAACAATCATTATTCTAATCCTTCTATGTATAGAAAATAATCTTGTCTTCTCTTTGACATTGCTGAAGAAGAAGAAGAACATCCATTCCAAATCAAGAGTCTTCTCAACCTTCACTCCAGGATTCTTCAAGAACAACAAACTTCTATTAGTCAAGAAGTTCCTGGATCTGTTCAAATTAAGGCTGACGATAGAAGACCTATATCATGAAGCAAAGCTCAAATCTTCCTGAACAATTCAATATCTCGGGGGGAGCTTTGACAACATCAAGATCCACTAGTCTTCTCAGTTGTTTTGAGAAAGAGAAGACACCATAAAACTCTTACCCCATCTCTGTAGAAAGGGTTCTTTAACTCCCTTCAAAAGTTATTCCTTAGTTGCAAGTCTCCTAATCAAAAGACATGAGTTGGTTTTTGAGCACCTGATCAAAAGCTCATTGGTGGCAGTCACCTGATCAAAACCTGCTAGTGGATTCCTACCAGGGTGGAAGAAGAGTGGATGTACCCAGGTTGGGGAACCACTATAAAAGTTCTTTTGTTGTCTGGTTTCCCCTTTTCTTTTTGTTCTTGTTGTGGCTGTGTTAGTCTAGTTTTGTTGTGACTGTGTTAGATTAGTTTATCTTAGGTTGCAATTCTGCTTACTGTTAATATTAGTATCTATTATTTGCTCTACTCTGAAAATTGTATAAACAACAAAAAAAGGTTTTAAAGATACTCTATTCACCCACCCCCCCCCCTCTAGAGTATATCAGGTCTAACCATCCCTTTTATGCCGCGCCCGGGAAAATCGAACTACCGAAGGAAATGGGGGAGAAAGTCCATGTCTTATCGACATGCTCACTCTACTTTTGCTTCTAGAGCAACTTCGGGGCAAGGCACGCGTACTTGTTATACCCGTGACAAACCAGGACACTTTGCCCATGAGTGTCGGAGTAGTCCTCCAAAGGGTGATAAGAAGGTTGAGTAACATATGCTGAAAAGGGAAAGGCGATGGAGTCCACTGCATCCCACTATGCTCCAGCTCAGCCAAGGGTGTACAATCTTGGCCAATAGGAGGCCATAAAGTAAAGTGATGTTGTCACAGGTATGAGTTAAGATATTGTTTTACTGCTTTTTATACTTAATACCTTATGCGTAGCTTTTATTTGAAGTGTTTGTATTAGGCATTGTCCTTATTCGGGACTATCCAGCGAGAGAACTGTTGATACGGGTGCTTCGCATTCATTTCTATTTATGGACTTCGTGTCTCTAATTTGAGTGCCAACTTGTATGTCGACAGAGAGCCTAACAATCTTGTTGCCTAATGGATGTGTGATGCGGACAAATACGTCTTGCAATGTTGAAGTGCGAATAGGAAGTCAGGATTTCGGATTGGAAGCATCTCTGCTGCCGATATCGGAATTTGATGTAATCTTTGATATGGACTGGCTCTCAGAGCAGCGTGCCTTTATCGATTATAACTCAAAGGATTTCAAACTGGGATAGAATACAGAGCTAGAGATGAAATTCGTTGGTTTGTGAGGATCGAGCAAATTATTGATGTCCACTCTCCAGGTCATCAATATTGTTCGGAAGGGCGCAGAGTTATTCTTCACCCATATCAAGGTTGTTGAGCCAAAAGCCAGTGTGAGTGATGTTCTGATGGTTTAGGAGTATGTTGATTTATTTCCTATGGATCTTCCGGGGTTATCACCCCAGCGAGAGATTTACTTCTTTATTGAGTTGGTGCAAGGTGCGAAACCTATGGCCCGCTCGCTGTACCGTGTAGCGTAAAAGGAAATGCTGGAACTGAAAGTTCAACTGCAAGAGTTTTTGGGGCAAGGATATATATGTCCAAGTATGTCACCTTGGAGCGCACTTGTTCTCTTTGTGAAAAAAATGGACAGTAGTTTGCATTTGAGCATCGACTGTCGAGAATTTAACAATTTGACGGAGAAGAGCAAGTATCTGATACCATAGATTGATGACTTGTTCGATCAGCTAGTGGGATCAACTGTCTACTCTAAGCTTGACTTAAAGTCTGACTATTATCAGTTGAGGATTTTGGAATGTGACATTCCCAAGACAGCGTTTGGTTCCACTCTGATCAATACGAGTTCATTGTAATGTCGTTCGGGCTAATAAATGTGCCATCGGTATTCATGGACCTAATGCACCAAACGTTTAGAGAGTACTTGGACTTATTTGTCATCATCTTTATTGATAACATTTTGATGTACTCCCAATCGGAAGATGATCATGCGAACCATTTGCGAATGGTGTTACACACCATTAGAAGAAACAAGATCTATGCCAAGTTCTCAAAGATTGAGTTCTGGATATCGTCAGTGCCCTTTCTTGGCCATGTGGTGAGTGGAGAAGGCATTGAGATGGATCAGTCAAAGATAGTAGCAATACAGGAGTGGCCGGTGTTGCCTAATGTAGCAGAAGTCCGGAGTTTCCTTGGACTAGCAGGCTACTACAGACATTTCGTATAAAACTTCTCGCCGATCGCCTTGCCTCTTACCACACAAACGAGGAAGGATCAGAAGTTTGAAAGGATGCCAGAGTGCGTACGTGCGTTTGAAGAGCCGAAGAGTCGCTTGACCACGGCTCCAATCTTGACGTCGCCATGTGGTTCGGGCGGCATTGAAATTTACAGTGATGCACTAGGGATCAGCTTTGGCTGCGTTCTACTTCAGTTTGGAAAGGTGACCGCTTATGGCTCACGCCAGTTGAATGTGGATGAGCGGAACTTTCCCGTCCTTGACTTGAAGTTGGCTGTGGTGTTTTTTGCACTTAAACTATAGCATCATTACTTATATAGAGTGAAAGTGGATATCTTCACATACCATAAGAGCCTTAAGTATTTTCTGGATCAGAAGGATCTAAATATGCAACGGCGTATAACACCCCAAATCCCAAGTTTGGGTTTAAGTAGGGCAACACGGCCTGTGACACGGGAGTTTCCCAGGTCGTGTCCTGCTCTGTATGGATGAGTAGCATGTCGAGTGCTCGACGAAATGCACACGACGAGTTCCCGAGATGGAACATGCCCTGTGACACGGGCATGTCCGAGGGCATGTCCTCCTCTGATTCGTCGATCTCCACTCGAGTAAATGCGCTCGACGATACTCGAGTGGAGAACACGGCCTGTGACACGGGCGTGACACATGTGATACGGGCGTGTCACATGGTCGTGTCTTTCTCTAGAATTGGCCAAGACATTGAGGCCTTGTGACACAGGCAGGACACGGTTGTCTCTCTGGGCACACGGCCTGTGACACGGGCATGTCACATGGCCGTGTCCTGTTCGGGTGGATTCAAGTATGTGCTGCCTGAGGTACACGGCCGCAGACACGGGCGTTTCTGAAGGCGTGTCAGGGCAGACAACCTGTGATACGGGTGTGTAAGAAGGTCGTGTCCTGCTTTGGTTAAGCAGTTGTGTGCCACTTAAGGGACACGGCCTGTGACACGGGCGTGTCACACGCCGTGTCTACCCAAAAATAGAACTTTGTGGAAAATTTATGGCCTTCCATTTCCTTCACATGGGATCTGATGGACCAGGCTTCTCCCTACTGCTTTAAGGCCAGAATTAAGAAGAGAATTCTCATTTTTGTTTGGGCCATTCTCTTTCTACAAGAGTTAGAGAGAAGGGAGAGATGGAGGAGGAGGAGAGATGAGCTGGCCACTGGTGGAGCTACTGATTTCCGAAGCGAGATCCGAGGTCAGAGTTGTGGAGGCAAAGCCGCTGCGGTGCTTTCCAACTGGCTAGAATTTCATGCCTCCAAAGAAGTCGTCAAGGGTAACGATCTTCTTTCTTGGACATGTGAAGTCCTTCCTTTTGGCATGTGCATGGATTTCCCCCACCAGAGGGTGGATTGCAAAGGGATTTCCTTGGGTTGATTCTTAGAATCCCCAATAGTCTTGCATATAGATACAGAACTGTGAAGTACAGAATAGGCATGCTATGTGAAGCCCATCTGGATAGGTTGGTCTGGATTGGTGATATTTCATTTGCACACCGGAGAAGTCACCGTGGTAAAACGTGTAGTTTGTGGAGTGGATGGATTATACGTATGAAGGGCAGTAGTAGGAAGTACTGGAGTGGTAGTCAGGAAAATACCCTTGTGATGCTTGTGTTGTGTGCTATTGCGAGAACAGTTTTCTGGCACTGCAGGATGCTGCAAGGTTTCGGCGGAGTTGGGTGCAGAAAGTGAGTTCTGCTGAACCCACTAAGAGATCGTAAAGGACGTTAGCATGAACTCCCCTTGTGGATTATGAAAGTGTCCCGTGGTGGACATTATGGCTCTTATGAAGCCAGTCTATGGTGGACATTGTGGCTATTGTGAAGCTAGTCCTTGGTGGACAATGTGGCTATTGTGAGCTTGATGAGCTCTTGAAAAGTCCTCGTGCCGAACATGAAAGGTGAAACCGACCCGCGCCTTATATTTGGCCTCGAGTACATTGGTATTCGGTGATGGCAAGTGACTTGAGCAACGGGGGTTGCTGATCCGTGCCTGCGTTATGTCTGTTTGACTTGAAGACTTGAAAGTGCGGTTAGTTGGAGCGCATAATGAGAGTCTTAGGACTGCGTGCCGGAAAGACTAAATTCTCAATTTTACAGTCGGGTGTTGGACTTGGAACGGTGGTGGGACCATGGTTTGCTGGTACACCAAGAATGTGCCCTGAGTGCACGGATCATCGGGCCGCGTGGCTGACGGTTGTGATGGATTGTTTCTGCGTGAGAGCACAATGTGTGATATATATATATCTGTCTATGCATTGTTGTTCCTGCAGGGAAGGAATACCCCTGCACCGGGAAAGGGGTAGGGTGATTATAATTGGTCAGCTGAATGCTGACCGTTGCCTTGTTTGCTACCGTTTGCTTGGTTGTCCATGTACATGTGCTGGAGAGCCAAGTGGGACACATAAGGGCTGAAGTACCTGCTGTTGTTGCTGTTGCTGCTAGGCCTTGAAGGCTAAGCAAAGAATGTTATGTTTTATTCATGTGTCGCCGGCCTGCGCGCCGCTGTTTGGAATCCACACTTTGAAAGAGTTACTGTAAGGCCATAAGGCCAAACAATGTTGTATTTATAGACATTCCTTCGAGAGTTGATATATAAATGTGGTTGTTTATGTATCGTGTGGACATTCATGGTTGGAGTTCAAGTTTATTGTTAAAATCTTCTGCTAACATGCTATGAGTTAGGGTGTGATTATGATTTGGTATTAACCTATAACTTCACCGCCTATTTTGTGGCATATAGTGTGGGGCTCTGGCCGGACCTTCTATAATATGCAATATGAATGGATGGAGACGTTACATTTTGGTATCAGCCTGTCTCGGTCTTTCCCTTTCGAATTCATGGTCGAATTATTTTCTGGGGTGGCGAGCACGTGTCAGTGCAAAATGCTTTAACACTAATGAACTCTTGAATGTCCACTTAAGGAATGCAAATACACTTGTTTGAGGAACCTGCGCGTTCCTAAATTATTTGTTATTGCTTGTGCGAGATCGCTAATGTGTGTCTTGTTCACCTATAGGTGACTCGTAGGGGTGCTGGGTAGTTTGAGCGCTAGCGTTCTGATGACAGTACGACACCAGCAGAGGTGTCGACACATCCCCCTTTTGCGGAAACCGTCCGCATAGTTGCTGAGGCGGTGTTTGCAATGTTTCAAGCATAGCCTGGTGGGCAAGCGCAGCTGACAGTGGTGTTAGAATAGGTTGGTGGACAACCAAAATCTGTTGCTGATGTGGATCCTCGAGCAGCTTAATGGCATTTGAAGCAGTTCATGAGCTTCAATCCCCCTACATTTACGGGTATGGGATCCCCTATGCAGGCGAAGGATTGGTTGTCGTGCGTGAAGCGTATATTGACGGCGATCGGGACGGAGGAAGATCAGAAGGTCACCTTGACCACCTTCTTATTGGAAGGAGAGGCTCCGCTATAGTGGGACAAGATTGCGTTACACCACTTAGTGGGAAGGCAGTTAAAACAAGTCTCGATCGAGGAGTTCTCGCAACTTTTCCTGGCAAAGCACCTACCAGCGACACAACGCATTGCCATGGAAAATGAGTTTCAACGGCTAACACAGGGAGAAAGTAGTGTTGAGACCTGCATGAATTCACAAGGCTGGGAGTTATGCGGCTTCTATCTTTGCCGATGAGCAGCGGAAAACCAAAAGGTTCTATGACGGATTGCGGGATGAATTGCAATTTCTGCTCTCGAGTTCTGGGAATCAAGGGTTTCTGTTTTCGGGCGATACTGCGTGTGCACTAGAAAAAGATATGAAGCGGGTGCAAGGTAAAAGGGCCTTGGTTGTGACAAAGTCAGATTTCAAAGCGTCCCGACCTGGGAAATCGTACTATCAAAAGAAATGGGCAAGAGGTCCAAGCCTTCTGGGCAAGCTCCTTCAACAGTTCTGTCGGGGGCCACTTCGAGGCAAGAGACTCATACTTGCATTAATTGTGGAAGAGTGAGGAATATAGCCCGTGACTATCAGGTTGCTCCACCAAAGGGTCACAATAAGACGGGAGCTTCTTATGCTGAGAAGGGAAAGGCAGTGGTGGATTTCTCTGCATCCCACGCACAGCCCCGAGTCTATAACTTTGGCCAGCAGGAGGCCATAAAGCAAAGTGACGTCGCCATAGGTACGAGTTAAGTTATTGATTGCTTTTCTTATTGCATGTTTTGTATGTGGCTTGTGATGTGATTGTCACAGGCTTTGTTATGATTTGGAACACGCTGGCAAGAACACTATTTGATACGGGTGTTTCGCATTCATTTCTGTCTAAGGACTTTGTAGCTCGAATTAGAGTACCTAGTCACGTGAACACAGAGAGCGTAAAGGTGCTACTACCGAATGGTTGTTTGATAATCGCGGATAGGGATTGCGATGTGGCGGTTCAAATTGGAAGTCGGGATTTCTGTTTGACTGCATCTGTACTGTCGATATCGTAATTTGACGTGATCTTTTGGTCTGGACTGGCTCGCGGAGCAGCATGTCTTTATTGATTGCAAGTCAAAAGAGATCACACTGTGCCGAAATACCGAACTTGAGACTAAGTTCGCTGGTATGCGAGGAGTGAGCGGGACCTTGATGTCTGCACTCCAAGTCGTCAATACTGTTCGGAAAGGTGCAGAGTTATTCTTCACGCTGATTCAGGATGTTGAGCCAAAGGCCAATGTGAGTGATGTTCTGATTGTATCGAAGTTTGCGGATGTGTTTCCTAAGGATCTTCCTGGGCAACCACCCCAGCGGGAGATCGACTTCACGATTGAGTTGGTGCCAGGTGCGAAACCCGTGGCCCACTCGCTATATCGTATCGCGCCAAAGGAAATGGCTGAATTGAAAGTCCAATTGCAACAGTTGCTGGAGCAGGGATTTACACGCCCAAGTATGTCACCTGTGAGCGCACCTGTTATGTTTGTGAAAAAGAAGGACGGCGGTTTGCGGTTATGTATTGACTACCGTGAATTGAATAAGCTGACAGAGAAGAACAACTATCTGTTTCCATGAATAGATGAATTTTTCGATCAACTCGTTGGATCAACCGTCTATTCCAAATTGGATTTGAAATCTGGATATTACCAGTTGATTATTCGGTAAGGTGACATTCTCAAGACCGCATTTGGAACACGCTACGGTCATTATTAGTTCACGGTAGTGCTGTTTGGGCTATGTAATGCGCCATCGGTGTTCATGGACCTAATGCACTGAACGTTCCGAGAGTACTTTGACTTGTTCGTGATTGTATTCATTGATGATAGTTTGGTGAACGCTCAATCGGAAGCTGATCATGCAAACCACTTACGGTTGTTGTTGCATGCCTAGCGAAGGAATAAGCTCTATGCCAAGTTATCAAAGTGAGAATTTTGACTATCGTCGGTGGCTTTTCTTGGCCATGTGGTAAGTGGAGAGGGCATATCAGTGGATCCGTCAAAGATAAGAGTCATACAAGAGTGGCCGGTGTTGTCTTTGGTGGCCAAAGTCAGGAGTTTCCTTGGACTGACAGGCTATTATAGACGTTTTGTACAAAACTTCTCGCGGATTGCTTTGCCCCTGACCCCACTGACGAGGAAGGATAAGAAGTTCGTTTGGACGTCGGAGTGCGCGCGAGCTTTTGAATAGCTAAAGAGTCATTTGACCACGACACCTGTGTTGACATCTACATGTGGTACAGACGGCTATGAGATCTATAGAGATGCTTCAGGGAGCGGCTTAGGCTGCGTTCTTCTGTAGTTTGGAAAAGTAATTGCTTATGGTTCACGCCAGTTAAAAGTTCATGAGTGAAATTATCCCGTCCACGACTTAGAGTTGACGGCGGTGATCTTTGCACTGAAGTTATGGCGGCATTATCTATATGGCATAAAAGTGGATATCTTTACGGACCATAAGAGCCTAAAGTACTTGTTGGATCAGAAGGATCTGAATATGCGACAACGAAGGTGGATGAAGTTCCTTGGGGACTACACCTTTGATATTCATTATACTCCCGGGAAGGGAAATGTGGTTGGTGATGCCTTGAGTCGTAGGACTCCGTCAAGGGCAAATTGGTTGCAGATGCATGATGAACGTCTGATCAAGGAGTTGGAAGTGTTAGAGATTTCTTGTGTTGACAAGAATTTCATAGCCAATGCATGCTTAAATTAGACGGAGGTACAATATGACCTTGCAGACAGGATTCGGCGAGCAACAGAGCTGGATGAAAGTCTCCAAAGCTATGCAAAGGCTGGGCTAGATGGCCAATTCTCCTGGGACGACGACCTTTTCTGAAAAGAGGGTCGGTTGTGCTTCCCGAGTAGGTGTAAGTTGAGAGAAGATTTGATGTATGAAGCGCAGTTTACAAAATACTCAATTCACCCAGGGAGCGCAAAGATGTTCAGGGATATGAAAAAGTTGTTCTGGTGGCCAGGACTAAACAAGGACATAGCTCATTACATGGACAAATTTCAAACTTGTGCTTTGGTGAAAGCAGAATGCCAGAAGCCTAGAGGTTTCTTGAAGTCGTTGTCGATTCTGAAATGGAAGTTTGATGATATTTCAATGGATTTCATGCACGGGTTGCCGAGATCTCAATGAGGGAATGATTCAATCTGGGTGATTGTAGACCGGTTGACGAAAGTGGCTCACTTCCTTCCAAACAAACGGGATGATTCAGTGGAAAGTTTGGCAAAACTCTATGTAGAGCAGATCATACGGTTGCACAGTGTTCCTCCTAGCATCGTGAGTGATCATGATGGGCGATTCACATCGAATAATTGGAGGCTAATCCATCAATTGTTGGGAACGAAGTTGATGTTCAGTACGACCTTTCATCCCTAAACAGATGGCCAGACTGAGAGGACCAACAAAACAATGGAGGATATGCTCTAAATATGCGCCCTGGATTTTTGTAAGAGATGGGAGATCATCTCTATATGGTGGAGTTTGCATATAACAATAACTACCATGCGAGCATCTGTATGGCACCGTTTGAAGCTTTGTATGGTCATAAATGCCGTACACTGTTAGCTTGGGCAGAAGCAGGTGAATCCAAACTATATAACTGGAGAGAAGTCGATGAAGATAACTCGACGATACGCGCTATTCGGGATAGGCTACTGATATCTTAGAATCGACAAGCAAAGTACTACAACGCCAAGCATCGAAACATGGAGTTTGCGGTGGAGATTGGGTATATTTGAAGATCAAACCTTTCAAAGGCGTGTCCAGGATTCAGCTTCTGAAAAAGTTGAGCACGAGATATCTTGGTCCGTTTGAAGTGGTGGAGTGAGTTGGGGAAACTGCCTATTGGCTAGCACTTTCGGCATAATTGAGTGGATTGCATGATGTATTTCACATATCTGTGCTTAAGAAAGTCGTCAAAGATTCAGCTCAAGTGATTGAGAACGATCGTGTGCCGGTTGAGTATGGGCTAACGACGAAGGTTATGTCCATTCAGATCGAGGATCAAGCCGATAAATAGTTGCGGAACAAGACAATCGGGATGGTCAAAGTCCGGTGGGACAACTGTGGCAGTGAGGAGATAACATGGGAGCGAGAGAAGACCATGCAAGCTGAATTTCTCGAGCTATTTGTGTAAACTGTTGTACAGTGTACCTCTTGTTGTAACAGACATTTTGGAGTTATAACATCTTGTTTATGATTTCCTTACTGTGCGCAAATTTCGGGACGAATTTTACTATAAGAAGGGGAGGATTGTAACACCCCAAATCCCAAGTTTGGGTTTAAGTAGGGCAACATGGCCTGGGACAGGATCGTTTCCCAAGCCGTGTCCTGCTCTGTACGGCTGAGCAGCCTGTCGAGTGCTCGACGAAATGCACTAGACGAGTTCTCGAGATGGAACACTACCTGCGACACGGGCGTGTCTGAGGGTGTGTCCTCCTCTGGTTCTTCGATCTCCACTCGAGTAAATGCGCTCGACGATACTTTAGTGGGGAACACGGCCTATGACACGGGCGTGTCACATGTGACACGGGCGTGTCACATGGCCGTGTCTTTCTTCGGAATTGGCCAAGGCCTTGAGGCCTTATGACACGGGTAGGACACAGGGGTGTCTCTAGGGACTCGGCCTGTGACACCGGCGTGTCACATGGCTGTGTCCTCTTTGGGTGGATTCGGGTGTGTGCTGCCTAAGGTACACGGCCGCAGACACGGGCGTGTCTGAAGGCGTGTCAGGGCACATGGCCTGTGACATGGGCTTGTCATATGGTCATGTCCTTCTCTGGGTAAGTCGGTTGTGTGACTCTTAAGGTACCCGGCCTGTGACATGGGCGTGTCACAGGCCATGTCAGCCCAAAAATAGACCTTTGTGGAAAATTTGTGGTCATCCATTTCCTTCACCTGGGATTTGATGGCCCAGGCTTCTCCCTACTGCTTTAAGGCCGAAATTGTGAAGAGAATTCTCATTTTTTTGGGCCATTCTCTTTCTACAAGAGCTAGAGTGAAGGGAGAGAAAGGAGGAGGAGGAGAGAGGAACCAGCCACCGATGGGGCTGCTGAGTTCCCGAGCGAGTCCGAGGTTAGAGTTGTGGAGGCAAAGCCACTGCGGTGCTTTCAAACCGGCTAGAATTTCATGTCTCCAATGATGTCGTCAAGGGTAGCGATCTTCTTTCTTAGACATGTGAAGTCCTTCCTTTTTGGCATGTGCATGGATTTCCCCAACCAGAGGGTGGACTGAGAAGGGATTTTGTTGGGTTGATTATTGGAATCCCCAATAGTCTTGCATATAGATCCGAAACTGTGTAGTATGGAATATGCATGTTGTGTGAAGCCCATCTAGACAGGTTGGTCTAGATTGGTGATGTTTCATTTGCACACCAGAGAAGACTCTGAGGTTAAATGTGTAGTTTGTGGAGTCGATGGGTTGGACCTATGAAGGGCAGTAGCAGGAAGTACTGGAGTGGTAGTACAGGAAAATAACCTTATGATGCTTGTGTTGTGTGCTATGGCAAGACCAGTTTTCTAGCACTGCAGGATGCTGCAGGGTTTGGCCAGAGTTGGGTACAGAAAGTGAGTTCCGCGAAACCGGCTAAGCGATCGTAAAGGACGCTAGTATGAACATCCCTTGTGGATTATGAAAGCCGTCCCGTGGTGGACATTATGGCTCTTGTGAAGCTAGACCGTGGTGGACATTGTGGCTATTATGAAGTCTGTCCTTGGTGGACAGTGTTGCTATTGTGAGCTTGATGAGCTCTTGAAAAGGCCTCGTGCCGAACAGGAAAGGTGAAACTGACTCAAGCCTTATATTTGGCCTAGAGTATGTTGGTATTCGGTGATGGCAAGGCGACTTAAGCAACGGGGGTGGCTGATCCGTACCTTCAGTATGTCCGTCCGACTTGAAGACCTGAAAGTGTGTTCAGTTGGAACGCATAATGAGAGTCTTAGGCCTGCGCGCTGGAAAGACTAAATGCCCAATTTTACCGTCGGGTGTTGGACCTGGAATGGTGGTGGGACCCTGGTTTGCCGGTACACCAAGAATGTGCCCGGAATCAACGGATCATCGGGCCACGTGGCTGACGGTTGTGATGGATTGTTTGTGCGTGAGAGCACAATGTGATATATATATATATATATATATATATATATATATATATATATATATATATATATATATATATATATATATATATATATATATATATATGTCTATGAATTGCTATGTCTGCACGGAAGTAATACCACTGCACTTGGAAATGGGTGTTATAATTGGTCAGCTGAATGCTGACCATTGCCTCGTTTTCCACCGTTTGGTGGGCTGTCCTTGTACAGGTGCTGGAGAGCCAAGTGGGACACATAAGGGCTGAAGTTCCTACTGCTGTTGTTGCTGCTGCTGCTTGCCCTTGAAGGCTAAGCAAAGAATGTTATGTTTTATTCATGTGTGGCCTGCCTGCGCACAGCTGTTTGGAATCCACACTTTGAAAGAGTAACTGTAAGGCCATAAGGACAAACAATGTTGTATTTGTAGACATTCCTCCGAGAGTTAATTGATGATTAAGCTTAACCTATTATAAGAGTGGATGTACCCAAGTTTAGGTGAAGCACTATAAATTCTTGTGTTGTCTGGATTGCTATTTTCTTTTGTTTTTTTTTGTTGTGGCTGTCTGTTAGGATTGTTGTTTTAATTTTGTTCCTGCACTAGATTAAATCAGAAGAAAATTTTATAAACCATGAATACTCTATTCACCCCCCCCCCCCCACCCCCCTCTAGAGTATTCCTGATCTAACAGCTCACTTTCAATTGGTATCAGAGCTTGGATTCCTTGGTATACACAAGCTAACCCTTGAACCAAAGATCCTGTGTTAAATCAGATTTCATCTTTTATCTTTATTTTTATTTAGATTATATACACAGCAATGACATAGAACAAAGACTATGCGAGCACCAGACCTCCAGTTTACAACCTAAATAGGTTTGCCATCTGGAAGGCAAGAATCAAATTGTATATGAACTCTATTGATGAAGATATCTACAATTCCATCTTGACAGGTCCTCCTCAAGCCACTGCTTCTACATCTACAGTAGCCTCAAGCACTAATACAGTTCCACCACCTGAGTGTACTGAGGCTCAGAAGAAGGCCAAGGTTGCTGATGCCAAGGCAACGAACATACTGGAACAGACTATGTCAGATGATATCTTCCAAAAGTTTGCTGAATGCCCTTCAGCCAAAGCCATCTGGGATTCCCTAAACCAAATGGTGGTTGGATCAGTAGATGAAAGAAAGGATAGGAGATCCAACCTCATATCCTTATATGAGAATTTCAAGAAAGAGGAAGCTGAGTTAGTAGTTGAAATGTATAATAGGTTAAGCTCAATCATCAGTGAGCTCAAAATCTTAGACAAGGAAATCACCCTCACTGAGGTGAATGATAAGATCCTATTGTGCTTCCGGTAGCATGCTCTGAGTTAGGGTGCGATTATGATTTGCTTTTAACCTGTAACTTCCCTGCCTGTTTTGTGGCATATGGTAAAAGGCCCCAGCCGGACCTTCTATTGTATACGATATGAACGGATGCAGAAGTTTCACGGAGGAGGTGGATGGAGTTCCTCGGGTAATACACCTTCCAAATCCATTATACTCCTGGAAAGGGCAATGTGGTTGAGATGCCTTATGTTGCAGGAATCCGGCAAGGGTAAGTTGGTTGAAGATGCATGATGAGCATATGATCCAAGAATTGGAGAACATGGACTTTTCTTGTGCGGACAAGAATGTTATTGCAAATATGTGCCTGAACTGGACGGAGGTACAGAATGACCTGGTGGACAGGGTTCGGAGAGCAATGAAACTTAATCAAAGTCGACAACGCTATGCAGCGGATGGTTAAAATTCCCAATTCTCCTGGAATGAAAGCCTTTTGCAGAAGGATGGTCATTTGTGCATCCCGAATGTGGGTAAACTTCGTGAGGAATTGATGTACGAAGCACATTATATAAGGTACTTGTTGGGTACATTATCTGTTGATGCACGAAAACGCAAAGGGGGTCGAGCACCACCAGCTAACGGTTCGAGCACAAGGTAAAAGAAGCGAGAGGAGAGACTGCAAGTAGCAATCTACTAAGCAGATGCGAGCCAGAAGAATAGCAGGGCCGTGAGCCACGGCAACAACAGACTTCGCCCGTCGCGGCCTGAATGCCTCTCTTGCGACGGGCTTACCTTTTACTGAAGAAAGGTTTGATTACAAGAAAAAGATGAAGAAGCAAGAGCTGAGCAAGCTGGAGTCCGTAAAGCACGAGATTCGAGTCCGCAGCCTTTAACAAGTAGGATCCTGGGCACGAGTCAGCGTTCCTTGGGTGCACCACCTCCCCCCTATTTATAGGATGGGGGCCTGCACAAACATGCAGGGCTAAAATAACCGACTGCCCGGGGTACAGGAGAACCGGGCTGTGGTGACGGGAAGCAAAAAGAAAGAACACGCCAGTCCGCGCACAAGGGGCAGACAGGGCTCGCGGGCTGGAGCTTCCATCTGCTGCTACGAGCCACGATCCTGCTGGAGGACAACAACCTGGGCGGACTGGACATTACGTCCGCCAAAGTAGAGAATTCAGAGACCCAAAGGCATGACGAACCGGGCGGACAGATCTTTGAGTCCGCCGCTGGGGGATCATCCTTGGTGGCCGATTGCTGCTGCTATGCCGAGCTGGGCGGACTGCCGAACCGTGTCCGCGGATAATGAAGCAAGTCCTTGACATCTTGCGGGTGTTGCGGATTGAGGGGTTAACATAATCCCCGCACATTTTTAAGTTTCCAGAAAACTTCGAAAATGTTTTCTTAACCGCCGAGTCCGCATGGCTCATTAATGCCATTAGCGCTATAAATATTGCTGGAGGGCCTGGAACTGTTAGAAATTCCGATCGATACGGGGCGATATACACCACTTGCGGTCTCCATTTTGCAGTTCGGCATGGCAAGGCTTGGCACTTTCTTCATCAGTCTCACTGCAAAAGGCGAGAAAGAACTAACGCCTATGAAGACTAAGAAAAAAATAAAGAGAACGACGAGAGGGGATCTTGTCCGCTCTACTGGAGAAAGTTCCCACAGCTAGAAGCCTGCTGAGAAAACGGTCTGCCGCACTGATATTCCTGTGCGTGAGAAGGTGGATGCCACAGTTCCTCACGCTGAACAGCCATTGAGAAGTGAGAACTTATTAACTATGTCGGACACCGCCCCTTCCCAGAAAATCGCGAATTCGGCGGACACCGTTGGCGAACTCAATGAGGCCTAAATATCTTTCCCCAACGTCCAGGAGCCCATCATGAACCTTGATGATGATACGTGGACTGCAGGAGAATAGGATGGCAAGGACGCGCCTTCAAAGGCATTGATCACTGCGAACCTTGAGACGGGTCCGCGAGAGCCAGCCCGATTCAGGAAAGGCTGTCGCAGACTCTGCCAAGAAAAGAGCTTCTGGAAAGAAGAGGAAGAGGGATGGCTCGACGGTGGCTAAGCGGGTTGAAAAGAAGTTGCGAGCGATGAAGGAGAAGAATATCTCCAAGCGGACTGGAGACGCGGACTTGCAGCACAGGCCGCGCGAGAAAGAAGTTCCCGACAGCGACTTAGTTACTCCGGAGGCTCACATCAAGGGTGATAATTCCATCTCCACGGTCAGTTTATCAACGGATGAGATACTAGATTCCATTGATGTCCATAAATTTGAGCTGATCAACGAATCCTTGCTTGGTGCACTGCAGCAACCTGAGGTGGAAATCCTTGGGGTCAAGGGCGGCGAAATCCCCTCTTTATCCGCTGTAGAGGAAAAAGAGAGGGAAAGACTGAAAGAGAAGATAGAGGAGCAGAAGAAGCAGATCGCTGCCCATGTAGCTACTGTGGAGGCGGCCTCGAAGTATGCCGCAGCGGACAAGAATGCTGAGGATCTGCGGACTGCAACAGAGCTATTGCGGACAGGTAATCCCCAACCGGCGCCTAAATATTTTAAGCGTCAGTGGCTTTACAGGTCGCTGAGGAGGAAGTTGAGACCCATTAAGATCATCACCGAAACTGACAACATTGTCGTTTAAGAAAGTTCTATTGCTGAACAAAGAGTCAAAGTCCATCGTGAGTGGAAGAAGCGGTTAAGCATCTTTGACCCGGAGCGGGCAAGGCGGCCTGTCTTCTTCGATAGTCGGCAACTCACTGCTGCTTTGTCCAAATGTGATCTTTTTTCCTGATTCTTTGAGTCCGCCGCGGACTGTGTTTGAGCGTGAAATTGATATTTTTTGCTGCAGGTAGAAAGTCTCCACCGGGCTCCGTCAAGAGTGGGGAGATTGTGGTCACACCGAGTACTGGTGTTGATGCGATCTCGCATTAGTAATCCGCAAGAGATGAGCAGCCCAACCTGAGCGACATCAGAGAGTTAGAAAGGAAATTTCAAGATGAAATTCAGAATATTAAAGCAGAGTTAAAGAAGGCGGAGGAGCGCGAGAAAGCATCCGCGGAGCGCGAGAAAGCCCTAAAGGACCAGATCGCCAGCATCTCGAGGGCGCTGGAGAGGTCCGATAGGGAGAAGAAGAGGCTCGCTGATGATGTCTGCTTCTACAAGGGCAAGCACTTGGCGTCGACGCGGGAAGAAAAGGGGAAGCGCCTGTTGAGGTCGCTGAGCAAAGATCGCGATTGCCAGATCGCATTGCTCCGGAGGTCGCAGCACCGGCTAGTGGTGGCAAACAGGCCGCGGATGAGGAGTTGAGGCCGGCGATGGAGCCGATGGTTCCCCTTAGTCGGGTAGACTGGTAGGCTGCTCATATGCACCGGACTATCAACTCAATTCATCACCACATTTGTCGCTTATACAGCGAAGTCATCCAAATAAGCGACCAAGCTGCGCACTTGTGCAGAGATAGGACCGAAAGCCCAACGCGGACGGAGGCCAAAGAATGCTGAGTCCGCAGAACTACGAACTTGATTTGATTTTGTTGATGTATAATTATATGCATTAAACAATATTCTATGCTGTGAATTGCAATTAACCGTGCTGCGATTTATGCGGACTGAATAAGATATCCGCAAATTATGTTGCTAATTTTTGATGTGATCTGCGGCGAACTGTGCGGACAAATGATGTGTCCACTTCTCATAATTTAACTTGTCTGCAGGTGGGAAATGTCGCGAGCTGAGCGGACTGAAACTGTGTCCACCTTATTTTGTGCTTTGAACTTTGCTTGGCATGTGAATTAAAGTTTGTGTCCGCGTTATTTTTAATTTTTGCTGCGTGAATAATTGGATTATGGTGGACTATGCGGACTGCAAAAGCGAGCTGTGCGGCCTGGCCAAAAAAGCTGTTAGGCCCCACTACTATAAATATTCCCCTATTACTTCTTCTATGCAGGAAAACAGTTGAAGCTGAAGACCCTGCGGCCTGCCAAAATGGTGTCCGCCAGGACTGATGCTGCAGTTGCTTTTCATGTCGCCGACCACCGAAAGTGCACTCTTGTCCGCCTCCCAGCTCATGAAGAAAGACTAAATTTTTCAACGGCAACTCAGATCGCCATACCCATTGATCACTTTGACAACGAATTCAAATTTCCGCTACTATGGGAGATCGCCGAAATTTTTGACTATTACAGGATGGTGCCGGGCCAGCTCGCGCCCAACACTCTTGCTGCTATTTGCCGCTTTATCTCTTACTTGTGGTCTGAGAAGATCGCTTTCTCTATGAACATCTTCCGCAAGATGTTCTCAGTCCGCTCAATAACCTCATCCGGAGGCCGCCGTTACACGTGAGTAATATACTTTTACTGCAGAGGGATGAAGGTTGTGGGCCTTCCTAACAAGATCCACAACTGGACCTCCAGGTTCTTAATCTTCAAAGGCGACCTAGGGTTCGCGCACACCTATCCGAAAGAGCGCGCAGACTCTGCCTTCAAGAGTGTCCCGCTGGATGCGATGGAGTCCGCCATCGCCAAATTCTTAGCCGATGTCAGGCTCGATATTGAATAATACGTTCCGATGTTGGCGAGCTTGGCGGACGTTTCGCGCGAAGAAAGTAAGATTTTGCGAACTCAAGTTTGTATCTATAGCGACTTTTGTATTTAACTCTTCTGCTTTTGCAGCGACCTTGGCTGTACTCGCCAACCTGCCACAGACGCGTACCGGATTTACCCCTACGCAAAGAGAAAGGAAACAAGAGCTTGAAAGGAAGAGGATAGAGGAGGGGGATCCCGCGGCGGACTACTCCTCTTCTGAAAGTTTTACAATGCAAGGCTTCGGCAACCGCCAGAAGGATCTTAGGGGGAACCCGATGATCCACTGGCACCATAAGAACAAGCATGTCCGCTTGTCAACTGCGCTTCCTTCGGGGAAAAGCTCAGGAATAACTCGTCATTCTCATGTTGCGATATCCGCACTCTATGGAAAGCGCAACTTGAGCGATCTGAAGAAGGTAGCCGCTGCCGATCTCCCTCTGCTGGCCTCCCAGGCTAGTGCGAACAGCGTGGTGACAAACCACTTTGTCTGTTCCCTGGCCAGAGACCTGCTCAGTCAAAATGATCAGCTTCAAGAAGAAAAAAGAGTGCTTAAAGAAAGAAATATGCGGTTAGGAAAGAAGGTCGCCCAGCAGAAGGAAGATCTTGTGGTGAGTTGTATTTGCAGCGGTCTCTATTTGAAGTCCGCCGCGATCTGATTTTTGTTTTTGTTTTGCGCAGGTCGCCTATGATCTAGAGAATAATGATTTCCAGGCCGCCATACTCCCCTTTGTGAAGGAAACCGTTGAGATCGCCATCGAGCAATTTGTCCGCGGCGGCTTCGCAAAGGAAGGAGTGGATGGCGTTCCTTTCCTGGAACTCTTTTCGGAGTTGAAAGAGCAGGTCGCAGCAATGGAGCGGGCTGCAAAGGGTAAAGATGTTATCATCGAGGATGAAGAGGAAGGCGAAGAAGAAGCCGAAGAAGAAGAAGAAGAAGGCGAAGAACAAGGCATCAAGGCAATAGCTAACGACACTGGCTCAAGCCAGCAAGGCGGAGAACAGTCCGCCGAGTCCGACACCTCTGCATCTTCCTCTACAGGCAGGAGCTCGCATAGCGAGTCCGTGAAGTGCACTGGATCAGATGGCAGCAGTGGAAGCTTCTCGAAAGGCTATTCTCCGAAGATCGATGTCGAAGGCCTAAGCCCTGCACCTCCTGCCAAACAGAAATAGAAGACCGCTGAAGATTAATGTATTTTTTCTTTTTTTGTAAATGGAGCGGACTCAAGTTTGTAGTCCGCTGAATAGATGAAAAGATGTAAATTTTTTGATCAAATAGAAAGGACATTCTGGTATCAGTGTGCTTCCTGCAATGTTCTTTATTTTTTGCATTTAACGCAATTAAGTTCGATCTCTATATAGCAGTCCGCGTGATACGAAGATCATCCAAACTGTATGAGTTTTTTGACTTGCTGATTAGGGAATTTCATTTATCAATCCGACCACTGTCCGCCGTAATAATGAGAATACTTGACGAAAATATCAGGCGGACTCTGTCGAGTTCCAATAGCAGTCCACAATTCTCTTTATCAATCTTTTAAACATTATGATAATATAAGCATGGAAAACAATTCGGCGGACTGGGCGGATATAATTTCACAGTTCGGGCATATTTTAATAGAAATGATCTATAGCTTGCGACCAAGTGGGCAGGTGCGACAGACATTGCTTTTCTAACCGAGACTCAAGCTATACGATCAACCCAAGGAAAACTGGCAGACTGCGTGGATAAAGAAAATCAGTTCGCACTAAGTAGAAGAAAAGATCTATAGCTTGCGACCAAGTGGGCAGGTGCGGCAGGCATTGCTTTTCTCACCGGGCCACAAGCTATACGATCAACCCAAGGAAAACCGGCAGATTGCGCGGATATAGAAAATCAGTCCGCGCTAAATAGAAGAAGAAATGATCTATAGCTTGCGACCAAGAGGGCAGTTGTGGTAGGCATTGCTTTTCTCACCGGGCCACAAGCTATACGATCAACCCAAGGAAAACCGGTGGACTGTGCAGATAAAGAAAATTAGTCCGCACTAGTAGAAGAAATGATCTATAGCTTGCGACCAAGTGGGTAGGTGCGGCAGGCATTGCTTTTCTCACCGGCCCACAAGCTATATGATCAACCCAAGGAAAAACGGTGGACTGCGCGGATATAGAAAATCAGTCCGCACTAAATAGAAGAAGAAATGATCTATAGCTTGCTACTAAGTGGGCAGGTGCGGCAGGCATTGCTTTTCTCACCGGGCCACAAGCTATACGATCAACCTAAGGAAAACCTGCGGACTGCGCGGATAAAGAAAATCAGTCCGCACTGAGTAGAAGAAATAATCTATAGCTTGCAACCAAGTGGGCAGGTGCGGCAGGCATTGCTTTTCTCACCGGGCCACAAGCTATACGATCAACCCAAGGAAAACCGGCAGACTGCGCGGATATAGAAAATCAGCCCGCGCTAAATATCCCTGTGAAGAGTAAGATGCAGACTTGACGGAACGGTCCTCTGCCCTCTTGCCTGGAGTACAGTCTAAGTTGATCTTTTTGGTAGTTGCGGCCGGAGTGGTACAACTTTCCTCAAGATCAACCAAGCTGTGGGTCTCCTGCAGGCACTGCTTGAGGGAACCATGGAGTGTTCGAGGGTTACAAACTAAGATGACCTGTGGGCAGGTGAGCCGAAGTGGCATAACTTTCCTCACGCGATCATCAAAGTTGTAACGATATCCCTAATGTGGCATGGTAGAGCTTAACTCCCACCCTGTCCCTCCATAATGCAGAGGTGGGGTCAGGTACTAGCCGGGATCCGAAATTCAGAATCCTACCGCGCAAGAGCCTGCAAGCTCACACTACATGGTGCGAAATCTCCCCGCAACACGTGGTCTTCGTGGTGTTACGCTAATGACAATAACTCTAGGGGAGGTTTTGCTGAACTCTGCGATGTCTCCTGGTATCAGGTAACGTTATTGATGTTTGGGAGAGAAAGAGAAAACATTTGGAAAAGTGTCAGTACGAATGATGAATTGTAAATATACGTATTTTTGTGCACATTAATTTAGTAATTTTCATTTATTTTCGTCGTTTTTACTTATTTTTGTTCAATAAAATGCTCCTATTCTTGTAAATTTATTACTAACTTGTTTTATTTTATTTTTCAGAAAAATTTCAAAAATCTGCCAAAAATTCCAAAGTCACGCCCGTGACATATTGGTCACGCCCGTAACCAAGGCGTGACACGTCAAATTTCAGTGAAGTTGCAAATTTCTGAAGTAAAAAAGCTCGACACGCCTGGAGTCACGCCCGTGTCACCCGACACGGGGCGTGACAGCAGCCCGTGCCCCCTCCACTCGACGATCGTCGAACCCGAGACATGCCCAGAGTCACGCCCGTGACAGAGGGCGTGACTCAAACTCGGCTCGACGATTTCAACTCGACGCTTTTCGCTCGACGATTGTCGAGTGTCGACACCAACCGACACGCCCAGCGTCACGCCCGTGACCTGGGGCGTGACCTTTCCACTTGGCCCGACAAGATGCTGCCGAAGATTTTTGACGCAACCCGCGCCCAGTTCTACCTCCCTGACACGCCTAGAGTCACGCCCGTGACCTGGGGCGTGACATCCTCGAACTCAGCCCGAAGTCAACTTTTCCTATCCAATCGTCGGCCGCCATCATGAATAGTACTGACACCCCCCCCCCCCCCCCGACACGCCCGTGTCAGAGTGCGTGTACTTAGAATTTTTTGCCTATAAATTGCCCATTTTTGTAAGGTCCAAGGGTTCAGATTTTTGGGCCATTTTAGTGTGTTTTTGTGGGCTGCATCCGTGGATTCCCTTGCTATGTAAGGAGATTTCGCCCCCTTTTCTTTCATGTTTGTTTTTGCTTTAGCTTTAGCTTTGTAATAGCTTTGTAATAGTTTCCTTTAATCAATAAAAATGGTAGATCTTCTCTTCTTATTTGGCTTTGGAATGAACTCTTGTGCCCACTTTTCTTGTCATTTTATTCTTAGTTTCACCTTTGTTTTTCTCTTTATGAAAAGTGTGTGTGTGTGTATGAGTGTAACATGTTTAATAGTAATGTTTTTAATTTATCTTCATGATAGGTTTTGTATTAGATTTCATTTCCAAGTTAGCTATGATAAGTTTTCCTCTTTTTCATCAAGTCCTTTTCTACCAAAGATTTTTATGCTTTCATTCTTATGTCTTTATAAAAGAGTTAAAAGTGATTTTGATTTTTTTTTACTTAGTTTTTTTGTAGGATTGTAAAACCCTTTTTGTTATTTTCATTTTCTTTTCACTTTTTAATAGCTTTTATGAAAACATAAGAATGAAAATGTTGAAATTTTAATTTTTGAAAGGCTTTAGTTTTTGATTTGTTTTGAAAAACTTTTGTTCTCTTAAAATTTTAATTTGTTCTTTTTATTTGTTTTTGACAAAACCTAAGCATGAAAAAGTAAAAGTTTTAATTTTTAGGTAGCTTTCATTTTGGTTTTAAATTTGTGTGTGTGAGTGTATGAGAATAATGTTTTAATGCTTTGTTCAAATTATGTAGAGTGTGTGAGTGTAGGTGTTAATTTTATTGCTTTCCTTCAATTCTTATAGAGTGTGTGTGTTTGTGTGCATTTATTTCCGCCTACTCATTAAGGGTTAAATGACGCATCGTTTTCATTTTCAGTCCTACTCGTTTGAGTAGGACTTGTAATTTTCTTTCATTATTTTTCCGCCTACTCACTTGAGTTAAATGGACGGACTTTATTTTCAGTACTACTCGTTTGAGTAGGACTTGTAATTTTTTTTCTTTGTTTTTCCGCCTACTCACTTGAGTTAAATAGACGGACTTTATTTCCCGCCTACTCGTTTGAGTAGGACTTGTAATCGCATTTTTTTTCTCCTACTCATTTGAGTAGGACTCGCTTTCATTTTAGTCCTACTCGTTTGAGTAGGACTTGCAATTTTAAGCTTTTATTTCCCGCCCCCACTCGTTTGAGTGGGACTCGCAATTTCAATTATGCAAATTTCTTTTATGTGTAACTTAGGTTCTATTTAATTTATAATTTGGAGTGTGCGTGAGTTCTTGTTTTAGCTAACTTTTCAGCTTTCTAAATGTTTGTTTTTTTATGTCCTCTTCTTATAATCATTTAGTGTTTAATTCCGAACTCGCGCCTCCTTAAATTATAAAGCCGTCCCCATACCGATGTGTGGCTAATCGCTATTAGCCTCGGCATCGAAGAGCATTGGGACATTTAAAATGATTTGTAATAATTGAAGCTCTTTATTTTCATTTTAATTTAAGGACTTAAGGTTTATCCCGGGTTAACGACGCGTAGGACCACATATTGATGTGTGGGCCCTATTTCCGTAGTCCATATGCTAGCTAGCCGAGAGGCCGTGCATATGGACCGATCACCCCTGGATAAATAGAGTTGCGTGCATACCCTCGAGAGAGGACAAGCGTAATTCTACCGGATTGGGTTCCCCACCCAATAGCGGCGTTCTTAGCATAAAGCGGGCGCTAAGAGGAATCCTTCATCGGACTAACGTTCGATCGAATAGTCTTAATGTTCAGGTGAGCGATATCCCTATAGCTAAGTGAGCTCATATTTGTGGAACCTCCACGGCCAAGTTGTCTTTTATTAATTTGAAAACTAAGTCCTATAATTATTAAAAATTATTTTAGTCTTAATCTGATTCGATGCCGAGCGTTAACCCTTCATCGAATATTTTCTAAATCGTTTTTTTTTCGCTCCTTTGCTTTTCCGTCTTTAGTTTTTTAAAAAATCCACCTTACTTTCAGTAAAATAATAGTCCTCCTGGAGGAGTAAGAATAGTCAACACGACCCCGAGAACAATACGACCTCGGTATTCCCCCGAATATCGAGTACTACTTGCGATAGGTTCACTTGCCTCCTGTAGCACGCCCGCGGAGATCGACTCACCGAACCAACCACAGTAAGAGTCTGTTCGCGGGCGCATTAAGTTTTTGGCGCCGTTGCCGGGGAATCTCTTTTCGAGTTGCTATTTCGAATTCTGAAGTCTATTACTTTTACTTATTTTCTATAAACTAAAAAAAAACTAAAAACTTTATTTTAAAACAACCAAAAAAGAAGTTTATTTTGTCTTATTTTTGTTTGGGTGTATGACCCGTGGACAACCCTCAGAGTCTGAAGATTTTGACTTCGACCCTGAGATCGAACGCTCTCTTGCGCGTATTCGATCTCAACGCCGAAATCTTTCTTTAGATCCCGAGGAATCTATCGGAGAACCTACTATTGTACTTATGGCCGCCCCTAACCCTGCCCCGGCGGCCGAGCGTACTATGTCTTATTACGCCCGACCTAACCTGGATGATTCTGGGTCGAGTATTGTTCGCCCTGCGGTGGCGAATAATAATTTTGAAATAAAGTCGAGTGGCATTCAAATGGTCCAAAACACCGTGCAGTTCGATGGAATGCCGGATGAGAACCCGAATGTCCACTTGTCCAATTTCTTGGAGATATGCGACACCTTCAAGATTAATGGCATCACTGATGACGCCATTCGCTTGCGCTTATTTCCTTTTTCCCTTAAGTCCAAAGCCAAGGCGTGGTTGAATGCCCTCCCGCGAGGATGTATCACCACGTGGGCTGAGTTGACGGAACGGTTCCTAACGAAGTACTTTCCGCCCGCAAAAACTGCAAAGTTGCGGGCGGACATTTCTTCATTTGTGCAAAACGATCCTGAGTCTCTATACAAGACTTGGGAACGGTTTAAGGAATTCCTCCACCGGTGCCCGCACCACACACTGCCAACGTGGTTGCAAGTTCAAATTTTTTATAATGGGCTGAATTTTCAGACGCGTCAAATGATTGACGCGGCTGCCGGGGGTACTCTAAACAACAAAACCCCCGAGGCTGCCCAGGCTTTATTCGAAGAGATGGCTATGAACGCCTATCAATGGAACGTCCCGCGGGGACGCCCAAAGCCGGCGGCTGGTATTTTTGAAGTGGATGCCACTGCTCTCTTGACCCTTCAAGTTGAAAGGTTAACAAAGCAGGTGGCGGAGATGTCTGCTGCCTCCTCCACTCCGCCTTATTTTATTCCCCCTAACGTCTGCGTGGCTGAAGAGTTCGTGGACTTCATGGGAAATTCGGGTCGTCCTCCCTTCAACCCCAACGACAACCCTTATAGTAATAACTATAATTCGGGTTGGAGGAATCACTCCACATTCTCTTGGAGCAACCCGAATAATGCTCAGCGTCCCCCTATTTCTTATGTGCCCGGATTTCTGCCTCCTCCTCTTCCGAAACCCTCCCCGATGGAGGAAAATTTTTCGAAGTATATTGCGTCCAACGAGTCAAATATCCGGAACATCACCGGATCGCTAAAAACTCTCGAACAACAGGTTGGACAGCTGGCGAGGATGATGTCCGAGCGCGCGCTCGGGGCACTGCCGGTAAACACGGAGCCCAATCCGCGGGAGAACGCCAACGCTATAACCCTCCGTAGCAGAAAGGAGGTGGTCGATCCAAAACGGATCGACCCTCAGTTACATATTTCACCTCCGACCCTCTTCCCCTTTCTTCGCTTACGCCGCCTTTACCAATTATAAAAGAAAAAATTATTTTAAACAAGGCCCTTCCATATCCGCATAAGTTAGATAACGAGCGTAAGGACGCAAAATATGAAAAGTTTATTTTATTATTAAAACAAATTCACATTAATGTTCCATTTTACGAGGCTATCTCGCAAATGCCCAAATATGCGAAATTTTAAAAGAACTACTTTCTAATAAACGTAAATTAGATGATATTTTGCATGTATCTCTCAACGATGTCTGCTCGGCGGCCCTTACTAATAAATTGCCCACAAAACAAAATGACCCGGGACTGTTTTCCATCTCATGCCTTTTTGGCGATATATTAGTAAAATACGCCTTAGCTGATTTAGGTGCTAGCATTAATCTAATGTCGTTCTCGCTATTTTCACGTTTAGGTTTGGGTACTCCTAGTCCTACGAATATGCGCATCCAATTAGCGGATCGCTCGGTTAAGTTCCCTATCGGGGTAGTGGAGGACGTCCTTGTCTGAGTAGACAAGTTTACCTTCCCGGTAGACTTCGTCATCTTAGACATCGAGGAGGACGCCGAGGTACCAATAATACTCGGTCGCCCTTTTCTCGCCACCTCCCACGCACTAATAGATGTTATTAATGGTAGTCTTCTCCTCCGAGTAGGCGATGATCAGGTTACTTTCTCTATTAATCCCTCGATGGACAATTTGTCATCGAGCGACTATTTCTGCTATTCTTTAGATACCTTTTTTGGAGATCGTTCTTCTCCCGTTTTCGAGTCCGTATATTTAAACGACGATATTTATGCGCTCGAAAATTTTAAATGCGATGAGGATACTTCTTTAGACTTCCTTTCGAACCAATTGATAAGAAAGACATAGGAATTAAAACCTCCCTAGAAGAACCGCCCATCCTAGACCTCAAACCCTTACCCGCATCGCTCAAATACGTTTTTTGGGAAAAGGCGATACGCTTCCCGTTATCATTTCTTCGGACTTGAGTGATTCAGAGACTTCCGATTTATTGGAAGTTTTATTTAAACATCGCCACGCAATTGCGTGGCAAATCTCTGACTTAAAGGGGATTAGCCCCTCCTTTTGCACCCATAAGATTTTTCTTAACGATAATTGCCGCAAAACGATTCAGCCGCAGCGTCGTCTTAACCCAAACATGAAAGACGTCGTTAAAGCCGAAATTATTAAGTTATTAGATGCGGGGATTATCTACATTATTTCGGACAGTGCATGGGTTAGTCCCGTGCATGTCGTGCCCAAGAAGGGCGGTCTTACCGTAGTGGCGAATGAGCATAACGAGCTCGTCCCAACTCGTACTGTTACGGGTTGGCGAGTGTGCATCGATTATAAAAAACTTAATGATGCCACCCGCAAGGACCATTTCCCTCTGCCTTTTCTGGACCAGATTTTAGAGCATTTATCCGGTCATCCGTATTATTGTTTTCTTGATGCTTTATCGGTGTTTTTCCAAATCCCCATTTCCCCCGATGATCAAGAGAAAACAACTTTTACTTGCCCGTTTGGCACCTTCGCCTATCGAAGAATGCCATTTGGACCCTGCAATGTGCCGGCTACATTCCAAAGATGTATGCTAGCGATCTTTGGCGAGCTAGTAGAAGACATTATGGAAGTCTTTATGGATGACTTTTCTGTTTTCGGACACTCTTTTCCCGATTGCCTTCACAATTTAGATCATGTCCTTCAACGGTGCGAGGACACAAGTCTTGTATTAAATTGGGAAAAATGCAACTTTATGGTTCGAGGAGGTTTGGTCTGCGGCCATATGATTTCGTCTAAGGGGATAGAGGTGGATAAGGCCAAGATAGAAATTATAAAAAAACTTCCACAACCAACAAACGTAAAATCTATTAGGAGTTTCTTAGGCCATGCGGGCTTTTATCGACGCTTCATTCAAGACTTTTCAAAAATAACAAAGCCGCTTACTCACCTCTTGGAAAAGGAATCACGTTTCATCTTTAGTAGCGAATGCGAGTCCGCCTTTAATTTAATAAAACAAAAACTTATCACTTCACCAATTTTAGTGCCCCCTAATTGGTCCCTTCCATTTGAAATTATGTGCGACGCTAGTGATATTGCCTTAGGTGTAGTTCTTGTCCAACGCGTAGAAAAACATTTTCATCCTATTTATTACGCTAGCAAGACGCTCACTTCTGCACAAGTAAATTACACGACAACGGAAAAGGAACTCTTAGCCGTCGTTTTCGCTTTTGATAAGTTTCGCTCGTATATAACGCTATCTAAAGTTATCGTTTTTACCGATCACTCGGCGCTTAAATATTTGTTAGCAAAAAATGATGCAAAGCCTCGCCTTCTTCGATGGATTCTCCTCCTACAAGAGTTTGATTTGGAGATCCGGGATAAGAGGGGAGCGGAAAATCTAGCGGCAGACCACCTCTCCCGTTTAGAAAATCCGGGTGCGGAAGTGCTCGTCGAATCTGAAATAAATGACAGATTCCCCGAGGAATGCCTCCTTGCCGTTCATCATTCTTCGTCATCTTCGCCTTGCTTCGCAGATTTTGCAAATTTCTTAGTAGCGTGGGTGCTTCCAAAAGAGTTTTCAAGTCATCAAAAGAAGAAATTCTTTTCTGACTTGAAAAATTTCTTTTGGGAGGACCCATTTCTTTTTCGTATCTGCGCGGACCAAGCGGTCCGAAGACGTATTGCGGGTGTGGAGTGCTTGCAAATTCTTAAGCACTGCCACAAGGGTCCAGCCGGGGGGCATTATCAAGCCAAGCGGACCGCTCGGAAGGCGCTAGAGGCGTGTTACTTTTGGCCCACTCTCTTCAAAGACGCGCATAATTTTGTCCGCGCATGCGATAGCTGTCAGCAGCCGGGTAACATCTCTCGTCGCGACGAGATGCCCCAAAATATGTTTTTAGAGTGCGAAGGCTTCGATTTGTGGGGCATAGATTTTGTTGGCCCCCTACCTCCGTCTTTCAAAAATATGTTTATTTTAGTGGCGGTCGACTACGTATCGAGGTGGGAGGAAGCGCAAGCTCTCCCCACCAACGATGCGCGAGTCGTCGTTACATTTCTTAAAAAATTATTTTCTCTCTTCGGTACGCCTCGCGCAATTGTTAGTGATAGGGGAACGCATTTCTGTAACGCTCTTATGGCTAAGACGTTAGCTAAATACGGAGTCACGCACAAGCTTGCCACCCCTACCACCCGCAAACAAGTGGCCAAGTTGAGGTAGTAAATCGAGAGATTAAGCGAATTTTAGAAAAAACTGTTTCACTAAATAGGAAAGATTGGTCCGTTAAACTCGACGATGCGTTGTGGGCGTATCGGACGGCATACAAAACCGCAATTGGTTGTACGCAGTTCTGGTTAGTCTACGACAAAGCATGCCATTTACCCGTAGAATTAGAGCATCGCGCTCTTTGGAATTTAAAACTCTTAAACCTTGACTCCAGCTTAGCCGCTCAGAATAGAAAACTGCAACTAAACGAGCTCGATGAATGGCGTGCGAATGCTTACGAGAGCAATAAATTCTATAAGGAGCGCTCTAAGTTATATCACGATCGAAAAATCAAGTCCCAAAAATTATTTTCTCCGGGCGATCTTGTCCTTCTTTACAATTCACATCTTAGGCTTTTTCCGGGTAAACTAAAATCTAGATGGTCCGGTCCCTTCCTTGTTGAAGAAGTTTTTCCATATGGAACCGTACTCGTCTCCCACCCGGACAAAGGTTCGTTTAAAGTAAACGGTCATCAGTTAAAGTCTTATATAGCACGTGACCCAGTGATCGGTTTTAGCGAAACCATAACTTTCCTCCACATTATAAACTCGCCAAAAAAGTCAAGCTACACGACTATAAACAAAGTGCTCCTGGGAGGCACCCCTCGCTTATCTTTTTCGCTCTTTCCTTATTATCTTTGCTGCTTTTTCTAATAAACGCAGGGTTTCTGATCGGCCTCCCCCTACGCGTTTCAGGGAAGCTTCTACCCCCCTCTCTTTATATATTGTATATATTGTTTTTTACTCTTATTTTGCATACTTAAGTTACAACATTGGGGACAATATTGGACTTAAGTATGAGGGTATTTTCGTGCTTTACTTTCCGCACTTCAATTTTTCTGCACTTCAATTTTTCTGCATTTCAAAAATACAAAAAAATCATATAACAACAAAACAAAAACAAAAAAAATAAAAAAAACATCTTAAAATGAAAAAAATTTAAAATAAAAAATCCAAATTTTTTTTTTCTCTTTCTTTCTTTTTTCCAAAAACTAAAAAAAAATTAATTAAAAAAAACAAAACAAAAAAATATATTTAGTTTCACTTTGTAAATATTTTTTGTAAATACTCTTTTCTCTCTCCCCACCTTCCTCATTTTAGTAAAAACCTCTCTTTTTCTCCCATGAATTTGTACATAGTATGAAAATTCTCTTAAAATATAATAAAAAAAAGATAATAGTTCAAAAAAAAAATTCAAAACAAAAAAAATTGAGAAAAACAAAAATACAAAAAAAAGATCATAAATGAAAAAAACAAATAATGATGATGATAAAAACTATAAAAATAATAAAAAAAAATGTTTTGAAACAAATAAATCAAATATTCCATCCTTAATTTTTCTGCTATCCAAAAATTCAGTTTTGAGTTTATTTATATATGAATTTCATTAATTCTTTATTCACTACCCGTTTGTTAATTATTGATTGAAAAATTTAAATAGCCGGGGTTAAGTTTTAAAGAATTCATTATACTTTGTTAAAAATAGCAAACTTGTTTTAGGCACTACTTCTAATTTTTCATTGATAGGAGCACGTGTATTATGTTAGGAAATAACGACTATAGAATTCAATTATACTTACTTTTAGCTTTCTGAAACATTGGAACGTACAAATTATTAAGGTTGCTCTCAAAAATTTTTAGGATTAAAAATCTAGTTTTCCTTTCTCCCCTTACCTTTCATGACCTACTTGGCATGAAAAATTTTATCCTTAAAAGATCCTATGTCAATGGGAATAAAATTTTGTTCCGTAAACATAGGCACCCAATAATTTAAAAAGATTATATGGAGTAAAAGGATAAAATTCATTACTCCTACAAATATACATTGGGTTAATTTTATTCTTATGAAGTTGAAAAACAAAAATCATATTAGGAAAATAAGATTTCGTTTTCCTAATAATCCAAAAGAAAAAAAAATGGAGGTTCGAGAAAAAATTACCTCACCTCAAAAATCAAAACCCTCTTCATAAACCCACTACCCCCTTAGCCAATTACACGATTCTAGAATTAATTCAAAAATATTTTTGAGAGCATAATTAGTAAATTGTATTTTTTCTAGTAGCACTCGTATAAGCTAGAGTTCTTATAATTCCAAACTATTTTTATTAATCTAATCATTACAAATGTTGTCTTCTATTTGATTGCATCAAGAAGTCTTTTGGCCAAAACTTTTGCGCTATTTAAATCATCTACATAATTTTAGGACTTAACTCTTACACCCCGTATATTTATTTCGATCTCTCTTATAATTGATTAAGTAGTAGCTAAACTTAGAGTTTTTGTTTCTATTCCTTATAGATTCACCTCAAACTTTTGCTCTGGAATAGCAAAAGCCTAAGTATGGGGGTATTTAATGAATTGTAAATATACGTATTTTTGTGCACATTAGTTTAGTCTTTTTCATTTATTTTCGTCGTTTTTACTTATTTTTGTTCAATAAAATGCTCCTATTCTTGTAAATTTACTACTAACTTGTTTTATTTTATTTTTCAGAAAAATTTCAAAAATCTGCCAAAAATTCCAAAGTCACACCCGTGACATATTGGTCATGCCCGTGACCAAGGCATGACACGTCAAATTCTAGTGAAGTTGCATATTTCTGAAGTAAAAAGCTCGACACGCCTGGAGTCACGCCCGTGTCACCCGACACGGGGCGTGACAGCAGCCTGTGCCCCCTCCACTCGACGAATTCAGTTCAACGATCGTCAAACCCGAGACACGCCCAGAGTCACGCCCGTGACAGAGGGCGTGACTCAAACTCAGCTCGACGATTTCAACTCGACACTTGTCGACACCAACCGACACGCCCAGCGTCACGCCCGTGACCTGGGGTGTGACCTTTCCACCTGGCCCGACAAGATGCTGCCGAAGACTTTTGACGCAACCCGTGCCTGGTTCTACCTTCCCGACACGCCCAGAGTCACGCCCGTGACCTGGGGCGTGACATCCTCAAACTCAGCCTGAAGTCAACTTTCCTGTCCAATCATCGGCCGTCATCATGAAGAGTACTAACACGCCCCCCCCCCCCCCCCCCCCCGACACGCCCGTGTCTGAGGGCGTGTACTTAGAATTTTTTGCCTATAAATTGCCCATTTCTGTAAGGTCCAAGGGTTCAGATTTTTGGGCCATTTTAGTGTGTTTTTGTGGGCTGCATCCGTGGATTACCTTGCTATGTAAGGAGATTTCTCCCCCTTTTCTTTCATGTTTGTTTTTTGCTTTAACTTTATCTTTGTAATAGTTTCCTTTAATCAATAAAAATGGTAGATTTTCTCTTCTTATTTGGCTTTGGAATGAACTCTTGTGCCCACTTTTCTTCTCATTTTATTCTTAGTTTCACCTTTGTTTTTCTCTTTACGAAAAGTGTGTGTGTGTGTGTATGAGTGTAACATATTTAATAGTAATGTTTTTAATTTATCTTCATGATAGGTTTTGTATTAGATTTCATTTCCAAGTTAGCTATGATAAGTTTTCCTCTTCTTCATCATGTCCTTTTCTACCAAAAATTTTTATGCTTTCATTCTTATGTCTTTATAAAAGAGTTAAAAGTAATTTTGATTTTTTTTTACTTAGTTTTTTTTTGTAGGATTGTAAAACCCTTTTTGTTATTTTCATTTTCTTTTCACTTTTTAATAGCTTTTATGAAAACATAAGAATGAAAATGTTGAAATTTTAATTTTTGAAAGGCTTTAGTTTTTGATTTGTTTTGAAAAACTTTTGTTCCCTT
This sequence comes from Platanthera guangdongensis, assembly GCA_039583875.1. Classification (NCBI taxonomy): domain Eukaryota; kingdom Viridiplantae; phylum Streptophyta; class Magnoliopsida; order Asparagales; family Orchidaceae; genus Platanthera; species Platanthera guangdongensis. Next base: position 175,205,504 of record CM077150.1, read on the forward strand.
AAAATTTTAATTTGTTCTTTTTATTTGTTTTTGGCAAAACCTAAGCATGAAAAAGTAAAAGTTTTAATTTTTAGGTAGCTTTCATTTTGCTTTTAAATTTGTGTGTGTGAGTGTATGAGAATAATGTTTTAATGCTTTGTTCAAATTATGTAGAGTGTGTGAGTGTAGGTGTTAATTTTATTGCTTTCCTTCAATTCTTATAGAGTGTGTGTGTTTGTGTGTATTTATTTCCGCCTACTCATTAAGGGTTAAATGGCGCATCGTTTTCATTTTCAGTCCTACTCGTTTGAGTAGGACTTGTAATTTTCTTTCTTTATTTTTCCACCTACTCACTTGAGTTAAATGGACGGACTTTATTTTTAGTCCTACTCGTTTGAGTAGGATTTGTAATTTTCTTTCTTTGTTTTTCCGCCTACTCACTTGAGTTAAATGGACGGACGTTATTTCCCGCCTACTCGTTTGAGTAGGACTTGTAATCGCATTTATTTTCTCCTACTCATTTGAGTAGGACTCGCTTTCATTTTAGTCCTACTCGTTTGAGTAGGACTTGCAATTTTAAGCTTTTATTTCCCGCCCCCACTCGTTTGAGTGGGACTCGCAATTTCAATTATGCAAATTTCTTTTATGTGTAGCTTAGGTTCTGTTTAATTTATAATTTGGAGTGTGCGTGAGTTCTTGTTTTAGCTAACTTTTCAGCTTTCTAAATGTTTTTTTTATGTCCTCTTCTTATAATCATTTAGCGTTTAATTTCGAACTCGCACCTCCTTAAATTATAAAGTCGTCCCCATACCGATGTGTGGCTAATCGCTATTAGCCTCGACATCGAAGAGCATTGGGACATTTAAAATGATTTGTAATAATTGAAGCTCTTTATTTTCATTTTAATTTAAGGACTTAAGGTTTACCCTGGGTTAACGACGCGTAGGACCACATATCGATGTGTGGTCCCTATTTCCGTAGTCTATATGCTAGCTAGTCGAGAGGCCGTGCATATGGACCGATCACCCCTGGATAAATAGAGTTGCGTGCATACCCTCGAGAGAGGACAAGCGTAATTCTACCGGATTGGGTTCCCCACCCAATAGCGGGGTTCTTAGCGTAAAGCGGGCGTTAAGAGGAATCCTTCATCGGACTAACGTTCGGTCGAATAGTCTTAACGTTTAGGTGAGCGATATCCATATAGCTAAGTGAGCTCATATTTGTGGAACCTCCACGGCCAAGTTGCCTTTTATTAATTTGAAAACTAAGTCCTATAATTATTAAAAATTATTTTAGTCTTAATCTGATTCGATGCCGAGCGTTAACCCTTCATCGAATATTTTCTAAATCGTTTTTTTTTTGCTCCTTTGCTTTTCAGTCTTTTGTTTTTTAAAAAATCCACCTTACTTTCAGTAAAATAATAGTCCTCCTGGAGGAGTAAGAATAGTCAACACGACCCCGAGAACAATACGACCTCGGTATTCCCCCGAATATCGAGTACTACTTGCGATAGGTGCACTTGCCTCCTGTAGTATGCCCACGACGATCGACTCACCGAACCAACCACAGTAAGGGTCTGTTCGCGGGTGCATCAACGAATCCTATGATTAAAGAGATGCTTTTGCAAAGCTAGCATAAGAAAGAAAAGAGAGTTCAAGGACGGAACCATTTTTGGAATCTTTCTTGATTAGCATGCCAACTGTTATGCGTGAATAGACAAAACACTTGAAGAAGCATTAGCGAGCAGTTTTTACTCATAATGATTCTTGAAGAGGTTACATGGAATAGAAAAGAGAAGGTTCAGGAATAGAACCGTTTGAGATCATCCCCTCTCCATGTATGTGGCATATCTTCTCCCTCGTACGTTTGCAAGCGGTAAGCACCGTTCTTTAATGCTTCTTTGACATTGAATGGGTCGGCCCAGTTCGGATTAAGTTTTCCAACTGAACTAGCTCTTGCAGCAGCGTCAACTTTCTTAAGAACTAGATCTCCCACTTGAAAGTGTTTGATCCTTACGTTCTGATCGGAATACCTGGCCATCCTTCTTTTGACCTCCTTCTGCCTTATTGCTGCTTTGTCTCTAATTTCCTTAATATGTTCCGGGCTGAATCACATCTCTTCATTGTTCAGCTCAAGCCAGTCCTCAAATCCTTGCCTTGCAAGCAGAACCCTGGGTGATGGAACTTCACACTCAACTGGAATGAGGTCTTCTGAGCCATGAGAAAGTTTAAACGGAGTCTCTCCAGTTCCGGATGAAGGTGTTATTTTAAGGGACCCTGGACTGATGGAAGCTGATCAGCCCAGCTGCCCTGGAGATACTACACTTACTTCTTAAGCAAATTAAGGACCTGCTTATTGGCTGCTTCAACTTGGCCATTGCTCATGGGATGATGGACTAATACAAACCGCAGTTCTATTCTGACCTGCTTGCAAAAATCAATCATCTCTGCGTTGTTGAACTGTGGTCTGTTGTCGGTGATTATAGCCATAAGTATTCCATGTCGGCAGACAATCTCTCCCCAAACAAAATTCTTGATGACCTGAGTTGTTGTCTTTGCTAATGCCTTTGCTTCAATCCACTTGCTGAAGTAGTCAATCATCACTATGATGAAACGTCATTGTCTCTTGCCATGGGAAAAGTACCATTGAGATCCATTCCCCAAACTGCGAAGGGCCAAGGAGTTGCAATCGATCTGAGTGACTGAGCAGCCTGGTGTTGAAGTGGAGCAAACTTCTAGCATTGAACACACTTTCTAGCATAAGCCTCAGAGTCTCTCTTCATGGTGGGCCAGAAATATCCCTGCTGCTGGATCCATCTTTCTAAAGTTCTTGCTCCCGAGTGACTTCCATACTCTCCTGAATGAACTTCTTGCAAAATAACGGGAGCTTCTTCTTCTGAAACACATCTGGCCATGGTAGAGAGGAATGTTCTTCTGTAGAGGATTCCTGCCACTAAGTAATAGTGAGCTGCTTTTATTCTGAACTTTTTCTGATCTTTGATTGAATGGTGAAAATCTCTTGTTGACAGATAAAGAATGAATGGGTCCATCCAGGAGGGACGTTGATCAACCTGCATCAATTCTCCTTCCTCCACTGCCGGATGGAAGAGTTCGGAAGTTGTTCCGCCTAAGGGCAACCCATACTTAGTAAGAACATCTGCCTCCTCATTTTCTGCTCTAGAGATGTGCTCAATGGTAAAGCTTTTGAATTTGCCGATCTCTCTTTTCACAAGAGCAAGATACTTCTTCAAGATCGCCTCTCTTGTCTAAAAGTTTTCAAGGACTTGCGACGCCATCACCAGAGAGTCAGTCTTGATATTAACATGATCAATTCCGAGTTCTCTTGCAAGCCTCAAGCTTGCTAGCAAAGCTTCATACTCGGCCTGGTTGTTGGTTACTGGAAAATAAAACTTGATGGCCTGCTCTAGTTTGATGTCGTTTGGGTTAATCAGAACCACTCATGCTCCAGAAGAACTTCTACCTGAGGCACCATCAACATAAATGGTCCAAGCCAAAGGTGACCTTTTTGCTTGATCAGAACTGGACTCTGTTGTGTCAATCAGGAAGTCCGCTAGTACTTGAGCTTTTATGGCTGTCTTGGGCACATAAGAAATTTCAAATTCACTTAATTCAATCGCCCATTTGGCTAGTCTGCCAGAATGCTCTGGTTTCTCCAACACACTTTTCAAAGGTTCATCAGTAACAACTTGAATCGAGTGCTCTTGGAAATACGGACGGAGACTGCGAGCTGATATGACTAGTGCCAAGGCTAATTTCTCTAGAATCGGGTACCGTGTCTCGGCACTTTTCAGAATATGGCTAACATAGTAGATCGTGAACTTTTCCTGTTTTCCTCTCAAAGAAGAACAGAGCTGACTGCCTCGGGGCCAACTCCTAAGTACAAGAAAAGCATCTCTCCTGGTCGGGGACTCTGAAGCAGAGGTGTTGAAGTCAATTGCTTCTTCAACTGCTCAAAGGCCTGGGAACAATCTTCTGTCCACTCAAACTTAGACGCTCCTCGAAGAGTTTTAAAGAAAGGAGCACTCCTATCTCCAACCCGAGAGAGGAACCTCGCAAGACCTGCTAACCTCCCCCCTAGCTGCTGAACTTCCTTAGGTGAACGGGGGTAGGCATATCAAGAATAGCTTTTACTTTATCTAGATTGGGGGCAAGTCCCTCTGGAGTAAGGAGATGACCAAGGAACTTCCCCTTACTCGCCCCAAAGGTGCACTTCAACGGGTTAAGCTTCATTTTATATCTACGCAGAGTAGAGAACGTCTCTATTAGATCTTGCAAGTGCAGCGAAAATGACTTACTCTTGATCAAGAGGTCGTATACATACACTTCTAAGTTTCTTCCCTTCTGTTGCTTAAACACACGGTCCATCATGCGTTGGTAAGTTACACCAGCATTTTTAAGCCCTAAGGGCATCACAAGGAAACAGTAGCAACCATCATTGGTGATAAATGACATATGAGGAACGTCAGGTTTATGCATTCTTATTTGGTAATAACCAAAAAATGCATCTAAAAAACTCATGCAAGAGTACCCTACTGCAGAAACAACTCAAGAATCTATCCGAGGCAAAGGGTAACAATCTTTGGGGCATGCTTTATTGAGTTTTTAAAGTCTACACACATGCGCCATTTGCCTCCTGGTTTTTTAACCATTACAACATTGGATATCCAGGTTGGGTATTGAATTTCACTAATGAAATTAGCCTTGAGGAGCTTTGAGACCTCCTCTCTTATTGGCTCGACAAGCTTTGTTGCTATATCTCTCTTCTTTTGTTACACAAGCTTGCAGTTGTTATCAATATTAAGGTGGTGGCAAGCAATATCCGGATCCACGCCTGGCATGTCTTCTGCTGACCAGGCAAAGACATCTAGGTTCTTCAACAAGCAGGAGATCATCTCGGCCTTTTGATCTTCAGGTAAATCCGAGTTGATGGAGAGCTTTCTCTCCTCCCCCTCAGTAATGGGGACTCCTTGCGTCACCTGGGCAGGTTCCGGGTGAGCTCCTCTATCGGCAGCTGTTTCTAAGTTTGGAGAGGCTTCTGCAGCTGTTGCTGGAGCAATGGAAGGACTGGCATCAACCATGTTGACAGTGCGAACATAGCACTCCCTTGCTCTCCTTGGGTCACTCCTGACCCAGCACATCCGTCCATCAGCGAAGAATTTGATTGCGAGGTGGTAAGTTGAGACCACCGCTTGATATGTATTCAACAAAGGCCTGTCGAAGATGACATGATAGCTACTGGGAGCATCCACCACTATGAACTTAACTTGCTTGGTTTCCCCTCCAAGCTTTACTGGCAGGATGACACTTCCTTCAACTTCTTTTCTCTCCCCTGAGAAGCCATAGAGTGGCCCTTCGGTGGAAAGCAGAGGCTTTCCAGTCTTCAGGGCCTCAAAGGTTGATTTATACAGCAAGTTGACTGAGCTTCCAGTGTCAACAAGAATCCTATCAACTGTGAAATCCCCAATAACAGCCTTAATCACTACCGCATCATCGAATGGGTTTGCTGTTTGGGGCAGATTAGCTGGGCCAAATGTGATGGTCTCGCTTGGTGGAGCAACGGAAGAGGAAGAGGCCACCTCTGCTCGAGTGACCCTTGAGATTGAGGATTTACGAGTAGACTCGGTTCCTGCTCCACCATGGATAAAGAAGAGGCATCCCAGAACTCCTTCATAATCTGCGTCAAAGCACTCAACCGGAACGTTGATTGGCCCCAGACGGCCTTCGTCCTCTACCTCCACACATTCTTGATAAGTTTCAGCTACTTCTTTGCCTTTGGAGATGGATGGCTTTGAAGAAGAGGAAACTTTCTTGATCAAGTCAATCTTCCCCTCGGCAAGCAGCTTCTCTATTAGCATACGAAGGGCCTTGCAATCCTCGGTCAAGTGGCCCTTCTCCTTCTGGAATTGGCAGAAATGCGCATTGTTCCTTGGCCTCCACTCTCTCTGAGGCCCTTGCTTCTTCTCTTCCGATTTATTTTGCAAAATCTGGACGACTTCGTCAAGATCCAGACCTGCAATTTCCTCCATGGGGTCATTATCACATCGGCTCAGAGCAGGCATGGCTGCTTGCTGGAGTATGGGAAGTGCTTGGAGTGGAATGGCGGGAGTGGCGGCCAACGGCAGTCTCTGCTCCTGAAACTGTTGATGACCAAGAAAAGGTTTCTTATGGCGGAAATTCCGGCCCCTTTGAGAAGGAGGCTGGAAATCTGGGCGAGGGGGCTTGCTGTGAGAAGAAGAACCAGATGCATCCCTTCCTTTAGCCTTAGCTGTCAGGGATGAAACATATTTGGGGTTGGCGTTTTCTCCTTCAATGAAGCGGTTCACCATGGCGATCAGCTCTTGGTATGTCTCTGGTTCTTTGTTGTTGCTTTAAATTTCAAGGGGCCTTCCCGGAGTGATGACGGCGTTCTCCTACGTGTTAAAGTTGAAGACGATGACGGCGACGGCAACGACGTTCTCCTACATGTTAAAGTTGAAGATGATGACGGTGACGGAAACAACGTTCTCCTACATGTTAAAGTTGAAGATGATGACGGCGACGACCACGGTGTTCTCGTACATGTTAAAGTTGAAGATGATGACGGCACCGGCGACGTCGTTCTCCTACATGTTGAAGATGATGACTACATGATGTGGAGCTACATGAGATGAAGGCTTTTAAACATTATTTAGTTTATTTTTATTTGCATTTTATTTTCATCATGTAATGTTTAAGTATTTTAGTTGTTGGTTTATTTTTATTTAGTGGGCTGCACATAGCCTATGCATTTTTATAAAGCCTATATATAGGTATGGACTTTCTTGGTTTTATTTAGTGAATGAAAATTTGAGAAAACCTAAACCTCCTTTGAAGATCTCTTCCTCCTTTCCTCTTGGCCGCCGGCCGCCCTTCCTCTCCCCTCTTCTTGCACGGCCTCCATCCTCTAGCTCCTCCTCCCTTTCCTTTCCTCCCTCACAAATCCGACCACCACCATTCCTCCTTAACCGCCGGCCTCCTCCACCAACAGCAAACACGAACATCCCTCAACTCCAACTCCCTAGATTCGGCCACCACTCTCAAGCCGACCCCCATTTCCACACCCCAAACCGACCCACCACCCTCTCCCTTATTTAAACCCGACCTCCATCAAGAGCCCCAAATCAGCCCCTTTCCATAGCGAAACCGACCAAGATCAAAGGTGTTTTCTCCCTTCTTGGATTTCCTCCATCCCGGCACGAAGCAAAGGAAGCGGGCAAGTTTCTCTCCATCCGCCGACACTCCGGCGGAGTCGTGGAAGAACGATGCTTGAAAGTGAACTGGAATCATCTATTCTGGTTGGGTAACGTGATCTTCCACCTCTTGTGTGATTCATTTCCCTTTAGATTTTTATTTGGTGGAATAACGTTGTGTTACTTTGGAATCGTTTTTTTCGTTCGTGGCTTATCTTTCCGATAGCTTCTGTTGTTCTTTCTAGTTTTTTAATTTTCCGAGAGGTTTGGCGAGCCTCGTTTTCGTTTTGTTGGGGGATACCTACCATTTCTGAACCGAACCTTTCGGTAGATCTCTTTTGGTACAACCATCGCTCGTTCGGACCCAATATTGGTCCTTTTAGCTTGAGAGAACATCGGCCTCTAGTCGTTTGTTCGCTATTTAATCGGCGTGGCTATCGTACGTTAGTGATAGTTGATAACGTTGTTCGTGGGTGTGCTGCGTTTAGTTATTGTGTGAGCGTAATAGTGGAAATAGAGAGGCGTACATGTTAATCCCTTTGCCGTTAGAGCGTCAAACACCGTGGCCTACATCAAATTTGGTATCAGAGTGAGGTTCTCGTCAATTTCCTAATTGGCACTCCTCCCCCTCTTCAAATTAAAAACAAATAAATTTCAAATTTTAAATTTCAAATTTCAGATTTCAAATTTCGAATTTCAAATTTTAAAATTCAAAATTTAAATTTCAAATTTCAAATTTCAAATTTCAAAATTTCAAATTTCAAATTTCAAAATTTCAAATTTCAAATTTCAAAATTTAAATTTCACATTTCAAATTTCAAAATTTCAAATTTCAAATTTCAAAATTCAAAATTTAAATTTTAAATTTCAAATTTCAAATTTCAAAATTTCAAAATTTCAAATTTCAAATTTCAAATTTCAAATCTCAAAATTCAAAATTTAAATTTCGAATTTCAAATTTCAAAATTTCAAATTTCAAATTTCAAAATTCAAAATTTAAATTTCAAATTTCAAATTTCAAATTTCAAAATTTAAATTTCAAATTTCAAATTTCAAAATTTCACATTTCAAATTTCAAAATTTAAATTTCAAATTTCAAATTTCAAATTTCAAAATTTCAAATTTCCAATTTCAAATTTCAAAATTTCAAATTTTCAATTTCAAATTTCAAAGTTTAAAATTCAAAATTCAAATTTCCAATTTCAAAAAAATCTAAAATTATGGCGTATGACGTTCGCGTTTCCCGGTTGGACTTTTGGTATGATAAAGTCATGACTCAGTTTCCCCCTAGGCAATGCCACACTTGTCCTACTTATGACGGTTTAGGGTGTCCTAAAATTTTTAGGGATTGGCTTAAGGGTATAGAACTTCATTTTAAGTGTTACGGATGGGATGACCCCCAAAAGATTCACTTTACCCGAGAACGGTTAATAGGTCAGGCCCAGTTATTTTGGCTGAACGAAGAGCGTCGTGTTGGTGGTTATCAACATAATTGGCAGGCTATGCGTAGCCTCCTTTCAGATCAATTTGATCCCGCCTATCTCCATACTACCAACACCGAGCCTGTGAGTACGTCTTACTACATTATTGTCACACCGACCTAGAGCTCACCTTTAGTATGGCTTTGGAGATTGAAAAGCGCCGACCTCCTAGGAGAAAGGTTCACTCACGTCAGAAGATTATTACCTTTGAGTCTAGTGGCGTATCTGATCTTGGTTCTATTGCGTGTCCTCCCATGATTATGCCCATAGAACCTTTTGAGTCTCCCCGTGAGTTGCCTGCTCCAGTTATTGAATCCTCCGATGATTCAAAGGAAAGGCTTAGGATGGTGCCCGTCACTGAGGATGAGGCTGTTGCCCCTGACGATTATAATGACGATGAGGATATTGGTTACCCTAGTGACTTGGATGAGGATTCCACCATTGAGGAATCATCCCTACTCTCCCTCGACGACATTTTGGAGCCTACGGTTACTCCTGCTGAGATTACACCTGAGTCGGTCAGCAATTTACCCGATGATGAGAGTTTACTTAGTAGTGACTTAGGAGATGATCTGTTCGGACTCGAGCTGGATCCTCTTAGACTGAGATATATTGAGGACTGTTCTGATGATCCTGATGTATTGGACGTTCTGAATTATTGGGAAGACTTACCATTGGTGAACGAGTTATGCTTTTATGATTTTAGTACTATGAGCCCGAATGATATTTCTTTATTGCATACACCTTTATCTGACGTTCCCGATTTAAAGCTTCCGTCGGGCTCAATTCTACCCATGTCTAAGACCATAATTGATTCTAAATTAAATAACTTGGATAGTGTGTCAGAAGAAATTGTAAGCAAAGAAGTTGAATTATTGGACGACTTTTTGGATTGTACCCCGAGTTTGATTTTACCGACTCACCCCCCTGACCCGTTGACTCGACGTACTGATCATTTGGGACATGGGTGTGGTACGATTGATTTCAGGAGTTCTACAGTGCCCCCTGGGTTCATTCTGCCAGTTCCCCCAGATGAGGTCCCGTTAGTGCCCCTAGATCTCGTATCATTATTGCCGACCTATGACCCGACCACTGATTCTGAAGTACATGATATATCTAATGAATTGGTAGACATGCCAGACGAATTTTCTGTAAGCGCGAGTCCATTGTATGAATTTTCATATGACTTTAATGGTTTTCACCCGGAGGATTTTACTTGGACGATAAATCCGTATTTTGACATTGGGCATGACTTAGCCCCTCCTCCAGAATCTATCGATGCTCCCATTCCTGAGATCTGTACTGATATCGTGATTTATGAGTTGGAAGAATGTCCTAGCGAGAGAGTTATATTTTTGGAAGACGACATAGAAGTAGACCCGGATGAGCGTCCCCTGATGCTAACTCCATTGCGTGAATTTAAATGCGATCTTAACTCTCCCCCGGTTTTAGCTTTACCGACTCTCCCTCCTGATATGTTGACCCGACTAGCGGATCCTTTCGAACATGAATTTATTTTGCCTGCTTTGAGTCATGTTATTTTACCATCCATGTTGGACCCTTCTTGGGACATGTCTCATAGTGTGATAATAGATTTTGTGTTTGGTCATGATGAATGTCTCATTAATTTGGTAGCCACTCGACTTTCTAAAACTAACCAAATCTCTGAGAGTACATTAAAGATGTGGCCATCTTTTGTGCCACCGGATCGCATTCCGTTAGTACCACCAGATCTCGTTGGGTTGGTGCCAGCATATGTAGTTCCGCTAGTGCCACCCTATTACTTTCCGTTGGTGCCACCATATTTAGTTCCCTTGGTTCCATCTCAAGTAGTTCCGTTACCGCTATTTTACATGTCAAGTCTGCCTGCAATAGTATTTGCCGCACATGTTTTCATTTTACATAAGCACAGTATGGAAGCGCCAGTCACACAAATGTCTTCTTATCAATATATCGCTAACTTACATAAGAGGCATCTCCCTATAAGGTTTTCGGTTTACTCTTGGTGCGACTCGTCCCTGAACGGATGCCTACGGGCACTATAGAAACGTTGGCAAGTCGGCGAGTTATAATTTTTCGGATTTTTAATCAATTAGGAGAAACAACATATCTGTTGAAGTTAACCACTGAGTGGGGTAATTCCCCTAGTTTAAATGTTTCCAATTTCACGCATTGTGTTTTTCCACCTTTTGAAATATCTAACTCTACGTTTGCTGCCACCATATTTTCATTTGGGTTGGGGGGTGAGCTTGTTCTTGGATCGTTCTCTCCATTGATCTCCAACGGAGGTACGTTGACTGTTGATGAAGAAAGTTTTCCTCTTTATTTGCCTAATGCTTTTCCCAGTTTCCCCAGGACAATCTTTTTGCTAGACAGGTTCATATTGGGTGTTTTGCTCTCCTCTCCAAGCGGTGGTATTCATCGTTATGTGATACGATGGTGTGATCGCCCGGTCTCCGGTGACCCATGGATTCCGGACTCGGCGATGATTCTTTTGGATGATGTTCTTCGGCGCCGGCACCGCCATGCCAACTTATCGGTGATGAGTTATTTTGAGCGGGGGAGGATTGATGACGGCGTTCTACTACGTGTTAAAGTTGAAGATGATGACGGCGACGACAACGACGTTCTCCTACATGTTAAAGTTGAAGATGATGACGGTGACGGCAACGGCATTCTCCTACATGTTAAAGTTGAAGATGATGACGGCGACGACGACGTCGTTCTCGTACATGTTAAAGTTGAAGATGATGACGGCGCCGACGACGTCGTTCTCCTACATGTTGAAGATGATGACTACATGATGTGGAGCTACATGAGATGAAGGCTTTTAAACATTATTTAGTTTATTTCTATTTGCATTTTATTTTCATCATGTAATGTTTAAGTATTTTAGGTGTTGGTTTATTTTTATTTAGTGGGCTGCACATTGCCTATGCATTTTTGTAAAGCCTATATATAGGCATGGACTTTCATCTCCCTAGATTCGACCACCACTCTCAAGCCGACCCCCATTTCCACACCCCAAACCGACCCACCACCCTCTCCCTTATCTAAACCCGACCTCCATCAAGAGCCCCAAATCAGCCCCTTTCCATAGCGAAACCGACCAAGATCAAAGGTGTTTTCTCCCTTCGTGGATTTCCTCCATCCCGGCACGAAGCAAAGGAAGCGGTCAAGTTTCTCTCCATCCGGCGACACTCCGGCGGGGTCGTGGAAGAACGATCCTTGAAAGTGAACTGGAATCATCTATTCTGGTTGGGTAACGTGATCTTCCACCTCTTGTGTGATTCATTTCCCTTTAGATTTTTATTTGGTGGAATACCGTTGTGTTACTTTGGAATCGTTTTTTCGTTCGTGGCTTATCTTTCCGATCGCTTGTGTTGTTCTTTCTAGTTTTTTAATTTTCCGAGAGGTTTGGCGAGCCTCGTTTTCGTTTTGTTGGGGGAGACCTACCATTTACGAACCGAACCTTTCAGTAGATCTCTTTTGGTACAACCATCGCTCGTTTGGACCCAATATTGGTCCGTTTAGCCTGAGAGAACATCGGCCTCTAATCGTTTGTTCGCTCTTTAATCGGCGTGGCTAACGTACGTTAGTGATAGTTGATAACGTTGTTCGTTGGTGTGCTGCGTTTAGTTATTGTGTGAGCGTAATAGTGGAAATAGAGTGACGTACATGTTAATCCCTTTTCCGTTAGAGCATCAAACACCGTGGCCTACATCACGGAGGCCATGGATCAAGGCAACCTTGTAGTAGTCATGGTTCACATTCCTTACCCCTTGAATCTCCTTTTGGAAGCGATCAACGAATCGCGCAACTGATTCGTTGTCCCTTTGCTTGATTTCAAAGAGAGCGGCTGGTCCATCCTTCCTCTTTCTTGAGGTAGCAAACCTTAGTAACAATTCGCTGCGAAGCTCAGCGATGGAAGAGATTGTGCCCGAAGGCAGCTCATAGAACCACTCTCTCGCCTGTTCTTCGAGAGTGGTTATAAAGAGTTTGCACTTGATGGCATCGGAGAGGCATCTCAAAGCAACTGCCCCTTCAAGCGCTTGGAGGTGGGAGACTAGATCAGTCTCCCCTGAATAGAATGGAAGGCGAGGTTCCCTGAAGTTGCTTGGAGGCGACTCCCATCGGATTCGATCAACGAAGGGAGACATAGTCTCGAACTTAGCAGGGTAGAAAGTGCGGACTGAAGCTGGGGAGTCCGCAGGCTCGGCGGACTGGCAGTCAACAAAATGGAGCTGGCGGGCAGGAGTGCCCCTGGCTGCTTCTCTGAAGGAAATCCTGAATGAGGCAAACTGCTCTTCCTGAGGGCGCAGAGGGGCGGCAGACTGGACAGGATTTCGAGGAGTGACTGGCGACTGCCGAAGCAGAGTTCGGCGAGCTGGAGTCTGGCGGACTTGAGAGTCTACAGGTTCTACTACAGCCTGGGGAGCGAGCCGCTAAGTTAACACAAGCAGGGCTTGGCTGATCATGTTGAGACGCTGGTCAGTCTGCCTGCGGGATTGCTCGGCCTCAAACCGAGCTTGCTCGATTGCATCCCAGAGAGAATCCTCCGAAGAACTGGAGCGGTCTGAGGAGCGGGCTCGGCGGTATGACATGTTTGTCCGTTGTATTCAAAATGATACTCGAATCTGAAGGTCGCGTTTTAACTGTTGATGCACGAAAACGCAAAGGGGGTCGAGAACCACCAGCTAATGGTTCGAGCACAAGGGAAAAGAAGGGAGAGGAGAGACTGCGAGTAGCAATCTACTAAGTAGATGAGAGCTAGAAGAACAGCAGGGCCATGAGCCATGGCAATAACAGACTTCGCATGCCGCGGCCTCAATGCTTCTCTTGCGACGGGCTTTCCTTTTACTGAATAAGGGTTTGATTACAAGGAAATGAGGAAGAATCAAGAGCTGAGCAAACTAGAGTCCGCAAAGCACGAGATTCAAGTCCGTAGCCTTTAATAAGTAGGCTCCTGGGCACGAGTCAGCGTGCCTTGGGTGCACCACCTCCCAACTATTTATAAGATGGGGGCCTGCCTAAACGGGCAGGGATAAAATAACCGACTGCCCGGGGTACAGGAGAACCGGGCAGCGGTGACGGGAAGCAAAAAGAAAGAACACGCCAGTCCGCGCACAAGGCCCAGACTGGGCTTGCGGGCTGGAGCTTCAATCTACTGCTACGAGGCACGATCCTGCTGGAGGCCGGTGGCTTGGGCAGACTGGACACTGCGTCCGCCAAAGTAGAAAATCCAGAGATCCAAAGGCATGGCGAATCGGGCGGACAGATCTTTGAGTCTGCCGCTGGGGGATCATCCTTGGTGGCCGATTGCTGTAGCTTTGCCGAGCTGGGAGGACTGCCGAACCGTGTCCGCGGATAATGAAGCAAGGCCTTGACATCCTGCGTGTGTTGCGGACTGAGGGGTTAACATTGGTAACAATGTACTTGATTTGAAAAAGTCCTTTCAGCTCAATGATATACACATAGTTGTATTTGATGAATGTTAAGTTTTTGTGTGCAGGCAAATAAAGTTAAGTACAAAAGTGTCAAGACACTAGGCAAGTGTCGACACCTTTGGTAAAGTTTTGCTGAGACAAAAAGTACTTTTGTCGACACTCAAGACTAGTGTCGACACACTTAAATAAGAAGTGCTGAGTCAAGGAGAAAGTTGTGTCGACACCCAGGACTTGGGTCGACACTATGATACAAAGAAAATTTGTGTCCACACTAAGGACAAGTGTCGACACACTTCACAAGCTGTGTCGAGACTGGAAGCAAGCTGTGTCGACACCATGGACTTGGGTCGACACCATCAGTCAGGAAGGCAGCTGTGTCGACACTCAGAAATTGTGTCGACACATTCTACATCAGATGTGTTGAGATAAGGTGAAGGCTGTGTCGACCCACTCAGAAGTATGTCGACATCACTACAAAAGTTGTGTCGACACACAGGACTACATCCGACAGTAAAGTTCCAACACATCAAGCAGAGTTGTCTCTTAAGTATAGAAATCAAGCCAGAAGATCTGACAACTGTCAGAACTGTCAGATGTCATTAATTAACCAGATCAGCCGATTACCTTTGACAGATCCTATATAAAGGGATCAACTCTATAGAAACAAAGAGTGGAAAAAGTGGAAAAGTGAGTAGATCACAGAAAATAGAAGTAGCAAGATAAAAAGAAGCTCAAGGAGCTTTCAATTCAATATCTCTTCCCAGATCTAAAAAGTAATCTGTTAGAATTCATAAGGTGGTGAAAAGCCAGATCAAGAATCGACTTTAACATTCTCAAGCCTAAATCTACCATAATTTCATCTTCAAGAAGCTTTGAAAATATAAGAAGGGTTGGATAAAATCCATTACAATAAAGATCAAGGGAAGCTAACTTATTAAGATCAGTTCAAGAAGATGTCACACTTTTCTCTCTTGATGGGTGAATAATTCAGACTTTTATTTCTTTTCACCATTATAAATCTTGAAAGATCTAATTGTAGGTCTGAGTGTAGGAGAACCAATATCTCTGATTTGTAAGCCTATGTTATAAATGCTGAGGTAAGGCTGAGTGTCTGAGGTAGGAGAAGTTGGTATTTCTCTGAGTTATTGGAACTGATTGTTCTAAGTTGTAGGGCAGGAGTTGCTTGAGGAGTAGGAGTGGGGATACACTCTGAGGTAGAAGTTCTTGGAAAGAACTTAAGCTGTAGTATATTATAATCTAAGTGGTAAGACTTGTATAGTCTGAGTTGTAGGAGCCATCTAGGCTTTGAGTGGTACGATCTGAGGATCTGAGTAAATAAAGAAGAAGGAGTTTGGCCGAATCTAGTTTACTGCTAGATAGACGAAGTGGGAAAGTGGATGTACCCATAAATTGGGGAACCACTATAAATCTGTGTGTACTGTGCTGTGATTGTTGTGATGTGATTGTTTTAAATTGCTGAATTGTTTTTCTTATTTTATCTAACTGGGATAATAAACATAGAAAAGTAAATATCAGAATCCAAAAAGTAGCCAAGATTTAAATTGAACCTATTCACCACCCCCACCCCCACCCCCCACCCCACTCTAGGTCTCTCTCAATCCTAAAACAAATATTTACAATTAGTATCAGATGGAAGGTTCACTGAGAAGGCATAACATCCTAGTGAGAATCCAAAGGATTACAGAGAAAGATAAATCATGTCTCGGAGGGGAAATAATTTAATCAAGCTCTCAGTCTGCTCCAAAGAGAATTTTGGAATTCTGAAAGAGTGTCAGATTATTCATGGAGGCAGCAGATCTAAGAATATACATTACAGTGCTTGAAGGACCTTTCATTCCCATGAAAGTGTCATTTCTTGATGCAAACATCAAGACACAAAAAACATACATGGAGATGGATAAGGATGAAATCATTCTGGCCTCTATGGAAAAGAGGGCTCAGAATATTATAGTCAGTGTAATAGATGATTCCACTTTTTAAAACCTAATTCATTATAAAATATCTAAAGAAATGTGTGAGTCACTGGATGTCTATATGGAAGGAATTGATGAGGTCAGAGATGATAAAAAATCTCTGCTAATCCAACAGTATGAAGCCTTCAGACACGATAAGAAAAACACAGTGGCTGAATGTTCTGAAAAATTCTTCAGAATTATAAACAACCTAAGGACTTATGATAGGAGCTTCACTAACTATGAACTCAATGACAAGTTCTTGAAGTCCCTAAACAAGGAATGAGACATCAAGATCTGTGCAATAAGAGAAATGGGTAATTTAGCCAACATAGACTCCCAGGCTCTATTTGGCAAGCTGCTGTCCCATGAGTTACAGCTCAATCTCAGGAAGTCTGAAGAAGATTCAGCTAGAGCACATAGCAGAGAAAGGTCCTTGGCCCTAACGGCTGAGACTTCCAGGAAAGTCAGATAAAAGTCAACACTCTCAGAGAGACAAGACACAGTCTCTGATTGTACATAATCATCCTCATCAGGAGGAGACCAAACTGAGGAGGAACTGTCTCTCTTCTCTAGATGGTTCAAGAAGATGTTGGGGAGAAGAAGGCTTGACATCTGGAAGGGTCCAGCTGGAGACTCATCTCTCAAGAAGACCAATCATCCAGAGAACTCCAGGAATAAGAAATCTGGGGATAGGTATGGATCTTCACAGAACAAATATGTTAGGACTAATATTGTGTGTTATTGTTGCAACAGGCAAGGGCATATCATAATTGATTGCCCAACAAAAAGAAAGGAGAAAAAGTTAGAGAACTGGAAAACTAGACAGCACAAGAAGGCTGACAAAGGCCTCTTGGAAAAGACACAGTCTACACTGTCTGATAGTGAGTCTGATTCATCAGAATCATAAAGCGTAAGAGGAGGAGGCTCTAATGGGCATGATGTATATTGAGGAGGCCCAATCAGGAGAAGGAGATCAGGACTGTTCAAGTCCTGCTAAGGTAAAACTAAACTCTGCTAAGTTTTCCTCAGATTATTTTTCTCCATCAGAATGTGAATCATGTTCATACTCCTCTAATAATATACAACATGATTCAGACTCTGAAGCTGATTTCAACACCCTTATCAACATATATGGGAAGTTATTAAAGGCCTTGATCGCAAGCAAAGAGCTTGCTAAGGATCAGGCTAGAGAATATGAATCTCTGAGGGGAGTATCTTTTCAGTTGGAGAAGGCCAACATAAAGTTGGACCTACAAAAACTGAAGCTTATAGATCTAACTAATAAGATAGATAGCCAGGCAGATGTAATTGCAGAATAGGTCAAGACTATCAAGTACCTGGAAGTAAAGCTTACCCAGGAAAGACAGCTCGAACAGTTCTCAAAACCCAAGCTAATGCTACCTATCATAGATACCTTTTTTTACACCATTTAGAAGTGTAGGGTATAAAACGGTTATTAAGAAGTCTGAACCTAAGGATAAAGCCCCAATGGGTCCAGTTAAGCTACCTCCCAAGCATCTGACTTCTAACAGATGCAAGGGTTCATGTGTTCCTGGACACTTGAGTTCTGGGTGCACTACCAGCAAGGTCAATAAAGAGCCTTGCTTTAAAGGTCAGATATCTAAAGGCAATAAAGGCTAAAAATCAACACAAAGGGTGATCAATACAAGAAGCCAAGGAATCCTTGGATCTGGTACCAATGCACCACAACAAAACCTGAAAGGTAATGGTGTAAATTTTGCCCCACTACCTTGGAAGCTGGATGTCAAGTCAATGTTGCACAAAAGAACAACTTTAAATGTGCAACCAAAGAAAAGATACAACCGATTTAAGTGTTGTTGATGTTGGAAGGTTGGGCATTTTGCCCTAGATTCTTGGTATAATCCTACAGCACCATCATATAAGACTCAACCAGTTTTGTTTAGAAATCCTGTTGTATTCCACACAACAAGTCCTAACAGGAACCAAGGCCCCAAACCTATTTGGGTGCCTAAGGTGAATTAATTCTCTGTTTGTAGGTGTAACCAAGTACCACGGGACGACCAATATGGTAATTGGATATTGGTTGTTCTAGGCACATGACTAGAACAAGGAGTCTGCTAAGAGATTACACTCCAGTTAGGAATGGACCAAAAGTCATCTTTGGAGGATCAGAGAAAGGACTCACCAAGGGATATGGTAACATTTCTAATGACCTTATTTACATCACAAAAGTGGCTTATGTGAAAGGATTGAACGACAATTTGATAAGTATAAATCAGCTTTGTGATATAAGTTATGAAATTGTTTTCCACAATGACAAGTGACAGATAAGAAATCCAAGTGATCAAGAGAACATGTTGTCAGGCACTAGGAGAGAACATTTATTTTCAAAATTTCTTAAGTGTAAATGAGAAATCACTTGTATGCCTTGTAGCTACTGAGAAAGACTCATTGTGTGTGCAATGGCACAAGAGGCTGGCTCACTTAAACTATATGCACTTACTTCATCTATGAGCAAGCTATTCTCTATGGACTTAGTTAGAAACTATCCACAACTCAAATTCTCCAAAGAAGGCTTATGTCCAGCATGTCAACAATGCAAACACTCAAAAGTCTCCTTTAAGAGCATTCAGTCCAAAGACACTGAGCGGTATCTGCACTTACTTCATATAGATCTATTTGGTCCTATACAAGTTCTTAGTTTGGGCAGGAAGTCCTATACCTATGTGATCTTGGATGATCTCTCTAGGTTTGTTTGGGTATTCTTCCTAAGGAGAATGATAAGCCCGGAATCCGCGACCTGTTCGCGCAGCTTTCCAGACCGGACGGCCTGTCCTTTTCAAGCCGCCAAGTCTCCCAATTCGGGCGGTCACCACAGGGCGGCCTGGCCGGCTAGCCGCGTCTCAGATCAACTCGTCTGGTCATCACCGAAGCCGGGCGGTCTCCATATCAGACCGCCACCAGCGCCAGCCCTACTCAGCGACAAGGCCCGGGACCCGGCAGTCAGCTCGCCAGGAGGAATCCGCCAGGCCGCGCGGCTTCCCTCCTTTCTTGTTTTCTTTCTCATTTTGCTTCCCCTCACCTCTGCCCGGTTCTCTTGTACCCTGGGCAGCCGGTAACTTTAGCCCTGCCCGCTTGGGCAGGCCCCCGAGCCTATAAATAGGGGGAGGGTGCAATCCCCAAGACACGTTGACTGGTATCCAGGAGCTCGCCTGTTAAGAGCTGCGGTCTCAAGTCTAGTGTTTTGCGGCTTCTAGTCCGGCCGGCTTCCTCTTTTTCTCCTTCGTGTAACTATTTCTCATTTTAAGTAAAGGAAAGCCCGCCGCAAGAGTGGCATTTAAGCCGCGGCGGGCGAACTCTGTTGTTGCCGCTGCCAGCGGCCTCTTTTCCTGCCCTTTAGCTGCGACCGCTAGTAACCGTCTAGTCGACAGTCTCCTTTTTTCCTCCGGTGCTCGAACCGTTAGTTGGTGGTGCCCGACTCCCTATCCGTTTTCGTGCATCAACAGTTAACACGCGACCTTCAGATCTCGACTAGTCGATGAAATCAGCGATCTAGGCCGTCAGAAAGCTCTAGCCTCTAGAGTTCGGCGGCCTGTCAAGCAAGCCGCGACTTCGCCGGCTAAGGCTTTCAGCCCGCCTCCAGCACTGTAGAACCTGCCATTCTACCTGCTCGGTTTTCCTCCCGGTCTTCTTGTCAGCTTTTTGCACCGTCTAGCCGCCAAGTCAAGCCGCCGCTATTCTGCAGTCTCTTGAAAAAGTTCGGCTATTTTCCTCTTTTCAAGATGAATCCTACAAAGGGTTAGAATAAATCCAGCCACATGTCAGTTACTAGAGATCTCTCATAAGTGCAGGATTGTTCGTATTTTAATAGTGAGTCCGTTGACCCTCATAAATAAATTTCTGCAAACAGTGTTAAGCGTGGACTAGAATCTGTTGCAAATGAACCTCTTTATAAGGAAGAAGAAGAGGCCCCTTCTCCATTCATTAATCGTATTCAGTGGATACTGTCTCCGATGACTTTAGAGTACCGCGTCTCCCGGCGTATTCTGGATGTGATGATCCATTTTCTCATTTGCAAGCTTTTGAATCAGCTATTTCACTGAGAAACATGTCAAATGGAGTAAAATGCAAACTCTTTGTTATATCTTTTGGCAATATTGCAAGAGAATGGTTTTATAGCCTCCCACCTCGATCAGTAACCAGCTTTAAAGATCTTCGAAGTCAATTTATTTCTAGATTCACTATTTTCAGGAAGCGAAAAAGAGACATTGGAGCTCTCTTCCGAATCAAGCAAGGAATTGACGAGTCTAATCCATATTTTGTTGATCGGTTTCAAAAGGAGGTTCTGGACGTTTGTAGCGTCCATCAAGACTATTACCTACATGCTTTCATAAATGCACTCCAAGAAGGCCCCTTGAAATTCAAGCTCACTACAAAGTATCCCAAAAGCTATGGAGATCTTATTGATACAGTAAATAAATTTATAATAGGCGAAGAAGCAAACAAAGGTTATATCTCATTTCTGAATCAGATAACTAAACGACCTCAAGGGACTTCTGGTGACCAGCAATCTGTTTCCTCCCAAGATGTTTCGCAAGATGAATATTGCAAATCTCCTCTTCTTCTTCAGGATAAAACTCCAAAGTGTGAAAAAGGTTCAGGTAAGTATGTTAAGTTCAAAATTCCTATGGAAGATCTTTTGATAATCATTCAAGGAATGCCTGAGTTCAAGAAGCCTCGGCGTTTGAAATCAAAAATCAAGTATCTGCACGAGGGGCTTTTTTGCAAGTATCATAAAGATATTGGTCATCTAGCAGAAGATTGCATAGCTCTCAGGGAATTAGCTAATCAACTTGCAAGAGCTAGAAAGTTGCAAGAATATGTCATTCAGTAATTCTCTAAGACACTCTTCCATTTTTTACTCAATGGTTCAAGCAGGGATTCCTCTTTCTTTATATGATAAGAAATGCTTATGATCAGAATAGTATATAAAGTCCCCTTAACAATTGGTATTAATGGGGCGTGCTAAAACTTCAAACATATATCCTTGGCCACATCCTTAACATCATACAAGCAGTATATTTTCTTTTGAAGCTTATTTCTTAGCTTTACTTATAATGCTAACATGCATGCACTTAAGGGCAAAAGGCCCTTTTGAATTCTTAAGCCCTCCACATCCCGCTTGACATCAGTCGCAGATGTGTAGTGGAAATTCCGCTTGACTTCAGTCACAGACATTGCGTACTTGTCCCGCTTGACTTCAGTCGCAGACATTGCGTACTTGTCCCGTTTGACATCGGTCGCGGATATTAAGAATTTCAATCCCACTTATGTGTTCTTTGTGTGGAAAGTACTGCCGCACGCACCTGCCCACATTGACATATAAGTGCATATCTCCATTTATTCTTGCAGGACAACACGAGCCTATCCGCAATCTCGCAGTTTTATTAAGCGGCCCGTGCCGATTGTATAATTCATTAGCGGGCCGCGCGGTTACATATTCCGACTTATGTTATTTGGATTCCATGTTCCTACCTGCCGGATTATAATTCATATACTTGGGAACTCGGCCGACTTACGTCTGTCAGTCAAGTCTAGGCCTGGTCTATCTTATTTTGCTTCCATATATCAATTGCCGGTTTTTTTATTCATATGGACAGGAAGTCGGCCTACCTGTTTCTGGCAGTTAATTCCTGGCCTTGATCCGCCGACTTCTATGGTATTAATTATACTAGTCGATCAGCGACCTGTCGTCACAAAAAATTTCGGCTTGCATGTGCCTATGTCGGCTTATATTATCAGAAGCCGCAGAATATTTCTCTATTCTTGCATCTTTTATTAAAAGGGGAATTCGAATCAGAGTTCGCCCTAACCGCAATCTTATTGTTCAAAGTCATGGTTTTTTGGCGACTAAGCAAATGGCGGTGTAAACTATAAACCGCGCGGCGTATTATTGACCGGTTTATATGCTAACATTCTATTTAATCGGAAGTTATGATGAGACCGTGCAGACTTAAACAAGTAAGAAAAGTGCGATATAGTATAGAGAAAGGTAAAGTTGCCTTCATTTGTATTTCATTAAGTGTTACAAAGCATTAATCGCGCGGTTTACAAAAATAATACCGCCAATTTCCAAAAAAAAGTTCAAAATACAAAAAATAAGTTAAAGAGCTTCTAATCGCCCGGTTTAAGTTTCTTAGCCGCAGGGGAATCTAAATCACCACTATCACCGATATCGAAGGGGGATTCAGAGTACCCGCTGCTAGTCGCCGAGCTCCCTGAACCGCCTGAAGTTGTCGAGTCTGGCCGCGCGGTCTTAGATTCTTGACCGCCGGACTCAGACGATGCCCGTGCACTCCGACTTCCCTGGCCGCCCTCTTCCTCGACGTCATCCTCCTCTTCGCCGACTTCTTCCCCGACCATGCCCTTGTCATTAATCGACCTGTAGAGGTCGGCCACCTGCTCTTTCAGGGTGGGGTAGATGTCGGCACAAGTGAAGTCGGTGAAGCCGGTCGCCAAGCCGACAAGATCTCGGAGGCGGTTAAGCGCTCCATCGATCCCCTGGACGAGTTGCGGGAAGACGTTGTCTTGGAAGATAGGGTTGGCCGGGTTGTACATTTCCTGCAAAACAAAAAGTAGAGGTAAGGCCGCGCGGTTACATAATACTAACCGCATGAGTATCGGTAATGACTTACCGCCTCCCTTTCCTTTAGTCGCTTGTTCTCTTCCTATTGTTCCTCTAACTGCCTTTTCGGGCCGATATTCTCCTTCATCAGCTTCTTGTAGGCAAGGCCCATGAAGTGACTTGCCACGAAGCTCCTTGCCCCGACTTGCGCGGCAAGTCGCGGCAGGTCGTCTGGTGGAACTCGTCGCATCGCCTTGAGGTTGCGCTTGCCATACAGCGTGCCGCCAACCACGCTCGCGTGGCGGCTTACTTCTTCTCCCCCCCAGTAAGGGAGGGCGGTGGAGATCGTCACTGACTTGCCGTCCGTACTCCACCGCAAGGCCGGATCGCCATGGACGTCCTTCAGGCTGCTACCTGTTCCTTGCAGCATAAACTCTCCAGAGGAGGCCGACTCCTCCTCCTCCACAACTCGTGCCGGCTTGGCCCGCTTCTCTCTCTTCTCTCTTTGAGTGAGATTCAGGCCGCCAGGTGACTGCGGCTTGTTCAGCGGAATCGCCACAGCAGCTGGAAAGATAAAGGCAAAGTTAGTTTTCAGGCCGTGCGGCTAAGAATGCAGTTCGGCCGGTTTGGAGCTTACTATCTTCCACCTCTATTCCTTCTAACGACGGTAGCAGCGGGATGTAGTGGTTTACATCAAGCCGCTCTCCCTTGAAGAAGTTGTAGATCTCCTTCTCCACACCGTCCAAGCCGCCGCTTCCGAATGCGGCCTCTTCGTGAATTTGCGGGTTGACCGACAGCAACCCCAGGTTTCCTTCGAAGATGAGAAACCGCTCGGACCAGTTGGCGATCTTGTTCGCCAAGTTTACTATCTTCAGCCCTCTGCAGCCGAAGTACAGGTGCCCCCGGAAGATCTTTGTCCCGGAGTCCGGGATAGACCGCACCGAAAAGCATTCCCGGAAGAGCCTCATAGAGAAGCGGACTCTTTCCGACCTCAGGTAGGAGATGAAGCTATATATCGCGGCTATCGAATTTGGGGGTAGTTGTCCCGGCATAACTCCGTAATGATCGAAGACCGCCACGGCGTCCATCATGACCGGGAAGCTGAAGCCGCAGTCAAAGTGGTCGATGGGGACCGCGATCTGATTTGCGTGGGAAGAATAAATCTGCTTGTCCTGCAGTGGAAGCCGCGCGGCCAGCAGACTTCCCTGCATGTTCTTCTCTACGAAATCCTCCAGCTCAGCTTTTGTAAGCCGACATTATTTATGATCTGCAGAGTGGAAAGCGGAGGCCGTGTCAGTCCTAACCGCAGTGGCCTTGTCAGACTGCAACGACTTGGACTTAGCCCGCATCCTTTTTGATTTGTGATGAAATCACCGGGGTCAGCTCTATTTATATAAAATCTTTGAAAGTACAGTGCCCAACGTCAAATCGCAGGTAGTCTTCACGCCGCGCGACCTACATCTGCAGGAAATACATATCAGCGTAACGTCCAAGACGCAGTTTAGTCCGTCAGTCCGCACGGCTATACCCCTGCACTTAGAATAATTCCATGGCAAATCATGTGGATATCAACATTCAAGCCGGCGCTCTGTTCGCCAGACCGTGCGGCTACTATCCGATACTTTAGATTTTCCAGAACAAAGCAACCGGCATGTGGATTATAAATACAAACCGCATAAGCCGCATACAGTTCGCAGCATAACAAATTACAAGAGTTTACAACAATTAAATGGTTCAACATCCAGAGGAAATATATATATTACAACATAATATTCAATTGTTCGCGCGGCTTCGTTCTCTCAAGTCGCTTAGGCTCGCTTGTCACCATCCTGCCTGTCTCGTCCTATTCGCGCGACCTGTTCACCGGTTTCCACAATCGCAACGTACACCTGACTAACCAGATTGTGAAGCGAGTGCAGAGACTGATGAACCCGCGCAGTGTCGCGTTCTACTCTCGCAAACGGTATCATTGGGATCGCCTGAAACCCCAGACCGCTTGCAACTGCGGCCTGTCTAGGCGTCGCGGCCTCCGATGGATTTGAAGTCTCACTGGAGGCCGGGCGGCTAGTAACCGGCAGTTGTCTGGAGGTCAGCAGTGTAGTCCGCTGCTCTCCGCCGGTCTCCGCTGGCAGGTCTTGGTTCTCGCCGTCTTTAGCATGTGGGATCTCTTCCCTGTCTCCTTCTAGATGCGCGGCCATCAACAAATACTTCTCCGCCGTTTCCAGCTCCAGGGCGACCTGCATCTCAGCAATCTTCGCCTCAGCGGCCTCCATCGCGGTCTGGAGCCTGACGGTCTCTTCCTCCATCGCAGTCTGGAGCCTGGTAGTCTCTTGCTCCATCGCAGACTTCAACCTTATAGTCTCCAGCTCGAGCGCGGTTTGCAGCCTTGTGTCTCTTGCTCCAGGATGGTTTGCAACTCATGGATCCTTTTCTCGGCGGCCTCCTGGGAAACCCGTGTTTCTTCTTCCCTAATCCTCAGGGTTTTGGTGGCCGCGTTCAAAGCCGCCTGCAGTGTGCCGACCTCCTTCTGGAAGTCGGCCATCTCCTTCTCACGAACAATTGGCGGAGGCTGAGGCGGTGGCAGCATAGACATAAATGATGTCAAGTCGCCCGATTTCGTAGTGGTCTCTGGTACACCTGCAGAAGAGAAACCGCAGTCAGGTTCAGCCGGATTGTTGCGACGTTCTAGCAAGGGAATCGGTAGGATAAGACCGCAGGTTTGATGTTTATCTCCTCCAGAGGTCGCGGTATGGATTCTAATCACTGTCGCCTGAACCGTTCAGGATCTATCCTCTTTAGCTTTTCTTTTCATAGCCGCTCGGCTTCCTTAGCTCGGCTTTTCAGTTGAGCCGTGGTCAGGAAAAAGCTGGCCGGCGGATTTAATATTATATTCGCCCCCTTCTTCCTTGACCGCGACTTGTAGAATTTAATAATTCGCCTAACATCCCGATGTTTACCTTGCAGCAATGGAAGTGTGGTCGCCACCGGCTTCTCGGCGATCAGCTTCTTCATCTCCTCCATCTTCTCTCGAAGCTTCAGTTTCTCGGCTCCTTCAGAAGCCGCCGAAGCTGGATCGCCAGGCTTCTCCCCAATAACCTGGACTTTGGGGCAGTCAACCTCCTTAGAGCCCGTTGGAGTCGAAAGAAGCACATCCTGCTGCTGGAGGGTCTCCATTCCCTTGAGGAGCTCGCTAAGTGACTCGCTAACCGCGGGTGCACTATCCGGTTCGCTCGGCTTGAAATATGGTGTGGACGGGTTCTCGGGTACCTCCTTCTCATGTGGCCTGTGTTGAAGACTGTTCGCACCGGTCTTTTCGGAAATATTCCGGTTTCTGGCCTGCAACTTCCTCATTTTCCTCTTCATCCTTTCTTCAAGGGTCTCGCTCCTTTCCTTCTGCCGTTTCATGGAGCCGAACACCTTTTCAGTCTGATTGCGCTGTTCAGCCAAAATCCGTTCGGTCTCCAGCTCCTTCTCCGGCTCGTTGTCATCCACAACGATTACGTGGACCTTGTCCCGCAATTCGGACGGTTTCCCAAATGCAACACTTTTCTCCTCCGTCCCACCTATTTTCAAGTGTGGTTTGCTTGATGGAGAGAAAGTCAGGTCGAAGGATTTGGCAGTTCTGGTTTGTGGTGGAGCAGCCTTCGAAACCGCTTTGGGATCTACCGCAGCCTGCGATGATTCTCCGACGGTCTCTGTCGGCCTCTTCTCAGATCTAGAAGCCGCTGAAGTCTCCGACTTCCCAATCTTCTTGGCAGGCTGTCGGGCAGAATCATCCGATTTCTCACTCCGGCTTTGCTTCCTTTCTGGCGGTTTCTTGTTGCAGGCTAACATTGATGACATAACATCCATCTTGTGAAAGATTGTGTCAGCTTGCAAAATACTGACCGCAAGTGGCGAGTAGCGACCCCTGGTTTGGCAGAAATCTTGAAGAATGACAAGGGCCATGGGATTTTATAGAAGACGATGAGGTAATCTCGGTCTCCGGCTTAGTTCTGCATTTTCGAAGTATTTTGGAAACTTAAAAATGTGCGGGGATTATGATAAGCCCGGAATCCGCGACCTGTTCGCGTAGCTTTCCAGACCGGACGGCCTGACCTTTTCAAGCCGCCAAGTCTCCCAATTCGGGCGGTCACCACAGGGCGGCCTGGCCGGCTAGCCGCATCTCAGATCAACTCGTCTGGTCATCACCGAAGCCGGGCGGTCTCCATGTCAGACCGCCACCAGCGCCAGCCCTACTCAGCGACAAGGCCCGGGACCCGGCAGTCAGCTCGCTAGTATGAATCCGCCAGGCCGCGCAGCTTCCCTCCTTTCTTGTTTTCTTTCTCATTTTACTTCCCCTCACCTCTGCCCGGTTCTCTTGTACCCCGGGCAGCCGGTAACTTTAGCCCTGCCCGGTTGGGCAGGCACCCGAGCCTATATATAGGGGGAGGGTGCACTCCCCAAGACACGCTAATTGGTATCCAGGAGCTCGCCTGTTAAGAGCTGCGGTCTCAAGTCTAGTGTTTTGCGGCTTGTAGTCCGGCCGGCTTCCTCTTTTTCTCCTTCGTGTAACTGTTTCTCATTTTAAGTAAAGGAAAGCCTGCCGCAAGAGTGGCATTTAAGCCACGACAGACGAACTCTGTTGTTGCCGCTGCCAGAGGACTCTTTTCCTACCCTTTAGCTGCGACCGCTAGTAACCGTCTAGTCGACAGTCTCCTTTTTTCCCCCGATGCTCGAACCGTTAGCTGGTGGTGCCCGACTCCCTGTCCGTTTTCATGTATCAACAGTTAACACGCGACCTTCAGATCTCGACTAGTCGATGAAATCAGCGGTCTAGGCCGTCAGACCGCTCTAGCCTCTAGAGTTCGGCGGCCTGTCGAGCAAGCCGCGACTTCACCGGCTAAGGCTTTCATCCCGCCTCCAGCACTGTAGAACCTGCCATTCTACCCGCTCGGTTTTCCTCCAGATCTTCTTGTCAGCTTGTTGCACCGTCTAGCCGCCAGGTCAAGCCGCCGCTATTCTGCGGTCTCTTGAAAAAGTTCGGCTATTTTCCTCTTTTCAAGATGAATCCTGCAAAGGGTTAAAATAAATCCAGCCACATGTCAGTTACTAGAGATCTCTCAGAAGTGCAGGACAGTTCGTATTTTAATAGTGAGTCTGTTTACCCTCATAAAGAAATTTCTGCAAACATTGTTGAGCGTGGACTAGAATCTGTTGCAAATGAACCTCTTTATAAGGAAGAAGAAGAGGCCCCTTCTCCATTCATTAATCATATTCAGTGGGATACTGTCTCCGATGACTTCAGAGTACCGCATCTCCCGGACTATTCTGGATGTGATGATCCGTTTTCTCATTTGCAAGCTTTTGAATCAGCTATTTTACTAAGAAACGTGTCAAATGGAGTAAAATGTAAACTCTTTGTTATATCTTTTGGCAATATTGCAAAAGAATGGTTTTATAGCCTCCCACCTCGATCAGTAACCAGCTTTAAAGATCTTCGAAGTCAATTTATTTCTAGATTCACTATTTACAGGAAGCGAAAAAGAGACGTTGGAGCTCTCTTCCGAATCAAGCAAGGAATTGACGAGTATAATCCATATTTTGTTGATCGGTTTCAAAAGGAGGTTCTGGATGTTTGTAGCGTCCATCAAGACTATTACCTACATGCTTTCATAAATGCACTCTAAGAAGGCCCCTTGAAATTCAAGCTCACTACAATGTATCCCAAAATCTATGGAGATCTTATTGATACAGTTAATAAATTTATAATAGGCGAAGAAGCAAACAAAGGTTATATCTCATTTCTGAATCAGATAACTAAACGATCTCAAGGGACTTCTGGTGACCAGCAATCTGTTTCCTCCCAAGATGTTTTGCAAGTTGAATATTGCAAATCTCCTCTTCTTCTTCAGGATAAAACTCCAAAGTGTGAAAAAGGTTCAAGTAAGTATGTTAAGTTCAAAATTCCTATGGAAGATCTTTTGATAATCATTCAAGGAATGCCTGAGTTCAAGAAGCCTCGGCGTTTGAAATCGAAAATCAACTATCGGCACGAGGAGATTTTTTGCAAGTATCATAAAGATATTGGTCATCTAGCAGAAGATTGCATAGCTCTCAGGGAATTAGCTAATCAACTTGCAAGAGCTGGAAAGTTGCAAGAATATGTCATTCAGTAATTCTCCAAGACACTCTTCCATTTCTTACTCAATGGTTCAAGCAGGGATTCCTCTTTCTTTATATGATAAGAAATGCTTATGATCAGAATAGTATATAAAGTCCCCTTCACAATTGGTATTAATGGGGTGTGCTAAAACTTCAAACATATATCCTTGGCAACGTCCTTAACATCATACAAGCAGTATATTTTCTTTTGAAGCTTATTTCTTAGCTTTACTTATAATGCTAACATGCATGCACTTAAGGGCAAAAGGCCCTTTTGAATTCTTAAGCCCTCCACATCCCTCTTGACATCAGTCGCAGATGTGTAGTGGAAATTCCGCTTGACTTCAGTCGCAGACATTGCGTACTTGTCCCGCTTGACTTCAGTCGCAGACATTGCGTACTTGTCCCGCTTGACATCGGTCGCGGATATTAAGAATTTCAATCCTGCTTATGTATTCCTTGTGTGGAAAGTACTGCCGCACG
The DNA here is from genome assembly GCA_039583875.1 of Platanthera guangdongensis. Classification (NCBI taxonomy): domain Eukaryota; kingdom Viridiplantae; phylum Streptophyta; class Magnoliopsida; order Asparagales; family Orchidaceae; genus Platanthera; species Platanthera guangdongensis. Next base: position 175,234,849 of record CM077150.1, read on the forward strand.
CACCTGCCACATTGACACATAAGTGCATATCTCCATTTATTCTTGCAGGACAACACGAGCCTATCCGCTATCTCGCAGTTTTATTAAGCGGCCCGTGTCGATTGTATAATTCATTAACAGGCCGTGCGGTTACATATTCCAGCTTAAGTTATTTGGCTTCCATGTGCCTACCTGCCGGATAATAATTCATATACTTGGGAACTCGGCCGACTTATGTTTGTCAGTCAAGTTTAGTCCTGGTCTATCTTATTTGGCTTTCATATATCAATTGCCGGTTTTTTATTCATATGGACAGGAAGTCTGCTGAACTGTTTCTTGCAGTTAATTCCTGTCCTTGATCCGCCGACTTCTATGGTATTAATTATACTAGTCGATCAGCGACCTGTCGTCACAAAAACTTCCGGCTTGCATGTGCCTATGTTGGCTTATATTATCAGAAGCCGCAGAATATTTCTCTATTCATGCTTCTTTTATTAAAAGGGGAATTCGAATCAGAGTTCTCCCTAACCGCAATCTTATATTTCAAAGTCATGGATTTTTGGCGACTAAGCAAATGGCGGTGTAAACTATAAACCGCGCGGCGTATTATTGACCGGTTTATATGCTAACATTCTATTGAATCAGAAGTTATGATGAGACCGCACGGACTTAAACAAGTAAGAAAAGTGAGATATAGTAAAGAGAAAGGTAAAGTTGCCTTCATTTCTATTTCATTAAGTGTTACAAAGCATTAATCGCGCGGTTTAAAAAAATAATACCGCCGATTTCCAAAAAAAAGTTCAAAATACAAAAAAATAAGTTAAAGAGTTTCTAATCGCCCGGTTTAAGTTTATTAGCCGTAGGGGAATCTAAATCACCGGTATCACCGATATCGACGGGGGATTCAGAGTACCCGCTGCTAGTCGTCGAGCTCCCTGAACCCCCAGAAGTTGTCGAGTCTGGCCGCGCGGTCTCAGATTCTTGACCGCCGGACTCAGACGATGCTCATGCACTCCGGCTTCCCTGGCCGCCCTCTACCTCGACATCTTCCTCCTCTTCGCGGACTTCTTCCCCGACCTTGCCCTTGCCCTTGATCGACCTGTAGATGCCGGCCACCTGCTCTTTCAGGGTGGGGTAGATGTCGGCACAAGTGAAGTCGGTGAAGCCGGTCGCCAAGCCGCCAAGGTCCCGGAGGCGGTTAAGCGCACCATCGATCCCCTGGACGAGTTGAGGGAAGACGTTGTCTTAGAAGATGGGGTTGGCCGCGTTGTACATTTCCTACAAAACAAAAAGTAGAGGTAAGGCCGCGCGGTTACATAATACTAACCGCATGAGTATCGGTAATGACTTACCGCCTCCCTTTCCTTTAGTCGCTTGTTCTCTTCCTGTTGTTCCTCTAACTGCCTCTTCAGGCCGGTATTCTCCTTCATCAGCTGCTTGTAGGCAAGGCCCATGAAGTGACTTGCCACGAAGCTCCTTGCCCCGACTTTCGCGGCTAGTCGCGGTAGGTCGTCTGGTGGAACTCGTCGCATCGCCTTCAGGTTGCGCTTGCCATACAGCGCGCCGCCAACCACGCTCGCATGGTGGATTACTTCTTCTCCCCCCAGTAAGGGAGGGCGGTGGAGATCGTCACTGACTTTCTGTCCGGACTCCACCGCAAGGCCGGATCGACATGGACGTCCTTCAGGCTGCTGCCCGTTCCTTGCAGCATAAACTCTCTAGAGGAGGCCGACTCCTCCTCCACAACTCACGCCGGCTTGGACCGCTTCGCTCTCTTCTCTCTTTGAGTGAGAGTCAGGCCGCCAGGAGTCTGTGGCTTGTTCAGCGGAACCTCCACAACAGCTGGAAAGATAAAGGCAAAGTTAGTTTTCAGGCTGTGCGGCTAAGAATGCAGTTCGGCCGGTTTGGAGCTTACTATCTTCCGCCTTTATTCCTTCTAACGACGGCAGCAGCGGGATGTAGTGGTTTACATCAAGCCGCTCGCGCTTGAAGAAGTTGTAGATCTCCTTCTCCACACCATCCAAGCCGCCGCTCCCGAATGCGGCCTCTTCGCGAATTTGCGTGTTGTCTGGCAGCAACCCTAGGTTTCCCTCGAAGATGAGAAACCACTCGGACCAGTTGGCGATCTTGTTCGCCAAGTTTACTATCTTCAGCCCTCTACAGCCGAAGTACAGGTTCCCCCGGAAGATCTTTGTCCCGGAGTTCGGGATAGACCGCACCGAAAAGCTTTCCCGGAAGAGCCTCATAGAGAAGCGGACTCTTTCAGACCTCGGGTAGGAGACGAAGCTATATATCGCGGCTATCGAATTTGTGGGTAGTTGTCCCGGCACAACTACGTAATGATCGAAGACCTCCACGGCCTAAATCATGACCGGGAAGCTGAAGCCGCAGTCAAAGTGGTCAATGGGGACCGCGATCTGATTTGCGTGGGAAGAATTAATCCGCTCGTCCTGCAGTGGAAGCTGCGCGACCAGCGGACTTCCCTACATGTGCTTCTCTACGAAATCTTCCAGCTCGACTTTTGTAAGTCGGCATTCTTTATGATCTGCAGAGTGGAAAGCGGAGGCCACGTCAGTCCTAACCACAGTGGCCTTGTCATACCGCAACGACTTGGACTTAGCCCGCATCCCTTTTGATTTCTGATGAAATCACCGGGGTCAGCTCTATTTATAGAAAATCTGTGAAAGTACAGTGCCCAACGTCAAATCGCGGGTAGTCTTCACGCCGCGTGACCTATATCTGCAGGAAATACAGATCAGCGTAACGTCCAAGCCGTAGTTTAGTCCGTTAGTCCGCACGGCTACACCCCTGCACTTAGAATAATTTCATGGCAAATCATGTGGATATCAACATTCAAGCTGGCGCTCTGTTTGCCAGACCGCGCGGCTACTATCCGATACTTTAGATTTTCCAAAACAAAGCAACAGGCATGTGGAATATGAATACAAACCGCATAAGCCGCATACAGTTCGCAGCATAATAAATTACAAGAGTTCACAACAATCAAATGGTTCAACATCTAGAGGAAATATATATATTACAACATAATATTCAATTGTCCGCGCGGCTTCGTTCTCTCAAGTCTCTCAGGCTCGCTTGTCACCTTCCTGCCTGTCTCGTCCTATTCGCGCGACCTGTTCACTGGTTTGCACAATCGCAACGTACACCTGACTAACCAGATTATGAAGCGAGTGCATAGACCGATGAACCCGCGCATTGTCGCATTCTACTCTCGCAAATGGGATCATTGGGATCGCCTGAAACCCCAGAACGCTTGAAAATGCGGCCTGTCTAGGCGTCGCGGCATCCGATGGATTTGAAGTCTCACCGGAGGCCGGGCGGCTAGTAACCGGCAGTTGTCTGGAGGTCAGCAGTGTAGTCCGCTGCTCTCTGCCGGTCTCCGGTGGCAGGTCTTGGTTCTCGCCATCTTCAGCATGTGGGATCTCTTCCCTGTCTCCTTCTAGACGCGCGGCCATCAGGAAATACTTCTCCGCCCTTTCCTGCTCCAAGGCGACCTGCATCTAAGCAATCTTCGCCACAGCGGCCTCCATCGCGGTCTGGAGCCTGATGGTCTCTTCCTCCATCGCGGTCTGGAGCATGGCAGTCTCTTGCTCCATCGCAGACTTCAACCTTGTAGTCTCCTGCTCGAGCGCGGTTTGAAGCCTTCTGGTCTCTTGCTCCAGGATGGTTTGCAACTCTTGGATCCTTTTCTCGGCGGCATCCTGGGAAACCCGCGTTTCTTCTTCCCTAATCCGCAGGGTTTCGGTGGCCGCGTTCAAAGCCGCCTGCATTGTGCCGACCTCCTTCTGGAAGTCGGCCATCTCCTTCTCGCGAACACTTGGCGGAGGCAGAGGCGGTGGCAGCATAGACATAAATGACGTCAAGTCGCCGGTTTCATAGCGGTCTCCGGTACACCTGCAGAAGAGAAACCGCAGTCAGGTTCAGTCGGATTGTTGCGACGTTCTACCAAGGGAATCGGTAGGATAAGACCGCAGGTTTGATGTTTATCTCCTCCAGAGGCCGCGGTATGGATTCTAATCACTGCCGCCTGAACCGTTCAGGATCTATCCTCTTTAGCTTTTCTTTCCATAGCCGCTCGGCTTCCTTAGCTCGGATTTTCAGTTGAGCCGTGGTCAGGAAAAAGCTGGCCGGCGGATTTAATATTATATTCGCCCCCTTCTTCCTTGATCGCGACTTGTAGAATTTAATAATTCGCCTAACGTCTCGGTGTTTACCTTGCAGCAATGGAAGTGTGGTCGCCACCGGCTTCTCGACGATCAGCTTCTTCATCTCCTCCATCTTCTCTCGAAGCTTCAGTTTCTCGGCTCCTTCAGAAGCCGCCGAAGCTGGATCGCCAGGCTTCTCCCCAATAACCTGGACTTCGGGGCAGTCAACCTCCTCAGAGCCCGCTGGAGTCGACAGAAGCGCATCCTGCTGCTGGAGGGTTTCCATGCCCTTGAGGAGCTCGCTAAGCGACTCGCTAACTGTGGGTGCACTCTCCGGTTCACTCGGCTTGAAATCCGGTGTGGACGGGTTCTCGGGTACCTCCTTCTCGTGCGGCCTGTGTTGAAGACTGTTCGCACCGGTCTTTTCGGAAATATTCCGGTTTCTGGCCTGCAACTTCCTCATTTTCCTCTTCATCCTTTCTTCAAGGGTCTCGCTCCTTTCCTTCTGCCGTTTCAAGGAGCCAAACACCTTTTCAGTCTGATTGCGCTGTTCAGCCAAAATCCGTTCGGTCTCCAGTGCCTTCTCCGGCTCGTTGTCATCCACAACGATTACGTCGACCTTGTCCCGCAATTCGGACGGTTTCCTAGATTCAACACTTTTCTCCTCCGTCCCACCTATTTTAAAGTGTGGTTCGCCTGATGGAGAGAAAGTCAGGTCGAAGGATTTGGCAGTTCCGGTTTGTGGTGGAGCAGCCTTCGAAACCGCTTTGAGATCTACCGCAGCCTGCGATGATTCGCCAACGGTCTTTGTCGGCCTCTTCTCCGATCCAGAAGCCGCAGAAGTCTCCGGCTTCCCAATCTTCTTGGCAGGCTGTCAGGCAGAATCATCCGATTTCTCGCTCCGGCTTTGCTTCTTTTCTAGCGGTTTCTTGTTGCAGGCTAACATTGATGACATAACATCCATCTTGTGAAAGATCGTGTCAGCTTGCAAAATACTGACCGCAAGTGGCGAGTAGCGACCCGTGGTTTGGCAGAAATCTTGAAGAATGATAAGGGCCAGGGGATTTTATAGACGACGATGAGGTAGTCGCGGTCTCCGGCTTAGTTCTACATTTTCGAAGTATTTTGGAAACTTAAAAATGTCCGGGGATTATGATAAGCCCGGAATCCGCGACCTGTTCGCGCAGCTTTCCAGACCGGACGGCCTGACCTTTTCAAGCCGTCAAGTCTCCCAATTCGGGCAGTCACCACAGGGAGGCCTGGCTGGCTAGCCGCGTCTTAGATCAACTCATCTGGTCATCACCGAAGCCGGGCGGTCTCCATGTCAGACCGCCACCAGCGCCAGCCCTGCTCAGCGACAAGGCCCGGGACCCGGCAGTCAGCTCGCCAGGAGGAATCCGCCAGGCCGCGCGGCTTCCCTCCTTTCTGGTTTTCTTTCTCATTTTGCTTCCCCTCACCTCTGCCCGGTTCTCTTGTACCCCGGGCAGCCGGTAACTTTAGCCCTGCCCGGTTGGGCAGACCCCCGAGCCTATAAATAAGAGGAGGGTGCACTCCCCAAGACACGCTGACTGGTATCCAGGAGCTCGCCTGTTAAGGGCTGCGGTCTCAAGTCTAGTGTTTTGCGGCTTGTAGTCCAGCCGGCTTCCTCTTTTTCTCTTCGTGTAACTGTTTCTCTTTTTAAGTAAAGGAAAGCCCGCCGCAAGAGTGGCATTTAAGCCGCGGCGGGCGAACTCTGTTGTTGTCGCTGCCAGCGGCCTATTTTCTTGCCCTTTAGCTGCGACCGCTAGAAACCGTCTAGTCGACAGTCTCCTTTTTTCCCCCGGTGCTCGAACCGTTAGCTAGTGGTGCCCGACTCCTTGTCCGTTTTCGTGTATCAACAGTTAACACGCGACCTTCAGATCTCGACTAGTCGATGAAATCTGCGTTCTAGGCCGTCAGACCGCTCTAGCCTCTAGAGTTCGGCGGCCTGTCGAGCAAGCCGCGACTACGCCGGCTAAGGCTTTCATCCCGCCTCCGGCACTGTAGAACCTGCCATTCTACCCGCTCGGTTTTCCTCCGTTCTTCTTGTCAGCTTGTTGCACCGTCTAGCCGCCAGGTCAAGCCGCCGCTATTCTGCGGTCTCTTGAAAAAGTTCGGCTATTTTCCTCTTTTCAAGATGAATCCTACAAAGGGTCAGAATAAATCCAGCCACATGTCAGTTACTAGAGATCTCTCAGAAGTGCAGGACTGTTCGTATTTTTATAGTGAGTCTGTTGACCCTCATAAAGAAATTTCTGCAAACAGTGTTGAGCGTGGACTAGAATCTGTTGCAAATGAACCTCTTTATAAGGAAGAAGAAGAGGCCCCTTCTCCATTCATTAATCGTATTCAGTGGGATATTGTCTCCGATGACTTCAGAGTACCGCGTCTCCCGGAGTATTCTGGATGTGATGATCCATTTTCTCATTTGCAAGCTTTTGAATCAGCTATTTCACTGAGAAACATCTCAAATGGAGTAAAATGCAAACTCTTTGTTATATCTTTTGGCAATATTGCAAGAGAATGGTTTTATAGCCCCCACCTCGATCAGTAACCAGCTTTAAAGATCTTCGAAGTCAATTTATTTCTAGATTCACTATTTACAGGAAGCGAAAAAGAGATGTTGGAGCTCTCTTCCGAATCAAGCAAGGAATTGACGAGTCTAATCCAAATTTTGTTGATCGGTTTCAAAAGGAGGTTCTGGATGTTTGTAGCGTCCATCAAGACTATTACCTACATGCTTTCATAAATGCACTCCAAGAAGGCCCCTTGAAATTCAAGCTCACTATAAAGTATCCCAAAATCTATGGAGATCTTATTGATACAGTTAATAAATTTATAATAGGCAAAGAAGCAAACAAAGGTTATATCTCATTTCTGAATCAGGTAACTAAACGATCTCAAGGGACTTCTGGTGACCAGCAATCTGTTTCCTCCCAAGATGTTTCGCAAGTTGAATATTGCAAATCTCCTCTTCTTCTTCAGGATAAAACTCTAAAGTGTGAAAAAGGTTCAGGTAAGTGTGTTAAGTTCAAAATTCCTATGGAAGATCTTTTGATAATCATTCAAGGAATGCCTGAGTTCAAGAAGCCTCGGCATTTGAAATCGAAAATCAAGTATCGGCACGAGGAGCTTTTTTGCAAGTATCATAAAGATATTGGTCATCTAGCAGAAGATTGCATAGCTCTCAGGGAATTAGCTAATCAACTTGCAAGAGCTGTAAAGTTGCAAGAATATGTCATTCAGTAATTCTCTAAGACACTTCCATTTCTTACTCAATGGTTGAAGTAGGGATTTCTCTTTCTTTATATGATAAGAAATTCTTATGATCAGAATAGTATATAAAGTCCCCTTCACAACTGGTATTAATGGGGCGTGCTAAAACTTCAAACATATATCCTTGGCCACATCCTTAACATCATACAAGTTGTATCTTATCTTTTGAAGCTTATTTCTTAGCTTTACTTATAATGCTAACATGCATGCACTTAAGGGCAAAAGGCCCTTTTAAATTCTTAAGCCCTCCACATCACGCTTGACATCAGTCGCAGATGTGTAGTGGAAATTCCGCTTGACTTCAGTCGCAGACATTGCGTACTTGTCCCGCTTGACTTCAGTCGCAGACATTGCGTACTTGTCCCGCTTGACATCTGTCGCGAATATTAAGAATTTCAATCCCGCTTATGTATTCGTTGTGTGGAAAGTACTGCCGCACGCACCTGTCACATTGACACATAAGTGCATATCTCCATTTATTCTTGCAGGACAACACGAGCATATACGCTATCTCGCAGTTTTATTAAGCGGCCCGTGCCGATTGTATAATTCATTAACAGGCCGCGCGGTTACATATTCCGGCTTAAGTTATTTAGCTTCCATGTGCCTACCTGCCGTATTATAATTCATATACTTGGGAACTCGGCCGACTTACGTCTGTCATTCAAGTCTAGTCCTGGTCTATCTTATTTGGATTCCATATATAAATTGCCGGTTTTTTATTCATATGGACAGGAAGTCGGCCGACCTGTTTCTGGCAGTTAATTCCTGGCCTTGATCCGCCGACTTCTATGGTATTAATTATACTACTCGATCAGCGACCTGTCGTCACAAAACATTTCGGCTTGCATGTGCCTATGTCGGCTTATATTATCAGAAGCCGCAGAATATTTCTCTATTCATGCTTCTTTTATTAAAAGGGGAATTCGAATCAGACTTCGCCCTAACCGCAATCTTATATTTCAAAGTCATGGTTTTTTGGCAACTAAGCAAATGGCGGTGTAAACTATAAACCGCGCGGCGTATTATTGACCGGTTTATATGCTAACATTCTATTGAATCGGAAGTTATGATGAGACCGTGCGGACTTAAACAAGTAAGAAAAGTGAGATATAGTAAAGAGAAAGGTAAAGTTGCCTTCATTTCTATTTCATTAAGTGTTACAAAGCATTAATCGCGCGGTTTACAAAAATAATACCGCCGATTTCCAAAAAAAAAGTTCAAAATACAAAAAAATAAGTTAAAGAGTTTCTAATCGCCCGGTTTAAGTTTCTTAGCCGCAGGGGAATCTAAATCACCGGTATCACTGATATCGACGGGGGATTCAGAGTACCCGCTGCTAGTCGCTGAGCTCCCTGAAACGCCAGAAGTTGTCGAGTTTGGCCGCGCGGTCTCAGATTCTTGACCACCGGACTCAGACGATGCGCGTGCACTCCGGCTTCCCTGGCCGCCCACTTCCTCGACATCTTGCTCCTCTTCGCGGACTTCTTCCCCGACCTTGCCCTTGCCCTTGATCGACCTGTAGACGCCGGCCACCTGCTCTTTCAGGGTGGGGTAGATGTCGGCACAAGTGAAGTCGGTGAAGCCGGTCGCCAAGCCGCCAAGGTCCCAGAGGCGGTTAAGCGCTCCATCGATCCCCTGGACGAGTTGCGGGAAGACGTTGGCTTGGAAGATGGGGTTGGCCGGGTTGTACATTTCCTGCAAAACAAAAAGTAGAGGTAAGACCGCGCGGTTACATAATACTAACCGCATGAGTATCGGTAATGACTTACCACCTCCCTTTCCTTTAGTCGCTTGTTCTCTTCCTGTTGTTCCTCTAACTGCCTCTTCAGGCCGGTATTCTCCTTCATCAGGTGCTTGTAGGCAAGGCCCATGAAGTGACTTGCCACAAAGCTCCTTGCCCCGACTTGCGCGGCTAGTCGCGGCAGGTCATCTGGTGGAACTCGTCGCATCGCCTTCAGGTTGTGCTTGCCATACAGCGCGCCGCCAACCACGCTCGCGTGGCGGCTTACTTCTTCTCCACCCCAGTAAGGGAGGGCGGTGGAGATCGTCACTGACTTGCCGTCCGGACTCCACCGCAAGGCCGGATCGCCATGGACGTCCTTCAGGCTGCTGCCCGTTCCTTGCAGCATAAACTCTCCAGAGGAGGCCGACTACTCCTCCTCCACAACTCGCGCCGGCTTGGCCCGCTTCGCTCTCTTCTCTCTTTGAGTGAGAGTCAGGCTGCCAGGACTCTGCGGCTTGTTCAGCGGAACCGCCACAGCAGCTGGAAAGATAAAGGCAAAGTTAGTTTTCAGGCCGTGCGGCTAAGAATGCAGTTCGGCCGGTTTGGAGCTTATTATCTTCCGCCTCTATTCATTCTAACGACGGCAACCGCGGGATGTAGTGGTTTACATCAAGCCGCTCTCCCTTGAAGAAGTTGTAGATCTTCTCCACACTGTCCAAGCCGCCGCTCCCAAATGCGGCCTCTTCGCGAATTTGCGGGTTGAATGACAGCAACCCCAGGTTTCCCTCGAAGATGAGAAACCGCTCGGACCACTTGGCGATCTTGTTCGCCAAGTTTACTATCTTCAGCCCTCTGCAGCCGAAGTACAGGTGCCCCCGGAAGATCTTTGTCCCGGAGCCGGGATAGACCGCACCGAAAAGGATTCCCGGAAGTGCCTCATAGAGAAGCGGACTCTTTCCAACCTCAGGCAGGAGATGAAGCTATATATCGCGGCTATCGAATTTGGGGGTAGTTGTCCTGGCACAACTCCGTAATGATCGAAGACTGCCACGGCCTCCATCATGACCGGGAAGCTGAAGCCGCAGTCAAAGTGGTCGATGGGGACCGCGATCTGATTTGCGTGGGAAGAATTAATCCGCTCGTCCTGCAGTGGAAGCCGCGCGACCAGCGGACTTCCCTGCATGTGCTTCTCTACGAAATCCTCCAGCTCGACTTTTGTAAGGCGGCATTCTTTAAGATCTGCAGAGTGGAAAGCGGAGGCCGCGTCAGTCCTAACTGCAGTGGCCTTGTCAGACCGCGACGACTTGGAATTAGCCCGCATCCTTTTTGATTTGTGATGAAATCACCGGGGTCAGCTCTATTTATAGAAAATCTGTGAAAGTACAGTGCCCAACGTCAAATCGCGGGTAGTCTTCACGATGCGCGACCTACATCTGCAGGAAATACAGATCAGCGTAACGTCCAAGCCGCAGTTTAGTCCGTCAGTCTGCACGGCTATACCCCTGCACTTAGAATAATTCCATGGCAAATCATGTGGATATCAACATTCAAGCCGGCGCTCTGTTCGCCAGACCGCGCGGCTACTATCCAATACTTTAGATTTTCCAGAACAAAGCAACAGACATGTGGATTATAAATACAAACCGCATAAGCCACATACAGTTCGCAACATAAAACATTACAAGAGTTTATAACAAGCAAATGGTTCAACATCCAGAGGAAATATATATATTACAACATAATATTCAATTGTCTGCGCGGCTTCATTCTCTCAAGTCGCTCAGGCTCGCTTGTGACCTTCCTGCATGACTCGACCTATTCGCGCGACCTGTTCACTGGTTTGCATAATCACAACGTCCACCTGGCTAACCAGATTGTGAAGCGAGTGCAGAGACCGATGAACCCGCGCAGTGTCGCGTTATACTCTCGCAAATGGGATCATTGGGATCGCCTAAAACCCCAGACCGCTTGCAACTGCGGCCTGTCTAGGCGTCGCGGCCTCCGATGGATTTGAATTCTCACCCTAGGCCGGGCGGCTAGTAACCGGCAGTTGTCCGGAGGTTGGCAGTGTAGTCCGCTGCTCTCCGCCGGTCTTCGCTGGCAGGTCTTGGTTCTCGCCGTCTTCACCATGTGGGATCTCTTCCCTGTATCCTTCTAGACGCGCGGCCATCAGCAAAGACTTCTCCGCCCTTTCCTGCTCCAAGGCGACCTACATCTTAGCAATCTTCACCTCAGCGACCTCCATCGCAGTCTGGAGCCTGACGGTCTCTTCCTCCATCGCGGGCTGGAGCCTGGCAGTCTCTTGCTCCTTCGCAGAATTCAACCTTATAGTCTCCTGCTCGAGCGCGGTTTGCAGCCTTGTGGTCTCTTGCTCCAGGACGGCTTGCAACTCTTGGATCCTTTTCTCGGCGGCCTCCTGGGAAACCCGTGTTTCTTCTTCCCTAATCCGCAGGGTTTCGGTGGCCGCGTTCAAAGCCGCCTGCAGTGTGCCGACCACCTTCTGGAAGTCGGCCATCTCCTTCTCGCGAACACTTGGCGGAGGCGGAGACGGTGGCAGCATATACATAAATGACGTCAAGTCGCCCGGTTTCATAGTGGTTTACGGTACACCTGCAGAAGAGAAACCACAGTCAGGTTCAGCCGGATTGTTGCGACTTTCTAGCAAGGGAATCGGTAGGACAAGACCGCTGGTTTGATGTTTATCTCCTCCAGAGTCCGCGGTATGGATATTAATCACTGGCCTCCTGAACCGTTCGGGATCTATCCTCTTTAGCTTTTCTTTCCATAGCCGCTCGGCTTCCTTAGCTCGGCTTTTCAGTTGAGCCGTGGTCAGGAAAAAGCTGGCCGGCGGATTTAATATTATATTCGCCCCCTTCTTCCTTGACCGCGACTTGTAGAATTTAATAATTCGCATAACGTCCCGGTATTTACCTTGCAGCAATGGAAGTGTGGTCGCCACCGGCTTCTCGGCGATCAGCTTCTTCATCTCCTCCATCTTCTCTCGAAGCTTCAGTTTCTCAGCTCCTTCAGAAGCCGCCGAAGCTGGATCGCCAGGCTTCTCCCCAATAACCTGGACTTCGGGGCGGTCAACCTCCTCAGAGCCCGCTGGAGTCGACAGAAGCGCATCCTGCTGCTGGAGGGTCTCCATGCCCTTGAAGAGCTCGCTAAGCGACTCGCTAACCGCGGGTGCACTCTCCGGTTCGCTCGGCTTGAAATCCGGTGTGGACGGGTTCTCGGGTACCTACTTCTCGTGCGGCCTGTGTTGAAGACTGTTCGCACCGGTCTTTTCGGAAATATTCCGGTTTCTGGCCTGCAACTTCCTCATTTTCCTCTTCATCCTTTCTTCAAGGGTCTCGCTCCTTTCCTTCTGCCGTTTCAAGGAGCCGAACACCTTTTCAGTCCGAATTCAATGTTCAGCCAAAATCCGTTCGGTCTCCAGCGCCTTCTCCGGCTCGCTGTCATCCACAACGATTACGTCGACCTTGTCCCGCAGTTCGGACGGTTTCCCAGATTCAACACTTTTCTCCTCCATCCCACCTATTTTCAAGTGTGGTTCGCCTGATGGAGAGAAAGTCAGGTCGAAGGATTTGGCAGTTCCGGTTTGTGGTGGAGCAGCCTTCGAAACCGCTTTGGGATCTATCGCACCCTGCGATGATTCGCCGATGGTCTCTGTCGGCCTCTTCTTAGATCCAGAAGCCGCTGAAGTCTCCGGCTTCCCAATCTTCTTGGCAGGCTGTCGGGCAGAATCATCTGATTTCTCGCTCCGGCTTTGCTTCTTTTCTGGCGGTTTCTTGTTGCGGGCTAACATTGATGACATAACATCCATCTTGTGAAAGATCGTGTTGTCTTGAAAAATACTGACCGCAAGTGGCGAGTAGCGACCGGTGGTTTGGCAGAAATCTTGAAGAATGACAAGGGCCAGAGGATTTTATAGACGACGATGAGGCAGTGGTAGTCTCCGGCTTAGTTCTACATTTTCGAAGTATTTTGGAAACTTAAAAATGTGAGCGGATTATGATAAGCCCGGAATCCGCGACCTGTTCGCGCAGATTTCCAGACCGGACGACCTGACCTTTTCAAGCCGCCAAGTCTCCCAATTTGGGCGGTCACCACAGGGCGGCATGGCCGGCTAGCCGCGTCTCAGATCAACTCGTCTGGTCATCACCGAAGCCGGGTGGTCTCCATGTCAAACCGCCATCAGCGCCAGCCCTGCTCAGCGACAAGGCCCGGGACCCGGCAGTCAGCTCGCCAGGAGGAATCCACCAGGCCGCGCGGCTTCCCTCCTTTCTTGTTTTCTTTCTCATTTTGCTTCCCCTCACCTCTGCCCGATTCTCTTGTACCCCGGGCAGCCGGTTACTTTAGCCCTGCCCGCTTGGGCAGGCCCCTGAGCCTATAAATAGGGGAAGGGTGCACTCCCCAAGACACGCTGACTGGTATCCAGGAGCTCGCCTGTTAAGAGCTGCGGTCCCAAGTCTAGTGGTTTGCGTCTTGTAGTCCTGTCGGATTCCTCTTTTTCTCCTTCGTGTAACTGTTTCTCATTTTAAGTAAAGGAAAGCCCGCCGCAAGAGTGGCATTTAAGCCGCGGCGGGCGAACTCTGCTGTTGCCGCTGCCAGCGGTCTCTTTTCCTGCCCTTTAGCTGCGACCGCTAGTAACCGTCTAGTCGACAGTCTCCTTTTTTCCCCCGGTGCTCGAACGATTAGCTGGTGGTGCCCGACTCCCTGTCCGTTTTCGTGCATCAACAGTTAACACGCGACCTTCAGATCTCGACTAGTCGATGAAATCAGCGGTCTAGGCCGTCAGACCGCTCTAGCCTCTTGAGTTCGGTGGCCTGTCGAGCAAGCCGCGACTTCGCCGGCTAAGGCTTTCAGCCCGCCTCCAGCACTGTAGAACCTGCCATTCTACCTGCTCGGTTTTCCTCCCGGTCTTCTTGTCAGCTAGTTGCGCCGTCTAGCCGCCAGGTCAAGCCGCCGATATTCTGCGGTCTCTTGAAAAAGTTCGGCTATTTTCCTCTTTTCAAGATGAATCCTGCAAAGGGTCAGAATAAATCCAGCCACATGTCAGTTACTAGAGATCTCTCAGAAGTGCAGGATTGTTCGTATTTTAATAGTGAGTCCGTTGACCCTCATTAAGAAATTTCTGCAAACAGTGTTGAGCGTGGACTAGAATCTATTGCAAATGAACCTCTTTATAAGGAAGAAGATGAGGCCCCTTCTCCATTCATTAATCTTATTCAGTGGGATACTGTCTCCGATGACTTCAGAGTACCGCGTCTCCCGGAGTATTCTGGATGTGATGATCCATTTTCTCATTTGCAAGCTTTTGAATCATCTTTTTCACTGAGAAACGTGTCAAATGGAGTAAAATGCAAACTCTTTGTTATATATTTTGGCAATATTGCAAGAGAATGGTTTTACAGCCTCCCACCTCGATCAGTAACCAGCTTTAAAGATCTTCGAAGTCAATTTATTTCTAGATTCACTATTTACAGGAAGCAAAAAAGAGACGTTGGAGCTCTCTTCCGAATCAAGCACAGAATTGACGAGTCTAATCCAGATTTTGTTGATTGGTTTCAAAAGGAGGTTCTGGATGTTTGTAACGTCCATCAAGACTATTACCTACATGCTTTCATAAATGCACTCCAAGAAGGCCCCTTGAAATTCAAGCTCACTACAAAGTATCCCAAAAGCTATGGAGATCTTATTGATACAGTTAATAAATTTATAATAGGCGAAGAAGCAAACAAAGGTTATATCTCATTTCTGAATCAGATAACTAAACGATCTCAAGGGACTTCTGGTGACCAGCAATCTGTTTCCTCCCAAGATGTTTCGCAAGTTGAATATTGCAAATCTCCTCTTCTTCTTCAGGATAAAACTCCAAAGTGTGAAAAAGGTTCAGGTAAGTATGTTAAGTTCGAAATTCCTATGGAAGATCTTTTGATAATCATTCAAGTAATGCCTGAGTTCAAGAAGCCTCGGCGTTTGAAATCGAAAATCAAGTATCGGCACGAGGAGCTTTTTTGCAAGTATCATAAAGATATTGGTCATCTAGCAGAAGATTGCATAGCTCTCAGGGAATTAGCTAATGAACTTGCAAGGGCTGGAAAGTTGCAAGAATATGTCATTCAGTAATTCTCTAAGACACTCTTCCATTTCTTACTCAATGGTTCAAGCAGGGATTCCTCTTTCTTTATATGATAAGAAATGCTTATGATCAGAATAGTATATAAAGTCCCCTTCACAATTGGTATTAATGGGGCGTGCTAAAACTTCAAACATATATCCTTGGCCACATCCTTAACATCATACAAGCAGTATCTTTTCTTTTGAAGTTATTTCTTAGCTTTACTTATAATGCTAACATGCATGCACTTAAGGGCAAAAGGCCCTTTTGAATTCTTAAGCCCTCCACATCCTGCTTGACATCACTCGCAGATGTGTAGTGGAAATTCCGCTTGACTTCAGTCGCAGACATTGTGTACTTGTCCCGCTTGACTTCAGTCGCAGACATTGCGTACTTGTCCCGCTTGACATCGGTCGCGGATATTAAGAATTTCAATCCCTCTTATGTGTTCTTTGTGTGGAAAGTACTGCCGCACGTACCTGCCCACATTGACACATAAGTGCATATCTCCATTTATTCCTGCAGGACAACACGAGCCTATGCGCTATCTCGCAGTTTTATTAAGCGGCCCGTGCCGATTGTATAATTCATTAACAGGCCGCGCGGTTACATATTCCGGCTTAAGTTTTTTGCCTTCCATGTGCCTACCTGCCGAATTATAATTCATATACTTGGGAACTCGGCCGACTTATGTCTTTCAGTCAAGTCTAGGCCTGGTCTATCTTATTTGGATTCCATATAACAATTGCCGGTTTTTTATTCATATGGACAGGAAGTCGGCCGACCTGTTTCTGGCAGTTAATTCCTGGCCTTGATCCGCCGACTTCTATGGTATTAATTATACTAGTCGATCAGCGACCTGTCGTCACAAAAAATTTTGGCTTGCATGTGCCTATGTCGGCTTATATTATCAGAAGCCGCAGAATATTTCTCTATTCATGCTTCTTTTATTAAAAGGGGAATTCGAATCAGAGTTCTCCCTAACCGCAATCTTATATTTCAAAGTCATGGTTTTTTGGCGACAAAGCAAATGGCGGTGTAAACTATAAACCGCGCGGCATATTATTGACCGGTTTATATGCTAACATTCTATTGAATCGGAAGTTATGATGAGACCGCGCGGACTTAAACAAGTAAGAAAAGTGAGATATAGTAAAGAGAAAGGTAAAGTTGCCTTCATTTCTATTTCATTAAGTGTTACAAAGCATTAATCGTGCGGTTTACAAAAATAATACCGCCGATTTCAAAAAAAAGTTAAAAATACAAAAAACAAGTTAAAGAGTTTCTAATCGCCCGGTTTAAGTTTCTTAGCCGCAGGGGAATCTAAATCACCGCTATCAACGATATCGACGGGGGATTCAGAGTACCCGCTGCTAGTCGCCGAGCTCCCTGAACCGCCAGAAGTTGTCGAGTCTGGCCGCGCGGTCTCAGATTCTTGACCGCCGGACACAGACGATGCGCGTGCACTCCGGCTTCCCTGGCCGCCCTCTTCCTCGACATCTTCCTCCTCTTCGCGGACTTCTTCCCCGACCTTGCCCTTGCCCCTGATCGACCTGTAGACACCGGACACCTGCTCTTTCAGGGTGGGGTAGATATCGGCACAAGTGAAGTCGATGAAGCCGGTCGCCAAGCCGCCAAGGTCCCGGAGGCGGTTAAGCGTTCCATCGATCCCCGGGACGAGTTGCGGGAAGACGTTGTCTTGGAAGATGGGGTTGGCCGGGTTCTACATTTCCTGCAAAACAAAAAGTAGATGTTAGGCCAAGGGGTTACATAATACTAACCGCATGAGTATCGGTAATGACTTACCGCCTCCCTTTCCTTTAGTTGCTTGTTCTCTTCCTGTTGTTCCTCTAACTACCTCTTCAGGCCGGTATTCTCCTTCATCAGCTGCTTGTAGGCAAGGCCCATGAAGTGACTTGCCACGAAGCTCCTTGACCCGACTTGCGCCGCTAGTCGCGGCAGGTCGTCTGGTGGAACTCGTCGCATCGCCTTCAGGCTGCGCTTGCCATACAGCACGCCGCCAACCACGCTCGCGTGGCGGCTTACTTCTTCTCCCCCCAGTAAGGGAGGGCGGTGGAGATCGTCACTGACTTGCCGTCCGGACTCCACCGCAAGGCCGGATCGCCATGGACGTCCTTCAGGCTGCTTCCCGTTCCTTGCAGCATAAACTCTCCAGAGGAGGCCGACTCCTCCTCCTCCACAACTCGCGCCGGCTTGGCCCGCTTCGCTCTCTTCTCTCTTTGAGTGAGAGTCGGGCCTCCAGGAGTCTGCGGCTTGTTCAGCGGAACCGCCACAGCAGCTGGAAAGATAAAGTCAAAGTTAGTTTTCAGGCCGTTCGACTAAGAATGCAGTTCGGCCGGTTTGGAGCTTACTATCTTCCGCCTCTATTCCTTCTAACGACGGCAGTAGCGGGATGTAGTGGTTTACATCAAGCCACTCGCCCTTGAAGAAGTTGTAGATCTCCTTCTCCACACCGTCCAAGCCGCCGCTCCCGAATGTGGCCTCTTCGCGAATTTGCGGGTTGACTAGCAGCAACCCCAGGTTTCCCTCGATGATGAGAAACCCCTCGGACCAGTTGGCGACCTTGTTCGCCAAGTTTACTATCTTCAGCCCTCTACAGCCGAAGTACAGGTGCCCCCGGAGGATCTTTGTCCCGGAGTCCGGGATAGACCGCACCGAAAAGCATTCCCGGAAGAGCCTCATAGAAAAGCGGACTCTTTCCGACCTCAGGTAGGAGATGAAGCTATATATCGCGGCTATCTAATTTGGGGGTAGTTGTCCCGGCACAACTCCGTAATGATCGAAGACCGCCACGGCCTCCATCATGACCGGGAAGCTGAAGCCGCAGTCAAAGTGGTCGATGGGGACCGTGATCTGATTTGCGTGGGAAGAATTAATCCGCTCGTCCTACAGTGGAAGCCGTGCGACCAGCGGACTTCCCTGCATGTGCTTCTCTACGAAATCCTCCAGCTCGGCTTTTGTAAGCCGGCATTCTTTATGATCTGCAGAGTGGAAAGCGGAGGCCGCGTCAGTCCTAACCGCAGTGGCCTTGTCAGACCGCAACGACTTGGACTTAGCCCGCATCCTTTTTGATTTGTGATGAAATCATCGGGGTCAGCTCAATTTATAGAAAATCTGTGAAAGTACAGTGCCCAACGTCAAATCGCGGGTAGTCTTCACGCCGCGCGACCTACATCTGCAGGAAATACAGATCAGCTTATCGTCCAAGCCGCAGTTTAGTCCGTCAGTCCGCACGGCTATACCCCTGCACTTAGAATAATTCTATGGCAAATCATGTGGATATCAACATTCAAGCCGGCGCTCTGTTCGCCAGACCGCGCGGCTACTATTCGATACTTTAGATTTTCCAGAACAAAGCAACAGGCATGTGGATTATAAATACAAACCGCATAAGCCGCATACAGTTCGCAGCATAATAAATTACAGGAGTTTACAACAATCAAATGGTTCAACATCCAGAGGAAATATATATATTGCAACATAATATTCAATTGTCCGCGCGGCTTCGTTCTCTCAAGTCGCTCAGGCTTGCTTTTCACCTTCCTGCCTGTCTCGTCTTATTCGCGCGACCTGTTCACCGGTTTGCACAATCGCAACGTACACCTGGCTAACCAGATTGTGAAGCGAGTGCATTGGGATCGCCTGAAACCCCAGACCGCTTGCAACTGCGGCCTGTCTAGGCGTCACGGCCTCCGATGGATTTGAAGTCTCACCGGAGGACGGGCGGCTAGTAACCGGCAGATGTCCGGAGGTCGGTAGTGTAGTCCGCTGATCTCCACCGGTCTCCGCTGGCAGGTCTTGGTTCTCTCCTTCTTCAGCATGTGGGATCTCTTCCCTGTCTCCTTCTAGACGCGCGGCCATCTGCAAATACTTCTCCACCCTTTCCTGCTCCAAGGCAACCTGCATCTCGGCAATCTTCGCCTCAGCGGCCTCCTTCGCGGTCTGGATCCTGACGGTCTCTTCGTCCATCGCGGTCTGGAGCCTGGCAGTCTCTTTCTCCATCGCAGACTTCAACCTTATAGTCTCCTGCTCGAGCGCGGTTTGCAGCCTTGTGGACTCTTGGTCCAGGACGGTTTGCAACTCTTGGATCCTTTTCTCGGCAGCCTCCTGGGAAACCCGCATTTCTTCTTCCCTAATCCGCAGGGTTTCGGTGGCCGCGTTCAAAGCCGCCTGCAGTGCGCCGACCTCCTTCTGGAAGTCGGCCATCTCCTTCTCGTGAACACTTGGCGGAGGCGTAGGCGGTGGCAGCATAGACATAAATGACGTCAAGTCGCCCGGTTTCATAGCGGTCTCCGGTACACCTGCAGAAGAGAAACCGCAGTCAGGTTCAGCCGGATTGTTGTGACGTTCTAGCAAGGGAATCGGTAGGATAAGACCGCAGGTTTGATGTTTATCTCCACCAGAGGTCGCGGTATGGATGTTAATCACTGGCCGCCTGAACCGTTCAAGATCTATCCTCTTTAGCTTTTCTTTCCATAGCCGCTCGACTTCCTTAGCTCGGCTTTTCAGTAGAGCCATGGTCAGGAAAAAGCTGGCCGATGGATTTAATATTATATTCGCCCCCTTCTTCCTTGACCGTGACTTGTAGAATTTAATAATTCGCCTAACGTACCGGTGTTTACCTTGCAGCAATGGAAGTGTGGTCGCCACCGGCTTCTCGGCGATCAGCTTCTTCATCTCCTCCATCTTCTCTCGAAGCTTCAGTTTCTCGGCTCCTTCAGAAGCCACCGAAGCTGGATCGCCAGGCTTCTCCCCAATAACCTGGACTTCTGGGCGGTCAACCTCCTCAGAGCCCGCTGGAGTTGACAGAAGCGCATCCTGCTGCTGGAGGGTCTCCATGCCCTTGAGGAGCTCGCTAAGCGACTCACTAACCGCGGGTGCACTCTCTGGTTCGTTCGGCTTGAAATCCGGTGTGGACGGGTTCTCGGGTACCTCCTTCTCGTGCGGCCTGTGTTGAAGACTGTTCGCACCGGTCTTTTCGGAAATATTCCGGTTTCTGGCCTGCAACTTCCTCATTTTCCTCTTCATCCTTTCTTCAAGGGTCTCGCTCCTTTCCTTCTGTCGTTTCAAGGAGCCGAACACCTTTTCAGTCTGATTGCACTGTTCAGCCAAAATTCGTTCGGTCTCCAGCGCCTTCTCCGGCTCGTTGTCATCCACAATGATTACGTCGACCTTGTCCCGCAATTCGCACGGTTTCCCAGATTCAACACTTTTCTCCTCCATCCCACCTATTTTCAAGTGTGGTTCGCCTGATGGAGAGAAAGTCAGGTCGAAGGATTTGGCAGTTCCGGTTTGTGGTGGAGCAGCCTTCGAAACCGCTTTGGGATCTACCACAGCCTGCGATGATTCGTCGACGGTCTCTGTCGGCCTCTTCTCAGATCTAGAAGCCGCTGAAGTCTCTGGCTTCCCAATCTTCTTGGCAGGCTGTCGGGCATAATCATCCGATTTCTCGCTCCGGCTTTGCTTCTTTTGTTGGGTACATTGGAATAAATGTACCTGATTTGAAGAAGCCTCACCCTACTCAATGATATACACAAAAATGTATTTTATGTGTTTTGATTTTAGTTGTGCAGGGTAAGTATTTGCAGAGAAAGATAAAAAGTTTCCAAGTCCATGTGTCGACACCCAGAAGGAAAGTGTCGACACTTGAGAAGACTTGTGTCGACACCCAGAAAAGCAGTGTCGACACTTGGAGTAATTGTGTCGACACCAGGGATGTAGAGTCAACACCAGAAGGGAAGTGTCGACACATGAAGGTTGTGTCGACACTCAATGAAGAAATGTCCAGTAAAGCAGAGTCGACACTTAGAAGCAGTGTCGACACCCAGAGGAACTTTGTCAACATCAGAAAGTGTCGACACTTGGAGGCTGTGTCGACACTCAGCAAATTCAACACAGTCTAAGTACAAGTGTCGACATAGTAAAGAATGTGTCGACACTCAGCAGAAGATTCAACACATGAAGAAAGTGTCGATACTAGGAGGCTGTGTCGACACTCAACAAAGTTTAACTAATTCTAAGTACAAGTGTCGACACAAAGGAGATGTGTCGACACTCAGCCAAAGTCTCAACAAAAGAAGAATGTGTCGACACAAGGAGCTGTGTCGACACTCAGCAAAAGTATCAACACAGAAGGCATGTGTCGACACCAAGAAGATGTGTCGACACTGAACAAGTTCAACAAAAGAAGATGTGGCGACACAAAGGAGGTGTGTCGACACTTAGCAGCATTCAACTAAGTACTGAAGAACAAGGAGTTGTGTCGACACACAATATCAGTGTTGACACATATTGAAGAAGCTATGTCGAGATATAAATTCTACAACACAAGGAGTTGTGTCAACACCTTGAAGGCTAGTGTCGACACTTAGTCTACTTGTGTCGACACTTGATCTATAAGTGTCGACACTTAAAGTCAGACTGTCTCGACACTTTAAGACAGTTACAGATATTTCAAGAAGTGACTGGATGACATGACAGCTGCCATTCCAGTCGGTCTACTGCAACTGTCAGAGATGTCAGAAAGCTGTTATGAACCGGATCAGCCGGTCACCATGAAGGAGGCCTATATATAGGCTTATTCTGTCAACAAAAGAAGATGAACAACAATATTGAGATTGAGGATTGAGAAGAAGATCTAGCAATTCAATTGAAGAATCATTTCAAGTGAAGATCTAAGTAGTTGGAGAGAGAGAGCTCCTTCCAAGAAGACAGCTGTTGGAACCAGGCTGTAAAGAAGGGTTCAGATTGAGATCTGAATCTTAAGTTGCAGTGATTGAAGATCAGCTGCAGAGAGTATCAACCCTATTGTGTTCTACATTCAAGAAGCTTTGAAGAAAGCCAAGTGAGATTGATCTCAGCAGAGTTCTTCCAAGAACTCATCAAGAAACCTGTCAACTCTTCTCTCTTATTCTGATTTATAGGTATACATATTGTATTCTTAATTTCTTGTAGGATCCTTAGGGATCTGAGTTGTAAGCCTGCAATTATAAAGGCTGAGTGGTAGGGCTTGTGTGCCTGAGTATAGGAGATTCATATCTCTGAGTGTAGGCCTTGTGGCTGAGTATAGGCCTTGGTGAAGGCTGAGTGTAGGTCTTTGTGAAGACTGAGTTGTAGGGCATTGGGCCTGAGCTGTAGGAACCTGTTTGGGGTTCTGAGTGTAAGATCTGAGGATCTGAGGAATAGTGGAGGAGTTTGGCCGAATCTAGTACACTACTAGATAGGCAAAGGGGGAAAGTGGATGTACCCAAACCTTGGGGAACCACTATAAAACTGTGTGTACTCTTTGTATGTGATTGATGTTGTGTATGTTGTTTATAGTTCTGTGAAATCTGTGATATAATCTGCCTAAAAGTTTAAAAAGATTAAGTCACCTATTCACCCCCCCCCCCTCTAGGTGATTAGGTACAATTTCTTTCAAGTGGTATCAAAGCGAGGTTACTCAAAAAGGACATAACTGTCTGAGTAGATCCTGTTGGCAGATTCAGTTTAATCAAGTGCAGAATCAAGAAAATCAAGAAAATGGGTTCAACAGAGAATCATAAGGAACTTGGATCCATGAAGTTGCCAATTTGCAGAAAAGAGATTTTTGGCATCTGGAAAGAAAGGGTTAGACTATTTATGGAAGCCTCAGACCCTAGAATCTATATCACAGTTAAAGAAGGGTCATATGTGCCTATGAAGGTTTCAGTCCTGGATGCAAATCAGAGAACACCTAAGGACTTTTCTGAAATGACAAAAGATGAGATTATTCTGGCCACCATGGACAAGAGGGCTCAGAATATCATTGTAAGTGCCATAGATGATGCTACATTTCAGAACTTGATACACTGTAAAACATCAAAGGAGATGTGGGATACTCTGATAGTGTACATGGAGGGTTCAGAAGAAGTTAGACAAGACAGGAAGTATTTGTTAAACCAAGAATATGAGAGCTTCAGACAAGGCCGGTCTGATAGTATAACAGAATGCTATAAAAAATTCTATAGGATTGTGAATGAGTTGATGTCCTATGGAAGAGAATTTAGCAATTATGAGCTGAATGATAAGTTCTTGAGGTCCCTAACAAAGGACTGGGACACCAAGATCTGTGTCATAAGGGAAATGACCAAGTTAGCAGATATTCCTCCTCCAACATTGTTTGGAAAACTGCTATCCTATGAGATGCAGTTGATTGTAAGGAAGGAGGAGGAGAAGACTACAAGAAGTGAGCATAAAGAAAGAGGAGTGGCATTCAAGACAGAAGCCACCAAGAAATATAAAAGTAAGTCTCCATCTCCACCTCCAAAAGTGGCTGAGACTGAGTCAGATGAATCAGAAAGCAGGAATTCTGAAAGCAGTGAGAGTGATGAGGACTTTGCAGCTTTCACAAGACACTTTCAGAAGTTTCTAAAGAAGAAACAGTGGAGATCTAAGCCATCCAATTCATAGGGAAAAGATGACTATTATCAGAACAAGAAGTCATCAAAGAAAGACAGGAAAAAGCCCAAGTCAAGCAAAGCAACTTTATCAAAAATTGTATGTTATTGCTGTAACAGACAAGGACATGTTGTTGCTGACTGTCCAGAGAAAAGGAAAGAGTCTACTGAGAAGAAGAAGACTCAAATTAAGGTCAAAAAGGAAAGGTCCTTTGTTGCCAAGAAGGACAAAAGTCTGTCAGACATATCATCTTCAGAAACTGATTCAGAAGCAGAAGCTTATATTGGACTGTTTGCTGAAGAAGAGGAAGAGGAGTTCACCCAGTTAATGAACTCTATATATGAGCATGAGGACAATCAGTGTAAGAGACTGATGGCCTTGTCAGAAGGTGACAAAATCCAGGAGCAGCCTGGACCTAGTCAGGTACAAAATAAGTTTTTAAGTTCAATTTCTAGTGCTATTTTAGATTCAGTTACATCAGCATCAAGTGATGCCAGTGGATCTGAATCTGAAGGGGATATTCATCAATTGATTGATGAATATAGTGTACTGTTGCAAGCTTTTAAGAAAAGCAAATCCTTGGCCAAGAGTCAGGCTAAGGAGATTGCTAATCTCAAAGAGGCTGCAACAGATTTTGATAAATTGATTGATCAAAAACTAAATGAAATAGCCAGGCTGAAGAACATAACTATTATTCAGAAGGGGACTATAACATTCAAGAATGATCAAATCAGAAATCTGGAGATTAGTCTACAGAAGGAGAGAGATATAGTAGCAAGGTTCTCTAAACCAAAATCAGGTCTACCTCTGATAGATGAGTTTATACCTCACAAGGGTAAAACTGGATTGGGATTTACTAAACCTGCTAGGACTGTTCAGTCCAAGTCTAAGGGTAAAGCCCCAGTACTCAACAAGCATGCTGTAGATAGAACAGCTAGGGTTGTACCTATGCAAAGGTACAATAGATTTGAGTGCTGGTGCTATGGCAAGGTAGGCCATTTTGCCATAGACTGTTGGCACAATTCTAGTGCCAAGATGGGTAGCAAACTGCCTGTTGGAAGATCTACAGGTAGCTTTGTTAAGAGGCAAACTAACCAGCACCAAGGACCCAAGAATTCTTTGGGTTCTAAGGTTAACTAATCTGTTTTGCAGGTGAGTCCAAGTGGCCATGCCCCAATATGGTACTTGGACAGTGGATGTTCCAGGCACATGACTGGAACTAGGGAATTGCTTAAGGACTACACACCAATCAAGGATGGTCCTAAAGTCACCTTTGGTGGTTCTGAAAAAGGAATCATCAAAGGTTTTGGTAACATTTCTAGCAACCTTATAACAATTACTCAAGTGGCTTATGTTAAAGATTTGAAACATAACCTTATTAGTATAAGTCAGTTGAGTGATTTAGGATATGACATCTCATTTATCAAAGATGGTTGTCATATCAGGAGATCAAATGATCAAGAGATCATTCTGACTGGTTATAGAAAGAGAAATGTCTATTGTCTAGACATTATGAGTGAGAACAATGTTTCTCCAGTGTGTCTTGTAGCTGATGAGAAAGTCTCTCATTGTGTCAAATGGTATAAGAGGCTAGCCCATCTTAACTACAAGACAATTGGCCAACTCCATAACAAAGAGTTAGTGAGGAATGGTCCTCAGGTTAAGTGTATTAAAGATGGGATATGCTCAGCTTGTCAAAAGGGCAAGCAGACTAGATCCACCTTTAATAGCATTGAAAACAAAGATGCTGTGAGGTGTTTATACCTCTTGCATATGGATCTCTTTGCTCCTATGCCAGTTCACAGCCTAGGTATGAAGGTCTACACATTTGTGGTTGTAGATGACTACTCAAGGTTTTCCTGGGTGTTCTTCCTTAGATAGAAATCTGAAACACATAGTATCTTCTATAGTTTTGTCAAACAAATTCAGAATGAGTTAAACAGTACATTGGTCAAAATAAGAAGTGACCATAGTTCTGAATTCCAGTCTGATAGTATGACAAAATTATGTGAAGAATTTGGGATATTTCAGAAATTTTCTTCACCAAGAACACCTCAGCAAAATGGCATTGCTGAAAGGAAAAATAGAACCTTGATTGAGGCTGGTAGAACCCTATTAAGTGATACAACTCTCCCAGAATATTTCTGTGCTGAGGCAGTAAACACTGCATGCCATGTAATTAATAGGGCTACTATCACCAAAAGTCACAATAAGACCCCCTATGAGATTGTGAAAGGCAGAAAACCAAACCTATCCTATTTCAGGATCTTTGGTTGTAAATGTTATATACTTAACCATGGAAAGTCTTACTTGACCAAGTTTGCTGCCAAATCCCAAGAGGGGATCTTTGTTGGGTAAAGCAACAACATTAAGGCTTATAGAGTCTACAACTTGACTACTCAAGTTGTAGAGGAATCAGTACATGTAGTATTTGATGAAGCTAGACTCATTAAAAATGAATTGTCTAGTAGTATTTGCAGCTCCATAGGTATGACTAAGAAGATGGACAAGCTCATTATTGAAGAAGGATCTACTGCAAGTCAGCATGTAGATGATAGTGGCTGTTGTCCAGGGGGAGTACTAGATGCACCTGATGCAGAAGAAGACCAAGGAGTGCAGCAAGTTGAAGAAGCTGAAGGAGTTCAACCTGAAAATAGGCTGCCTCCAGCTACTAGGCATCTAAGAGATCATAAAGTTAACAAATTATTGGTGATCTAAGTCAAGGGGTACAAACAAGGAGCAGAAATCTAAGTTCAGTACTCCACTCCAGTTTTCTATCCCAAGTAGAGCCAAAGAAATTTGAAGAAGCCATCCTAGACCCTCATTGGATTGAGGCAATGCAAGAGGAGCTGAATCAGTTCAAGAGATGCAAAGTCTGGGAGCTTGTTCCTAAACCAAAAGACAACAACATAATTGGAACTAAGTGGATCTTTAGGAACAAGATGAATGAACATGGAGTGATTATCAAGAACAAAGCAAGACTGGTTGCTAAGGGATATAGGTAGGAAGAAGGTATTGACTTTGATCAAACCTTTGCTCCAGTAGCCAGACTCTAGGCAATAAGGATGTTCTTGGCCTATGCAACCTATCAAGGGTTTAAAGTATACCAAATGGATGTAAAGTCAACTTTTCTGAATGGAAATCTGAAGGAAGAGGTCTATGTGGAACAACCATCAGGTTTTGTTGATTCAACTCAACCTAATTATGTCTGTAGACTTAGGAAGGCTTTGATTGGGTTAAAACAAGCCCCTAGGGCTTGGTATGAAACCATGTCTAGTTTCCTCATTGAGAATAAATTCACAAGGGGGAAAATAGACAAAACTCTATTCCTTAGGGAATCCAGAGACAAGATCATTCTAGTCCAAATATATGTAGATGACATCATATTTGGGTCTACAGAAAATAGTCTTTGCAGAAATTTTGCAAAACTAATGCAAGGACAATTTGAAATGAGCAGTATGGGGGAACTTAAGTTCTTCTTGGGTCTCCAAGTTAGACAGACTGAAGAATGGTTTATCCATATGCCAGTCTAAGTTCACTCTAGAATTAATAAGGAAGTATGGTATGGAATCATCCAGTACCATGAAAACTCCTATGGGGTAAAGTATGTCTCTTAGCAAAGATGATGCAGGGAAACCTATAGATGAGACTTTGTATAGAGGGATAGTTGGATCCCTATTGTATTTGACTGCAAGTAGACCAGATATCATATATTCTACATGTGTCTGTGCTAGGTACCAAACTTGCTCTAAAGAATCTCATTTTACAGCAGTCAAAAGAATTATGAGATATCTAAAGGGCACTCCTTATCTAGGCCTTTGGTACCCTAGGAATGGAGACTTTGAACTGACAGGTTATTCAGATGCAGATTTTGCAGGCTGCAAAGAAGATAGGAAAAGTACAACTGGTACCTGTCAATTCCTAGGTGGAAGACTGATTTCATGGAGTAGCAAGAAACAAACAAGTGTGGCTATCTCTACAACAGAATTAGAGTATGTGGCTGCAGGAAGTTGCTGTGCTCAACTTCTATGGATACAACATCAGCTTGAATATTATGGTATTCAAGTAAGTAGAACACCACTATTTTGTGATTCTACTAGTGCTATATCTATTGCAAACAATCATGTTTCCCATAGTAGGACTAAGCACATAGAAATAAAATACCATTTTCTAAGGGAACATGTGGAAAAAGAAGATATTTCACTAGAGTATGTTAATACAGATAATCAACTAGCTGACATGTATACTAAGCCTTTAGAAGAAACCAAATTCAATAGGTTTAAAATTGAATTAGGTATGATAAACTTAGAATAAGTTTACAGAAATGGCTAAGTAAAAAGGTGTTGACACACAGAGTTGTCTGTATCGACACAGAAAAGTGGTGTCGACACTTCAGAGAAAAGGTGTCGACACATCTAGGAAGTTGTGTCGATACTTCAGAGAATCTGTGTCGACACATGCAGGGTAGGTGTCGACACAGCCAAGGTGGTGTCGACACTTAAGATTTACTCAGAATTAGTCAAGTAAAGTCTCAACTAAGTGTCGAGCTAAGCGGTGTCGACACATAAACAAGTGTCGACACATATATTCTGTCGACTATACTTGTGTCGACACATAGGGGTTGAGACATTATAAGTCTGTGTCGACACTTTTCAACAGTGTCGACACAATTTGAGTATCTTGATGCGCCCTTTCATCTTCGATCCTAGAAAGGTATAAATAGGATTTCGCCATTGTCGACACGCTCACCAATGTTTCGAGACCAAACTTGTGTGTCGACACCTCTCTTCTCTCAATTCAAATTTCTTCAAACCCTAATGGCGCCTAAGCTCGAAGAGAATGTGAATGAAGGATACGAACTCGTGCGGCATGCTTTTGATGACGCAGAACCTGATATCAAAGGTGTGATAACCCTAATCGCCGAGACTGGGTTAGATTTTCTTGTTTCAGAGCCGACAAAGATATGGAAGAAAGATGTTCTGGAATTTCTGAATGGAGCAACCCTAGATGAATCAGGACTAAAGATTATGTCAAGGGTTCATGGGGCTAAGGTGAAAGTTTCTTCTAAAAGTCTGAGAAAGATACTCCAGTTACCAAGGACTAAGGAAGAAGAGAATGTTTCTGCTTCTAAAACTAGGGAAGCATTAACTTGGTGTGGTTTGGATTCCAACATGAAAATTGGATCTCTCTTCAATAGGAAGGGGATGAACATGCAAGGGAAATTTTTATCTGAAATTGTTGGGAAAGTTATCCTGAGCAAGCCTGGAGGCCATGACAGAATCTCAGCTCACATGTTTAGCCTCATGACAAGGATTATTTTCAAGCTACATACTGATTGGTCTGTAGTAGTGTTTGAGAAGATTAAGGAGAGCCTGAAGAAGCCCAATTTGGGTAGGATTCTTAGTCTATACCTAGCTGGTTGTATACCAGAGGTAAAGACCCAAGCTACAGGATCCAAAATTAACCACATGAGAAGAATGGATTTGAGGATCTTCTCTAGGTGGGATAGGGTCTTGACCAAGAAAATGCCAACTCTTGAGAAGGTAACACCCCAGAAAAGGAAGAAGAAGTCAGCCCCTGTGGCTCAAGAATCATCAAGCAGCTCTGAAGAGCATGTAGTGTTCACTCCTGATGAAGAAGAAACTGGACATGCTGACCAATCTCCAGAAGGACAAGAAGATGCACCAAGGCAGGGGGAGCTACCACAAGCTATCCCAGTACACCAGGATTCCATCCAGGGGGAGCCCTTACTTGTGGAAGAGGCAACTCCCCTAGAGAGTGAACAAGCTACCCACACAATACTTGAGGTAATAACTGCAATTAATGAATTAGATTTCCCTATTGAGGATGATGTTTTCTCTGATTCATTACCTAATGCTAATCAGCAAACACCGACACATAGCCAACCCCAAGATGTTGTCATGAAGGACACATCTGTTGCTGATTAAGTGGTATCTGATCAAGTGGTTGATGAGATAAGAGAATCTCCACCCCATCCTCAACAAGAATTTACCCTAGAAGAGTTATTCCCAGACCTTCTCCAAACAGACTTTGAGAAAGAAAGTGCTGCTGGTGAGGGGGAGAAAGTAACTGTTGAGGGGGAGCATGTGGAGATTATTGAGGAAACTACAAGGAAAGAACCTGAAGTGACAAAGGATGCTGAGTAGATTCCAAGGACTGAGAAGGATTTACATTCAAGCCCTAAGGACAGGGTTAATATTGCAAGCACATCTGCATTAGAGGATGAAGAGGCTATAATAGCCAAGAAAAGAAAATTTCAAGTTTTCAAAAGGAGGAGCCAGAATTATTAGAAAGCTCTGCAAACAATAGCACCACAGCCTGCACCACAGCCAGCACCATCAACAGATTTCAGTCCTCTGATGGTTGCTTTACAAATTAAGCTTGATGAGCAAAGGCAAGCTCTGAAAAAGTATGTAGATGAAGGAAATAAATATCTACAATTTGATCTTGCACAAGATATTAAGTCCATCATATTTGAAATGAATCTGAATAAGAAAGAGATGACTGACTGCTTCCATAAGGGAGGAAATGCAGTAGTCTATCTAGCAACTCATCAAGAGAAGATCAAAGCTCAAGTGGATGAACTTGAAGTGAAGCAAGGCTATATTCTGGAGAATCAGATAAGGATGAATGATAATTTGACAGCTTCCCACAATGCCATTGTAACTGAACTAAAGAATATAGCAACTGCCCAGAATGCAGCCCTGACCACTGCCAAAGAAGAATTTGATAAAGCATTGCAAGTGAGCCTAACTGTTGTTACTACTGCACTTCAAGATTCTCAAAAGGCTATAACAGATAAGCTCCAAAGGTTGAAACCTTTCTATAAGGATGGAGTAAACTATCTGAATGCCCAGATAAGATTCCAGAAAGATGATCTAAGAGATCACATTGAAAGAGAAGTCATAAAGGGGGAGAGGGTTTTAGTCAAAGCAGGCTCTGATCATGCAAAATGGATTTCCAATTCCATCAGAGCCACCCTTGGATATCCTCCATTATGTGATGATGATAATGTTGCAGAGTCTGGGATTAATCCTGCATATCTTGGAGGGGAGCAAGCTGAAGTGGCTCAAGTAATTTACCCTCCACCAGACTTTGATATGATACATGCAGACATACAATCAATGTATAGCCCACCTGAGGGTAATCAGAAGGTCATCATTGAGAAAGTGGTTCAGCCAATGCCTGAGGCTATACTGAAAGAACAAGAGGCTTTGCAGAAAGAACAAGAAGCCCAATTGTCTAAGAAGAGATTCAGGGAGCAAGCTGAACTCAGGCCTGATTTTGAACAGTGGAGCCCTACCTCCAGGAATATCATTTTGACTGCTTGGAAAGCTGCCAAGGATAATATTCAAGATAGAAACAAGTGGTATTCTGAACTGGAGTGGAGGAAGCATGAGTCCAGGCAAGAAGCCATTGTGCAATACAGAAGAAAGGCTAAGATGGGAAAGCTACCTCCTACTGCCCAGGAGCCTAGCAAGTACTTTCCAAAGCCATATTATTACTTTGAAAGACAAAAGATCAAAGCTGAAGATCAGAAAAAGAAGGATCTAAAAGGAAAGAAGCCTGCTGCTGTTGAAGATGCTGAAGCCCCAGTCCAAGCCAAGATACAATCTGGAAAGGGCATAGTGATCAAGGAGACTGAGCAGCAATAGGATAGAATTTATCTTTAGTTTACAGTTGTAATCATTTGATTTTAAACTTTCTGTAAACTTTTGGATAATGAAAATATTGAAGTTGTTAGAACAATATGATATATGTTCAACCATTACATTAAATGTTCCGAGTTATTTGTGTATACATGTTTTGATTAATACATGTTTATGTACTTACCCTGTTATATAATCCTGCTTTACATCATACTGTGATTTTATTATGTATGGTGTATATCATTGACTAAGGGTTATGACTTCTCCAAATAGGGGGAGATTGTTGGGTACATTGGAATAAATGTACCTGATTTGAAGAAGCCTCACCCTACTCAATGATATACATCAAAATGTATTTGATGTGTTTTGAGTTTAGTTGTGCAGGGTAAGTTTTTGCAGAGAAAGCTGAAAAGTTTTTAAGTCCATGTGTCGACACCCAGAAGGAAAGTGTCGACACTTGAGAAGACTTATGTCGACACCCAGAAAAGCAGTGTCGACACTTGGAGTAATTGTGTCGACACCAGGGATGCAGAGTCGACACCAGAAGGGAAGTGTCGACACATGAGGCTGTGTCGACACTCAATGAAGAAATGCCCAGTAAAGCAGTATCGACACTTAGAAGAAGTGTCTACACCCAGAGGAACTTTGTCAACATCAGAAAGTGTCGACACTTGGGGGCTGTGTCGACACTCAGCAAATTCAACAGTGTCTAAGTACAAGTGTCGACATAGCAAAGAATATGTCGACACTCAGTAGAAGACTCAACACATGAAGAAAGTGTCGACACTAGGAGGCTGTGTCGACACTCAGCAAAGTTCAACTAATTCTAAGTACAAGTGTCGACACAAAGGATATGTGTCGACACTCAGCCAAAGTCTCAACAAAAGAAGAATGTGTCGACACAAGGAGCTGTGTCGATACTCAGCAAAAGTATCAACACAGAAGACATGTGTCGACACCAAGAAGATGTGTCGACACTGAACAAGTTCAACACAAGAAGATGTGTCGACACTTAGCAGAATTCAACTAAGTACTGAAGAACAAGGAGTTGTGTCGACACACAATATCAGTGTCGACACATATTGAAGATGCTATGTCGAGATATAAATTCTACAACACAAGCAGTTGTGTTGACACTTTGAAGGCTAGTGTCGACACTTAGTCTACTTGTGTAGACACTTGATCTATAAGTGTCGACACTTAAAGACAGATTGCCTCGACACTTTCAGACAGTTACAGATATTTCAAGAAGTGACTGAATGACATGACAGCTGCCATTCCAGCCGGTCTACTGCAACTGTCAGAGATGTCAGAAAGCTGTTAGGAACCGGAGCAGCCGGTCACCAAGAAGGAGGCCTATATATAGGCTTATTCTGTCAACAGAAGAAGATGAACAATAATATTGAGATTGAGGATTGAGAAGAAGATCTAGCAATTCAATTGAAGAATCATTTCAAGTGAAGATCTAAGTAGTTGGAGAGAGAGAGAGCTCCTTCCAAGAAGACAGCTGTTGGAACCAGGCTGTAAAGAAGGGTTCAGATTGAGATCTGAATCTTAAGTTGCAGTGATTGAAGATCAGCTGCAGAGAGTATCAACCCTATTGTGTTCTACATTCAAGAAGCTTTGAAGAAAGCCAAGTGAGGTTGATCTCAGCAGAGTTCTTCCAAGAACTCATCAAGAAACCTGTCAACTATTCTCTCTTATTCTGAGTTGTAGGTATATACATTGTATTCTTAATTTCTTGTAGGATTCTTAGGGATCTGTGTTGTAAGCCTGTAATTATAAAGGCTGAGTGGTAGGGCATGTGTGCCTGAGTGTAGGAGATTCATATCTCTGAGTCTTGGCCTTGTGGCTGAGTGTAGGCCTTGGTGAAGGCTGAGTGTATGTCTTTGTGAAGACTGAGTTGTAGGGCATTGGGCCTGAGCTGTAGGAACCTGTTTGGGGTTCTGAGTGTAAGATCTGAGGATCTGAGGAATAGTGGAGGAGTTTGGCCGAATCTAGTACACTAGTAGATAGGCGAAGGGGGAAAGTAGATGTACCCAAACCTTGGGGAACCACTATAAAACTGTGTGTACTCTGTGTATGTGATTGATGGTGTATATGGTGTTTATAGTTCTGTGAAATCTGTGATATAATCTGCCTAAAAGTTTAAAAAGATTAAGTCACCTATTCACCCCCCTCTAGGTGATTAGGTACAATTTCTTTCATCTTTTCTGGCGGTTTCTTGTTGCGGTCTAACATTGATGACATAACATCCATCTTGTGAAATATCGTGTCGGCTTGCAAAATACTGACCGCAAGTGGCGAGTAGCGATCCGTGGTTTGGCAGAAATCTTGAAGAATGACAAGGGCCAGGGGATTTTATAGATGATGAGGCAGTCGCGGTCTCCAGCTTAGTTCTACATTTTCGAAGTATTTTGGAAACTTAAAAATGTGCGGGGATTATGATAAGCCCGGAATCCGCGACCTGTTCGCGCAGCTTTCTAGACCGGATGACCTGACCTTTTCAAGCCGCCAAGTCTCCCAATTCGGGCGGTCACCACAGGGCGGCCTGGCCGGCTAGCCTCGTTTGAGATCAACTCGTCGGGTAATCACCGAAGCTGGGTGGTCTCCATGTCAGACCGCCACCAGCGCTAGCCCTGCTCAGCGACAAGGCCCGGGACCCAGCAGTCAGCTCGCTAGGAGGAATCCACCAGGCCACGCGGCTTCCCTCCTTTCTTGTTTTATTTCTCATTTTGCTTCCCCTCACCTCTGCCCGGTTCTCTTGTACCCCGGGCAGCCGGTAACTTTAGCACTGCCCGCTTGGGCAGGCCCCCGAGCATATAAATAGGGGGAGGGTGCACTCCCCAAGACACGCTGACTGGTATCCAGGAGCTCGCCTGTTAAGAGCTACGGTCTCAAGTCTAGTGTTTTGCGGCTTGTAGTCCGGCCGGCTTCCTCTTTTTCTCTTTCGTGTAACTGTTTCTCATTTTAAGTAAAGGAAAGCCCGCCGCAAGAGTGGAATTTAAGCTGCTGCGGGCGAACTCTGCTGTTGCCGCTGCCAGCGGCCTCTTTTCCTGCCCTTTAGCTGCGACCGCTAGTAACCGTCTAGTCGACAGTCTCCTTTTTTCCCCCGATGCTCGAACCGTTAGCTGGTGGTGCCCGAGTCCCTGTTCGTTTTCATGCATCAACAGTTAACACGCGTCCTTCAGATCTCGACTAGTCGATGAAATCAGCGGTCTAGGCCGTCAGACCGCTCTAGCCTCTAGAGTTCGGCAGCCTATCGAGCAAGCCGCGACTTCGCCGGCTAAGGCTTTCAGCCCGCCTCCAGCACTGTAGAATCTGCCATTCTACCCGCTCGGTTTTCCTCCCGGTCTTCTTGTCAGCTTGTTGTACCGTCTAGCCGCCAGGTCAAGCCGCCTCTATTCTGCGGTCTCTTGAAAAAGTTCGGCTATTTTCCTCTTTTCAAGATGAATCCTGCAAAGGTCAGAATAAATCCAGTCACATGTCAGTTACTAGAGATCTCTCAGAATTGCAGGATTGTTCGTATTTTAATAGTGATTCTGTTGACCCTCATAAAGAAATTTCTGCAAACAGTGTTGAGCGTGGTCTAGAATCTGTTGTAAATGAACCTCTTTATAAGGAAGAAGAAGAGGCCCCTTCTCCATTCATTAATCGTATTCTGTGGGATAGTGTCTCCGATGACTTCAGAGTACCGCGTCTCCCGGAGTATTCTGGATGTGATGATCCGTTTTCTCATTTGCAAGCTTTTGAATCATCTATTTCACTGAGAAACGTGTCAAATGGAGTAAAATTGATTGGTGTTTTCGCATCAAGTCCGAAAACTTAATGCGGTTAAAACTCCAAAAAGATTACGGTTCACGCGGCGACCCGGCGGTTTTATTTAAGTAGAAAAGCGTATTTGGTTTATTTAGAAAATGGGGTGCGCGTATTTATTTATTTTGGATATAAAAGGTTGTGATCGAGTTTTAACGAAAGGAGGCAAGTGCACCTATCGTGAGTAGTACAGGATATTCCGGGTGGAATATCGAGGTCGTATTGTTCTCGGGGTCGGTTCGATTATTTCTACTCTTCCCTGGAGGGGACTATTATTTTACTGATAATTAACTTGTCGGGTTATATATTATATATAATAAAAATGACAGAAGATAAAAGGGATAAAAGGAAAGCAATAAGGTGGTGCCGATGAAGAGCTTAGCTCGATGGCACCGAAAAAATAATTGAACTAAAATAGACTTTAAATAAAAAGAGCTCCTAAATTTCTAATTAATTAAGGCCGAGACTTGGCCGTGGAGGTTCCACTAAAATGAGCTCACCTAGCTATAGGGCTATCGCTCACCTGAACGCGAAGACTATTCTACTGGGCTCTCATCCGACGATGGATTCCTCTTAACACCCGCATTACACTAAGAACCCCGCTATTGGGTGGGGAACCCAATCCGGTAGAGTTGGCGCGCCTCCTCTCTCGAGGGTTAGTGCGGAACTCTCTTTGCCAAGGGGTGATCAGTCCATATGCACGGTCTCTCGGTTAGCTACCATATGGACTACGGAAATAGGGCCCACACATCGATATGTGGTCCTACGCGTCGTTAACCACAGGCAAACCTTAAGTACTTTTAATTAATTAGAAAAATTAGACCTTTAGTTATTTTAAGCTATTTTATCTGTCCCAATGCTCTTCGATACCGAGGGCTAAGAACGGTTAGCCACTCATCAGAATGGGGACGGCTTGCGGGAAAAGCAGAAAGAAAGCAGAAAATGGAAAGCAGGAAATGAAAGCAGTAAAATAAAGCAGTAAAGGAAAGCTGAAAATTGCAAGTCCTACTCAAACGAGTAGGACTGAAGAAAGCTGTAAATTGCGAGTCCTGGCGCAAATGCGTGGGCGGGAGAAAGAAAGCAGGTCCTACTCAAACGAGTAGGACTAAATAAATGCAACACATGCACGCACTCTACATAAAGTAAAACTCACACACACACTCTCTCGACATAAAGTAAAACACACACACAAATCCTACTCAAATGAGTAGGGGAAAATAAAGACCTGCCATTTAACTCGAATGAGTAGGCAGAAATAAAGAAAATTACAAACTCACGCACTCTATAGAAAGTAAAATAAGCAAGCGTCATTTAACTCTTAACGAGTAGGCGGAAATAAATGCGCACAAGTACAGAAATGAAAAAAAACTAAGTTACCTAAAAATTAAAACAACTGCATTTCTACCGCTAGAATGCGGTAGAAATGCGTAAAAAGCTGAAATAAAAGTAAACCGGGCAAAAAGGTTTGCAAATAAACGCAAAATGAAAATCCCCGAAAAATTAAAACAAATACATTTCTACCGCTAGAATGCGGTAGAAATGCATAAAAAGAGAACGAAAAATTTAAAAGAGCAAAAG
Source organism: Platanthera guangdongensis (assembly GCA_039583875.1). NCBI lineage: Eukaryota > Viridiplantae > Streptophyta > Magnoliopsida > Asparagales > Orchidaceae > Platanthera > Platanthera guangdongensis. The sequence goes on from CM077150.1 coordinate 175,271,641, forward strand.
TTTTGGAAAATAAAGGGAAAATACAAGTGTTTGGAAAAACAAAATAATAACATATCCATTCTTATAATGCTATAAAAACTCCTAAAAAGTGGAAGAAAATATAAAAGGATGAAAAGTTCTACAAAACTAAAAAGTCCAAGTGAAATGAAAATGACAAAACCACTTTAAAATCATTTTTATAGTTTATAAGGACTGGTTTTAGAACAAAAACTAAATAGCTATTATGAAGATGAAAACATCTACTTAAGAATAAAAAGAAGAAAAAAAACATTTTACTCTCATACACACACACAAACACACACACACGTATAAAAAGGAGCGAAAAAAAAACTAAGTTAAAACAAAATGAAAAATAAGATTGCTTAAGAGAGTGTTGCTTATACTCATTCCAACACCATATAAAGAGACAAAAATGACACATTTTATTAAGTAAAAAACACGATTACAAAGGAATGAAAACAAAACGCTAAAGAGAAGGGGAAAAAATATCCCTTACAAAGCATTGGAATTCATCCCAGCAGCATAACTCCTAAGCAAAATGGATCCAAAAAGGGAACAGGAATTCAGACAGAAAATCTGAATTTATAGACAAAAAATTTACAAGTACACGCCCTCTGACACGGGCGTGTCAGGGGGCGTGTCGACACTATTCATGATGGCGGCCGGCGATTTGACGGGAAAGTGGACTTCGGGCTGGACACGTGTCGGTCTCGCAGTGGTCACGCCCCAGGTTACGGGCGTGACGGTGGGCAAGTCAAGGAGGTGGATCTGGGCGCGGGTCACGCCGAAAGTTGTCGCGCGGGTCGCGCCGAAAGTTGTCGCGCGAGTATTGTCGGCCAGGTGGAGATGTCACGCCCCAGGTCACGGGCGTGACTCGGGGCATGTCGGCTGGTGTCGACACTCGACAAACTTCGAGCGGAAAATGTCGAGTTGAAAATCGTCGAGCGAGAAGAGGTGTCACGCCCTAGGTCACGGGCGTGACTCTAGGCGTGTCGAGGGGGTCGACGAACATCGAGCTGAAAACGTCGAGCGGGTGAACACGGGCTTGGGTCACGCCCTGTGTCGGGTGACACGGGCGTGACCCCGGGCGTGTCAAGCTTTTCTTCTCGAAAATTGCTGATTTCACAGTTTTTGCATTGTTATGCCCGGGTCACGGGCGTGACCAATTTGTCACGGGCGTGACTTGACAATTTTTGGCAGATTATTGATATTTTCTGAAATATAAAAATAAAGCAAGTCAGCAAAATTATTTACAAAAAAGGAGCAATTTATTAAGAAAAAACATGAAAAAATGACGAAAAGAAATGAAAACGACTAAATTAATGTACACAAAAATGTGTATATTTACAATTCATCAAATACCCTCATACTTAAGCTTTTGCTATTCCAGAGCAAAAGTTGGAGATGAACTTCTAAGGAGTAAAAGAAATCCTAAGTTTAGCTACCGCTTGAATTAATTAAAAGTAAGATCAAAATAAACATCCGGGGTTAAAGAATTAAATCCTAATTTATGAAATGTTATGAATAGAGGAAGAGTTTCAAAAAGACTTCTAAATAAAATAAAATAGAAAGCAAAAATTTATTTTTATTAGTTTAACAAAGATGGATTGAATTTATATAAAAAACATTAGCTTAAAAAAAGTTAAAGGAAATAATGCAATTTAAAAATTATGCTTTCAAAAAATTTTAGATTAATTCTAGAATCATTGAAATTGGATAAGTGATTTGGTGGTTTATGAAGAAGGCTTGAATATTGAGGTGAGGCAATTTTTTCTTGAACCTCCAATTTTTTTTCTTTTTGGATAGTTAGGAAAATGAAATCTTATTTTCTAATACATAATAAATTTTTTTCTTTCTTCATAAATAATAAATAACCTAATGTATATGTGTAGGAGTAATGAATTTTATCTTCTTACTCCATAACATATAATCTTTTTAAATATTGGGTGCCTATGTTTACGGAATAAAATCTTATTCCCATTGACATAAGATCTTTTAAGGGATAGGCGTAAACATGTCAAGTAAGACATGAAAAAAATGGAAGTGCGTTTATTTTTTCAAAAAGAAAACTAGATTTTAATAAAAACATTTTGAGAGCAACATTTTTAAAATGAACGTTCCTATCTTTCTAAAATCATGAAGTAGAAATAATTGAAATCCATGGATGTTATTTTCTAACATAAAAAACGAGCTTCTATTTATAAAAATTAGAAGTGGTGAAAAACAAGTTCCCTATTATAAGGAAAAGACACAAAAAATTCTTTAAATCTTAACCCGAGACACTTAAATCTATCAAACTTTAATTAATAAACGAATAGTAAGCAAAGAATAAAAAGAATTCGCTTATAAATTAACTCGAAACTAGATTTTTGTAAAGCAAAAAGGGTTAAGAAATGGTATATTCGATTTATTTTGTTACATAATTTAACAAAACACATTTTTTGGAATTTTTAGAGTTTTTATCATTTTTTTTGTGTTTTAATTATTATCTTTTTAAGATTTTTTGAGTTATTTTCTTTTTTTAAGATTTTTGGTTTTTCTAATTTTTTGATGTTTTAGTGTTGTTTGATCAGTTATTTACAAGAAAGAGTAGAGAAAGAAGTGTTATTTATAAAGAAGGTAGTGGGGAAAGAGAGATTTTTACAAAAAAAAGTACAAAGTAAAAATCGAATACCCGCGAACAGACTCTTATTTGGGTGGTTGGTTCGATGAGTCGAACGCCGCGGGGAGGAAAAATGCCAGTTTTTATAAATAAGAAGGGGGGAAGATTTTTACAAAAAAAATATTTACAAAGTAAAAAAAAATTATTATTTTGTTTTTTTAATTTTTTGATGTTTTTATGATTTTTTGTTTTTTTTTTTGAAGTTTTATGAAAATAAAAACAAGGAAAAATTTTTAGGTTTTATTTTTTGTAATGTTTTTTGTATTTTTATGCGTTTTTGTAAAGTGCAGAAATAAAGAAATACGAAAACACCCCCATACTTAAACCCAACATTGTCCCCAATGTTGCAATCTAAGTATGCGAAACAGATAATATACAAAATAGAATAAGTACAAAAAGAAAAAAAGGAGGGTAGGAGCTTCCCTTAGACGAGTGCGGAAGGCCCGGGTCGAAACCCTGTATTATTGTTAGAAGAAGAAGGAAAAATATAACGAAAAAAATAGAAAAGAGAAAGTCGGCCAAAAGGTTGCGGGCGGTTGGGGGGGCAAGTGCGTGGGTGACTCGGAAGGTAGCTAAGGCCTTAGCGACCATTGCGTGATAAAAATGTGATCCCCTAGCGCGCACAATAATGGAAGCGTGCCGAAGCAAAATGAAACGAAATAAAACAAATTAGAATAAACGAAGTTAAATAAAACATATATACACTTATTAATATCAAATTATTATATTTTTTTGTGTTTTTAAGTAGATTTTTTTATTTTTTTAGTTGATTTTTTTTAGGTAGGTTTTTTAGTTTTTAGTTTTTTTTATTATTGAAGTTTTTTTTTAGTTTTAAGTTTTTCTCTTTTTTTAGGATGTTTTATGTTTTTTGTTTTTTTTCATTTTTTAAGCGCTTAGATTTTTTAGGTTTTTCGTTTTAGAGTTTTTAGAATTTTTTTTTTTAAGTTTTATACTTTTTCAAGTTTTTAGAGTTTTTTGGTTTTTAAGTTAGTTTTTTTGTTATGTTTTGTTAGTGGAAAACGATGTCATTTCAAAAAAAATATTTTATAAATAATAATAATATGATAAAAACAATATATCTTTTTTAAGATTTTTGTTTTAAGTAGTTTATTATTATTATTATTATTATTATTATTATTATTATGTTTTTGTTAGTCATTTTTAATTTTTGTTATAATTATAGATATAGGTAAAATTAATAGATTTCCAGGGTTCAAAATAACGACACCAAAATTTCCCCGGCAGCGGCGCCAAAAACTTGATTTGTGTTTTCGCATCAAGTCCGAAAACTTAATGTGGTTAAAAATCCAAAAAGATTACGGTTCACGCGGCGACCCGACAGTTTTATTTAAGTAGAAAAGCTGATTTGGTTTATTTAGAAAACGGGGCGCGCGTATTTATTTATTTTGTATATAAAAGGTTGTGATCGAGTTTTAACGAAAGGAGGCAAGTGCACCTATCGTGAGTAGTACAGGATATTCCGGGTGAAATATCTAGGTCGTATTATTCTCGGAGTCGGTTCGATTATTTCTACTCTTCCCAGGAGGGGACTATTATTTTACCGATAATTAACTTGTCGGGTTATATATTTGTTGGGTATTGTATCCACAATTACCTGGATTTGACGAAGCCACCTGTCAAGCTAAGATGAATTCACGATGTATTTGATAAAACCTTTTAAGTTGTGCTTGCAGTTATTCCACGCTAAGTGCACTCCAATGTCAGGGTGCAGTAGGTCAATATACACGGGTCTGCACGACGTAATTCCTCGTTGAGCAGATCAGTGTGTTGGCCTACGTGCACTCTCTCTATTGGAGTGTACTTATTTTAAAGTATAGGGATGTGATCAAGCAAGAGCAGACAAGGAGCAAGGATGGGTCAAAGAGCAGCTCATGGGTGGAAAGACGAAAAATCGTCTAAGTGTGAATCGACGAGAATCACCAAGTGATTCTTTCCGATTCGGCGAGAATCACCGGCTGATTCTCGCCGAATCGTCGAGAATCACCAAGTGATTCTCGCCGATTCGGCGAGAATCACCGGCTGATTCTCGCCGAATCGTCGAGAATCACCGGCTGATTCTCGTCGTCTCTATCCGGCAACATCAAAGCATGCGACTCTGGCGCTAAGTCATAATCGACGAGAATCACCAAGTGATTCTCGCCGAATCGTCGAGAATCACTGGCTGATTCTCGCCGTCTCTATCAGGCTAAATCAGAGCGTGCAAACAAGTCAACATCGACGAGAATCACCTTTGATTCTCGCCGAATCGACGAGAATCACCTTTGATTCTCGCCGAATCGACGAGAATCACCTTTGATTCTCGCCGATTCGACGAAAATCACCTTCGATTCTCGCCGATTTTGACTTGGGCGATTTTCTGTAAACCACTGGACCGGACTCAGCCGCTGGCACTGTTTTGAACCGGGCTTGGGGTCTCTTCTGGTGGGACCCACAATGGTCATCTTGAAGACCTAATGTATAAATACACCTGTATTATTGAACAGTAGCAGTCAGAGACAAAAATTCAAAAAGAAGCCAAGCCGCGACGTGACCTAGATCGCAAATTCCGCTCCGCCGCCGCCGTCGCCGCTCGTGCAAGTCGATCGCCGGCCGTTTGATCGTGGTTTCCTCCAGATCTCCCAGCAACAAAAGCTTGGCCAAGCGTAGTGTCTCACGCGTCTAACCAGAGATCATTTGTCTCTTGATTTGTTGATCGGGAAAACCTTCCCCGTCCGAATCGATCGAGATGATCGATCCTAGTGTGACCGTTGGAAGACCTTGCTAGATTTGCTACGAAGTTAGAATCTCCAAAGTACAGCAGCCACACACCGTTGTCGCCGCCGATCCCGAGAACCAAGCCGCCGCCCTTCTTGCCGCCGCCGGTTCCGGGAAGATTCTCTCCAAGTGAAATCTAGGGTGGTAAACTCTTCGTTGACTTCCAGAACACGTCATCGAACGAAGACGGACATCGTAGTCTCCAAAAGTAGTTTGTATTTCTTATACATTCTAGTTTCATTTTTGTTGTAAAGGAACGTTGGTTCCTAGTTGTAAGGGTTGGGTGCAACCCGTGTTGTGGGAGTGTTGTCTCCTACGTGTGGAAGGGTTCCTTCCGATAGTGCAAGGATTGTATTTCAATCCTGTTGGTGAAGTGACCGAGTCATCCCTTGTTGGGAGATAGGTCGAAGAGGGAAAGTGGATGTACCCAAATCGGGGAACCACTATAAATAGCTTGTGTACCTTCTTTGATGTGCTATTTTGTTATCTTATGCAGGTACAATTTTAAATTCCGCAAAAACGCTGCACGTCACCTATCCCCCCCCCCCACATAAGTGAAGATAGTTAACACTAGGTGGACTTTCAAGTGGTATCAGAGCCAGGTTCCTCATCAAAAAGGTTAACACCTTGAGTAGAATCCTGCCACCTGTGTCAAAAGCATGGAGCTGGATCATGGGATCTCTCCACTAAGACTTCCCACGTGCACTAACGAGTATTATCCCGTCTGGAAGATGAGAGTATCCTATTACCTGGAGGCCATCGATCCTCGAGCATCTCTTATCTTAGAAGAGGGTCCTTTCATTCATATGAAGACCTCCAGCTCTGGAAAGGATATCCCAATCCCCAAGGGTATTACTGAGATGTTAGAGACTGAACTCTCATTATTTAACCTGGACAAGATGATTCGTCAGATCATCATGGATGTCTGGTCTGGACCTTCTCGATCTAGATTGGAAAAATGTGAGACGGCCAAATCTATGTGGGTAACCATCTCAGAGCTGATGGGAGGATCAAAGAAAGCAGGGATCTGCTGTCAGCAAGAGGATGAAGCCTATGTGGGGGTCCTCGCCTCTGAAGATGAAGGCAAGGATCAATCAGACAGCATCAGGGCTCCAGTGTCCTTGTCAGAGACTGAAGAAGAAATTGAGGAAAGCAGTTCTGATGAGGCTGACACAACGGTCTCTGGCGCTAGTGACAATAACTCTGAAGAGCAGGTAACTTCTTCATCTTGCCCCTTCTCTCTTGAAGTTCCTGAAGACAGGAACTGTTTTCCTTCAGAAAATCCTGATTCCCTGAAGAGAGTCCTTCAGAAAAGCAACCTACTTGTTGAGGAGCAAGCTCAGGAGATTGCTCTGCTGAAGATCTTATTGGTTCTCCAATTGGCATCCAACAAGGTCAAGGACTCTAGAATCTCAGATCTAGAGAGTAGTCTAGAGAATGAGAAAAGGATAGTATCCAACTTTTCCAAGGTTGATGCTATGAAGAGAAAGGAAGAAAATGGGTGGATCTCCTGAATTATCAATTCATGGAGAAATGGGGAAACGGTATTCCGACCCCCCACTCCAGGCAGGAAGGGTACTCATCATGCCTTCAGGTATGATCACAGGAACAATCATGGTCACTGCAAGGGAGATCTGTCCTCATGTGGAGACACCCATAGTGCAAGGGCTGTCATGGCCACCCATGAGAGAATACCTAAGGCTCATTCTGAGCCCTTTGTATTCTCGGCCACTACCCCTACTCGGCAGGAATCTGCTGGTATCAGCTCTCAGTATGCTTCTCTCCACCCAAGGACACGGGAAAGGGAGGTTAGAAGTCATGCAGTAAGATCTCATGAGGCCTAAGGAAGGGGGCTGACTGAAAGGAAGGCACCACCTCTCAGGCCTCATGACGCTCACTACATGTATTCCTACCACCCTTCCATGTGTCACGGTGGAAGAGGCAATTTTGGGAGCAGATCCAGATCTATCCCGTTTGGACCTAGGCTCATGACTACCTCAGTCACTGGATCAGGTCAGAAACGGAGATACAACATTCACACGTGTTGGTGCTGTGGCAAGGTGGGACACTTTGCCATAGACTGTTGGCACAACCCCTCTGTGTCAAGGGCAAGGGCCTATCCACATCTTCTGGGCAAAGGTAGTCTTCCTGACAAGATTTCTGAGGGAATGCATTCGAGTGTTTATGCTAACAAGAACCTAGGACCCAATATGTATTGGGTTCCTAAGGTAAGGTAACTCTCTTTTGCAGGGTGGTCTAGGTTCCCCTAAATATGATGGGAACTAGACAGTAGAGGTTTCAAGACTGAATTGGAACAAGCATCTGGAATAACATAAGTGATATCTACATTGGCATACTCACATTGAGCACCTGGTATGTTTTAACCAGAGGGGCTAAATGATAACTCTCATAATCCCAGGTATTTTTGATCAGCTCCAAGACTTGAGTCATATTGTATCGACATTTATATATATATATATTTATATATATATATACACATATATGTGTGTACACCAAAGGATAGGTTAACGCAGTCAACATAAACCTTAGATACATCAATAAAGATTTATCTGTAATTCCACTGGTAGATTCGAGAACTACCATCTACAGGCGTAAATCAGTTCACTGAAAACTAACGAAGATACGTCATTGGAAATCACTACAACTTACAATTGACATCAAGAAATGTATGGAAAAGCCCGATTCAAACCCTAAATAGTTTGGCATTAAGAAATATGTATATACTTAGAAGATTTTTAAAATTGTCTTGATATCACAAGACCTCGAGAATCCTGCATGCCTCTTAACCCGTAGATTCCTATTAAAGAATCCCTTCGATTTCGACTTAGACAAACTCCCGCCGATCCCTAGCATCTCGCTCTTCACACGGAAGCCCCGTTAAAGCCCTGTTAAACCGGTCGATATCGCACAGGAATCCCGCCTACCCTTCATATTCCGCAGGAAACTCACCGAAGGAAACTCGCCGAAGGAAACTCGCCGATTCTTCCCCTTCCGTCGACAACCGCAGGAATCCCGCCTTTTCTTCCGTTGACATCAAGCAGGCAACTCGCCGATTCTTCCCTCCGTAGATCACTCCTCTCGCGTCCAGGGCGCTCGTCCAAGTCTCGTGGGTTCGATCGACCAAAGTCGCGATCTTCTTCCGGTTTCCCGTCGTTTCCGTCGATTCTCACCTTCTACGCTCTTGGGTAACCACTTTCTCACCCTTACAGTGACTTACTGTTAGTATAGCTTCCCTCTTGATTTCTGATTAGGCGTAGTCTTGGGATTTCAGTCTTGTAATGGCTCCAAGGACAACCGCCGGCCTGGTCACTGGATGTGAGTTGGTACTGAAAGTCCACCTAGTGTCAGCTATGTGCACCTATGGGGGGGGAATAGGTGACGTGTGGTTCTTTTGCGGAATTTACGGATGTACCTGCACAATAAAAACAACAAGCACAGCACACAGAATACACAGCAAATTTATAGTGGTTCCCCGACTTGGGTACATCCACTTTCCCCCTTCGACCTATCTCCCCAAAAAGGGACGACTCGGTCACTTCTCCAACGGGATTGAAATCCAATCCCTTCACTAACGGAAGGAGCCCTTCCACACGTGAGAGTCAAAACTCCCACAAAACGGGTTGCACCCAACCCTTACAACACGGAACAAAAGTTCCCTTACAACGAAATTAAATGTAGAGTGTACACGTGATACAAACTTCTTTTGGAGACTACAGTGTTCCTCTTTGTTCGACGACGTGTTCTTGAAGTCGATGAAGAGTCTACAACCTTGGTCTCTCTTGGAGAGGATCTCCCGGAACCGGCGGCGGCAATCGGAGCGGCGGCTTGGTTCGGAGTCGGCGGCAACGAAGGTGCGCTGCTGCAGTGCTTTGAGATCCAAACTTCTTTGCGAAGCAAACTAGGTCTACCAACGGTCACTCTAGGATCGGTCGTCTCGATCGATTCGGACGGGGGAGTTTTTCCCGGTCAACAAATCGAGAGACAAGGGATCTCTGGATAGACACGTGAGACGCAAGCTTTGCTAAGCTTCTGTCGCCGGAGATCGGGAAGATGAACGATCGGCGGCGGCGACGTACTTGCCCGAGCGCGACGGCGGCGGAGGAGAGGAGTCGCGGATCTAGAGTTTGGTTGCGGCTCGGTTTCTTTTTCTTTTCTCCGTGGTTTTACTGTTCAAAATACCCATGTATTTATACCCTGTAGATACAACAAATTTGACCGTTGTGGGATCCACAAAAGATATCCCCAAATTCCGGTTCAAATTAGTCCAGAAGCAGAATCCAGTCCAGCAGCATCCTGAGAAAACGCCAAGTGAAAATCGGCGAGAATCGCAGACGATTCGCGACGAATCGGCGAGAATCACCAGGTGATTCTCGACGATTCGTCGAGAATCGTTTGTGATTCTCGTCGAATCACTTATCGATTCTCAACGAATTTTACTTTGTGTACATGGGCTGCTTGGCCACTGGTTCGGCGGGAATTACAAGTGGTTCTCGCCGAATCTTACTTGGCACCATTTTGAGATGGCCAGAAGGAGTCGGCGAGAATCACTGATGATTCTCGTCGATTCGGCGAGAATCACTAGTGATTCTCGCCGAATCGGCGAGAATCACTTGGTGATTCTCGTCGAATTTGCCTTGGACGAATTTTCGTCTTCCACCTAGGAGCTGCTCCTTGATCCTCCATGCTCCTTGTCTCTTCTTGCATATGAACGGCCCTGTACTTGAAAGTAAGTGCACTCCAATAGAGAGAGTACACATAGGCCAACACACTGATCTGCTCAACGAGGGATTACGTCGTGCAGACCCGTGTATATTGACCTACTGCACCCTGACATTGGTGTGCACTTAGTGTGGAGGAACTGCAAGTACAACTTAAGATGTTTCGTCAAATACATTGTGAATTCATCTTAGCTTGACAGGTGGCTTCCTCAAATCTAGGTAATCGTGGATACAATACCCAACAATCTCCCCCTATTTGACGAAGCCAAAACCCTACTAGCTAAGATGAATAACACCTATCAAATAATAACATAGCATTCAAAAATTAAACATGCAACACAAGAGAATATATGCAATCAGAACAGGACTTGAGTCATTCACACATTCAAATATATATATATACCAAGAGAAATATATTCACATATAATCCAGAATCGTTCATACGACAGTAATAATCATTAAATGTTCTTAAGACACAGTGACCAGCTATAAAATAATGACTATTTGTCCTCAGCTACGTCACCCTTAAGAGTTTGAGCCAAGTACTTTTTGCTTTGCCTTTCCATGTATTCCTTGGGCTTCGGGTAGTACCTAGGAGGAGCAAATTTATCTGGATCCTTGTTGTTTCGGAAAAAGATGTTGCGTTTCGCTTCAAATGCTTTGTGCGTTTCCCATTCATACCGGCTATATGCTTCATTTCGATTGATCTCTCCTCTTTCTTGCAGCCGGAAGGTGTCTAAGATGATGTTCCGTGAAACTGGACTCCACCTTTCGTTTCGTACATCCTCCTCACTCATTCTGATTCGCTTCTCAGCTGGAGTCTCCTTGGAGGTCCCTTCCTGAACTTTTCTCTTTCCCCTGGCTTTTGCTAAGGCCTCTTGGTCAAACATGCTCCTCAATTTAGCTTTGGAGAGAGCCCTAGCATCAACTTCATGTGTGGGAATATCTGCAGCATCACTTGCACTAACATCCTCAGCAACACTTACTTCCTCAGCAGCCTTAGATGTCTCAGGGACATGAATACCGGCAGGGTTGTCAGGTAGGACGACGCCTAACGTACCTAGCGCCTGTTGGAGCATCCACCAGCAGCTCTCATAGACGTATTTGCTTGATTGTGCGAAGTTTGCATCCATGCTTTCTTGGAGCTCGGCCAGCTTAGCGATATACTCTTTCTCCCCCTTTTTGGCTTCGACAGCTATGCAGTTGGCATATGAGTGCAGAGGGTCATCAATATGCTTAGTTGTCTTGGTGAATTCAGTGATCAGGGTCTGCTGATTGGCATTTAAGGTGACCATATTACCATCAAATTTCTGAATATTGTTGGCTACAACGTGTGCGTTCTGATTTACGACGGCAAGAGTATCTGTATTCTTTTTCAAGCCGGCCATTAGGAGTGTGACAGCTGTGCCAGCCGCGGTATACTTTTTGTCAAATTTCTTCTCCATCACATCCAGTTTATGGTTGATCTCTACCATATTTTTAAGCATGAGATCTTCAGAAGTCTTAATCTTTTTCAGCAGTGTTTTCTGAGCTGTATCAAAAGAGTCTTTAAGCTCATTCACTATTCCTTGAATGACATTGATAGTGTGAGTGGCCATCTCATCGCGTAACGGTATGGTCGGAGGCACTTGTGGGCCTTGAATTTCTGCAGACGCATCTGTGGAGCTGGAGACCATCACAGTCTCTATCGGAGGAGTGTGGGTGGCCTCTGTAGATTTATTTAACTCCCCCTCCACTGGTGCAGACTTATCAGAAGGAGGTTCGACAGTATCCGGAGACTCAAACACTTCATGGCCCTCATTTACATCGTCCTCTCCATCCTCATCCAAAAATTCATCCATATCAGCAGCTTCTTCCACTTCTTGATCAGCAGTGTCCAGTGCTTCAGCTTCGGTTCCTTGAGTGTTTCTGTTCAGGACCTCCTCATTCTCCAACTCAGGTTCACTTACTTCATGAATTTCGGCTACCGCATCCTTGGCCACCTGGGCGATTTCAGATATTATATCCATACGAGTGGGTAGAGTCTCCCCCTCGATTCCTGCAGTCACAGTATCTGGAATTTCACCGGGGGAGACTGCGGGAGATACTTCCTCGTGCTCTTCCACAGCAGGCTGCCCGATGCGCCGCTCCCATCGATCAAACGCAGTAGCATCCATCTTTTTCAAGTAGTGGAGAGGAACTCCTTTGCTCATGTCGAACCTGTCTCCGTTGAGCTGGTTGAGATATAGACTGATGATGCGGCCGAAACTTGGAGTGCCCAGAGTGTCCTTGATCTTTTGAAATAGCAACTCCCCCCAGTTGAACCTCTTGCGGCAGACCACAGCTATGAGAATCTTAAACATATCTCCGGAGATATGATCATGGGAGCCCGGCTTGCAGATGAGCACTTTTCCAATAACGTCAGATAGGAGCTTCCCTTCTTCATTCATCTCTTTTCTCTTTACTGATCGAGTGCCTCTTGGAAGACCGCAGAACAAGAGAGTTCTGGCTTTGTCCTCGTCCTCCAGATAGTCCTCCTGCTCCGAACTTGAAAGCTGCAGGTAGCGAGTTAGCTTACTGGCAGACATCTTTACTTTTGTCCCAGCCACCTTGCTTTTGATGATGGAGTCTCTATCTCGGAGTCTTGCGGTAGAGAAGAACTCCAGCACTTCTTTATCCAGGACTTTGCAAGGGTGCTCCAAGACGAAGGTTAGCCCAGCCTCTTCTAGCATTAGAATGATATTTCGGAACTCGTCCGAGGCATGAGAAAATCCAGTGCGAACCAGCTCGCAACCAGAAATCAAGCCTGCAGTCGTCCTTGGAGCCATTTAAGATCTAGAGACAAGCCCTACTCTAAACATTAGTGAACATTCAAAAAGAAAGCATCACGAGAGAGCGCGTCCAAGTGCAGGTGAGGAGGAGGTTACCTAAGGGCTTACACGGAAGTGAGTTGATGAGCTTCGGGAAGATCTTCGGTGGATGGAAGAGTATCCTGTGGGGTTCGGCCTTGCTAGAACCTTGCGGTCACAGGGACACTTCGCTAGAACCTTGTGGGGTTCGGCCTTGCTAGAATCTCACGGGAAGAAGATGGAAACACAACAGCGATTCGACGAGAACTCACTTGGCGATTCGACGAGAGCGTCGGAGGGCTGCGGGTTTCGGCGAATCCGCGGAAGAATTGCTGCGACGAGAGGCGGGATGCGTGAAGAAGGCGATTTCTGATGCCGCGGGATACTTAAGGAAGCCGAACGGTCGGCGAGCTCCTTCGGCGGGATTCGGCGGGATTTGTCTAATTTGGTTTCTAATACCGTTTGTCTAATTCGGCGAGATATAAAATGGGTCGGCGGGATTTGTCTAAGTCATCGGGATTCGGGGAGAATGCCAAGGGTCGGTGAGCTCCTTCGGCGGGATTCCGAGTATATAAAGTGATATTGATGTTTTTCTTTACCACTTGTAATTTAAGGGTTTTCTTTACTAGGAATTGAAAGGTTCCGAATTGAAGAGGTTTTCTTTACCACGTTGGGAAGCATTGCAACATTTTCAAATTCTTCGAATGTCAAGTTAGTATAAGATTAATAAATACATGTTTATTATAACGACAATCTATTCGGATTTGAGAGAGACTTCTCCAGACACTTCTTGCTGTCAATTGTGATTTGTCGAAATTTACAATGACATATCTTTGTTAACCTTTTATTGATGTGTAATGGTTTGCATGCCTCGAGTTAGTCTCTCCATAAAGGTGCACACATACATGATAAGCATAAGTATACGTATACGCAAGGATAGAAATATATATATATATTTAATTTGAATGAGGATGCATCATGACACAAGTCCTTGAACTGATCAAAATTACCTGGGATTTGGAGAGGCATCGTCTTAGTCCCACAGGTAGAACACATTAGTAGCTTAAAGTGAGTATGCTCAACAGGTAGCACATCTGTTATTGCAGACGCTTGTTCCAAGTTAGCCTTGTGCCACCTACTGTCTAGTTCCCATAGTATTCACGGGGACCTAGACTACCCTGCAAGACAGAATTACTTTACCTTAGGAACCCAAATCATATTGGGTCCTAGGTTTCTATTAGCATAAGCATGCAACTGCCTTCCTTGTGAAAACCTGTCTGGAAGACGACCTCTGTCCCTAGAATGTGGATAAGCCCTTGCTGTGGGCACAGAGGGGTTGTGCCAACAGTCAATGGCAAAGTGCCCCACTTTGCCGCAGCACCAACAAGGGTGAATGTTGTATCGCCGTTTTCGACCTGATCTAGTGACTGACGTAGTCACGGTCCTAGGTCTAAACGGGATAGGGCATGTTCTTGTCACACAAATTCCTCTTCCAACGTGACACGAGGAAGGGTGGAACGAATGCATGATGTGAGCGTTATGAGGCCGAGAAGGTGGTGTCATTCTTTCAGGCATCTCCCTTGCTGAGGCCCCATGAAGCCTGACATCATGACTTCTATCCTCCTTATCCCGTGTCCTCGAATGGTGAGAAGTCTCCTGTGAACTGGGACATGCAGATCCACACTTTGTTGTGGCAGTGGCCGTGAATACAAAGGGCTCAGAATGAGCCTTAGGTATTTCCTCATGGGTGGCCATGACGCCTCTTGCACTATGGACGTTTCCACATGGGGACAAATCACCCTTGCAGTGACCACGATTATTCCTGTGGTCATACCTGAAGGCATGATGAGTTGCCTTCCCGCTTGGAGTGGGAGGTCGGAACACTGTTTCCCCATTTCTCCATCCCTGAATAATCCGGGAGATCCACCCGGTTTCTTGTTTTCTCTTTATAGCATCAACTTTGGAAAAGTTAGATACTATACGTTTCTCATTATCTAGACTATTCTCTAGAGCTGAGATCTTAGAGTCCTTGACCTTGTTGGACGCCAATTGGAGAACCAACAAGATCTTCAGTCGAGCAATCTCTCGAGCTAGCTCCTCAGCAAGTAGATTGCTTTCCTGAAGGGCTCTCTTCAGGGAATCAGTATTTTCTGGAGGAGAGCAGTTTCTGTCTTCAGAAAAGTCAAAAGATATGGGGCAGGATGAAGATGATACCTGCTCATCTGAGTTATTGTCATTAGAATCAATGACCAATGTTTCGTCCTCGTCGGAGCTGCTTTCCTCACTATCTTCTTCAGTCTCTGACACGGATACTGGAGCTCTGATGCAATCCGAAGGATCCTTGCATTCATCTTCAGAAGTGAGGACCCCCACATACGCTTCATCCTCTGATTGGCAGCATATTTCAGCTTTCTCTGACCCCCTCATCAGCTCTGAGATCATCATCCACAGAGATTTAGCCGTTTTACATTTTTCCAATCTAGAGCGAGAGGCTCCAGACCAGACATCCATGATAATTTGTCGAATCCACTGGTCCAGCTGAAAAAGTGAGAGTTCCATTTCTGACATCTCAGCAATGCACATGGGCACTTGGATCGCAGAGTCAGAGGTCTTCATAGGAATAAACGGACCCTCTTCCAGGATGAAGGATGCTCGAGGATCGATAGCATCAAGGTGACATGACACTCTCATTCGCCAGATGGGATAATAATCCTTTGTGCAGGCGGGGAGTTTGAGTGGCGGCATCTCATACTCTAGCTCCATGCTTCTGACACTGGTGGCAGGATTCTACTCAAGGTGTTAACCTTTTTGATGAGCAACCTCGCTCTGATACCACTTGAAAGTCCACCTAGTGTCAGCTATGTGCACCTATGGGGGGGGGAATAGGTGACGTGTGGTTCTTTTGCGGAATTTACGGATGTACCTGCACAATAAAAACAACAAGCACAGCACACAGAATACACAGCAAATTTATAGTGGTTCCCCGACTTGGGTACATCCACTTTCCCCCTTCGACCTATCTCCCCAAAAAGGGACGACTCGGTCACTTCTCCAACGGGATTGAAATCCAATCCCTTCACTAACGGAAGGAGCCCTTCCACACGTGAGAGTCAACACTCCCACAAAACGGGTTGCACCCAACCCTTACAACACGGAACAAAAGTTCCCTTACAACGAAATTAAATGTAGAGTGTACACGTGATACAAACTTCTTTTGGAGACTACGGTGTTCCTCTTTGTTCGACGACGTGTTCTTGAAGTCGATGAAGAGTCTACAACCTTGGTCTCTCTTGGAGAGGATCTCCCGGAACCGGCGGCGGCAATCGGAGCGGCGGCTTGGTTCGGAGTCGGCGGCAACGAAGGTGCGCTGCTGCAGTGCTTTGAGATCCAAACTTCTTTGCGAAGCAAACTAGGTCTACCAACGGTCACTCTAGGATCGGTCGTCTCGATCGATTCGGACGGGGGAGTTTTTCCCGGTTAACAAATCGAGAGACAAGGGATCTCTGGATAGACACGTGAGACGCAAGCTTTGCTAAGCTTCTGTCGCCGGAGATCGGGAAGATGAACGATCGGCGGCGGCGACGTACTTGCCCGAGCGCGACGGCGACGGAGGAGAGGAGTCGCGGATCTAGGGTTTGGTTGCGGCTCGGTTTCTTTTTCTTTTCTCCGTGGTTTTACTGTTCAAAATACCCATGTATTTATACCCTGTAGATACAACAAATTTGACCGTTGTGGGACCCAGAAAAGAAATCCCCAAATTCCGGTTCAAATTAGTCTAGAAGCAGAATCCGGTCCAGCAGCATCCTGAGAAAACGCCAAGTGAAAATCGGCGAGAATCGCAGACGATTCTCGACGAATCGGCGAGAATCACCAGGTGATTCTCGACGATTCGTCGAGAATCGTTTGTGATTCTCGTCGAATCACTTATCGATTCTCAACGAATTTTACTTTGTGTACATGGGCTGCTTGGCCACTGGTTCGGCGGGAATTACAAGTGATTCTCGCCGAATCTTACTTGGCACCATTTTGAGATGGCCAGAAGGAGTCGGCGAGAATCACTGATGATTCTCGTCGAATTTGCCTTGGACGAATTTTAGTCTTCCACCTAGGAGCTGCTCCTTGATCCTCCATGCTTCTTGTCTCTTCTTGCATATGAATGGCCCTGTACTTGAAAGTAAGTGCACTCCAATAGAGAGAGTACACATAGGCCAACACACTGATCTGCTCAACGAGGGATTACGTCGTGCAGACCCGTGTATATTGACCTACTGCACCCTGACATTGGTGTGCACTTAGTGTGGAGGAACTGCAAGTACAACTTAAGATGTTTCGTCAATTACATTGTGAATTCATCTTAGCTTGACAGGTGGCTTCCTCAAATCTAGGTAACTGCAAGTACAACTTAAGAAGTGGTATCAGAGGAGGTCACGGGTTCGAAACCCCGGGGTCGTTGCTGGGGGGGGGATTGTTGGGTTCCATCAATGCCCCGGTGTTGGGAGGTACGGCGTGCTGCGCTACGGCCCGCACTAGTCGAAACAGAAGGGTGTGTCCCCTGGGGCCTAACTGGCCGCCCCGTGGATCCTAGGGTAGCCAGCTCCATAAAGGAGTGGTAGAGCCGTCCTCAAACAGTCCGGGCTTTTGGGCGAGTTGGTTGCGCCTTCCCTACAGGTACGAACAGGGTTCTCACATGCTTCTGATGAATTCAGAAACATCATCATCATGCTTGAAGAGGATGGACTCTCCTTCATACTGGAGCACCCCTGCAAAATCTTGGACAAGGAAGTGATGGAGTTCTTCGCAACCGCCAAACTCCGGAATGAAGACTCTCTCATCAAGAGTAAGGTTGCAGGGCAAAGATCAAGATGTCTGCAAGCAAGCTGACCCAATACTTGCAGCTCACTAGCTCTGCGCATGAGGATTATCTGGAGGAACAGGATAAAACCAGCACATTATTATTTTGTGGACTCGCTCGAGGAACTAGATCGATAAAGCGAAAGGATATGAATGAGGAGGGGAAACTTCTGTCAGACATCATTGGGAAATTACTCATATGCAAACCGGGCTCTCATGACCACATCTCTGCGGACAAGTTCAAGATCCTTGTGGCAATTGTATGTAGAAAGAGATTCAACTGGGGGCATTGATTTTTAAGAAGATAAAGGACACTCTCAGATCTCCAAGTTTTGGAAGAATTATCAGCCTATATCTCAATCAATTAAACGGAGATAGGTTTGACATGAGTAAAGGAGTTCCACTGCATTATTTGAAGAAAATGGACTCGAGCGTATTTGACAGATGGGAGAGATGCATCGGGCAGGCTTCCATGGTAGAAGAACAAGAAGAATCTCCTGCCGAGGACGGAACTGTAGCTGACTCCTTGGTCATCCCCAGTGAAATTCCTGATGCACTGACTGCAGGAATTGAGGGGGGGCCTTTACCCGCCTCTGCTAATATCTTATCTAACATCTCTTAGCTAGCCAGAGATGCAGTTGCGGGTATACAAGAAGAAAGTGAAGCTGTGATGGAAAATGAGGCGGCCCTGAACGTGCATGATCTAGGAGCCGAAGGTAATGTAGAGGAAAATGATGAGGGAGGTTTGAAAGATGATGCAGCTGAGAATGATCTCATGGATGATGAAGATGAGGAAGAAGGAAATGTGGGACACGCAGCATTGGAGCCTCAGGACATCACTGAAGTTTCATCTAACAAGCACGCTCCTGAGATCGTTCCTGAGAACATTGGTGCAACAGTGGAGGGGGAGTCCTCTCAGCAGAGACTGCTAAGTACTTCCAAGAAATCTACTGAGGCTGCAAGTACTCCCCCCTTAAAGACTGTGCTAGTGTCCAGCTCTACAAGTGCATCTGCTGAAGAGCAAGGCCAAGGCATGCCTCAGGATCATCCACTACGAGCTGATCTAGCCAATCACACCGTAAATGTTATTCAAGGTATCGTGGATGAGCTCAAAGCATATTTTGAGAAAGCTCAAAATAAAATGTTAAAAATAATTAAGAAATCTGAGAATCTCATGCTCAAGAACGTGGTGGAGATCAATCACAAACTAGATGTGATGGAAAAGAAGTTTGAAGACAAGTATACAGCGGCCGACCAAGCTGTAACTCTTCTTATGGACAGATTAAAAAAGAACACCGATACTCTCACCGTAGTAAATCAGAATGCTCATGTCGTAGCAAATAATATTCAAAAGTTTGATGGCAATATGGTGACTCTTAACAGCAATCAACAAGCCTTGGTTACCGAGTTCTCCAAGACTACAAAGCACATTGATGAGTCACTGCATTCTTATGCAAACTCCATTGCAGTCGAAGCCAAAAAGGGGGAGAAAGAATATACAGCTAAGATGGTCGAGCTTCAAGAAATCATAATCAAAAATTTTGAGCAGTCAAACATATATGTTTATGACAGTTGCTGGTGGATGCTCAAACAAGCGCTAGGCTCTAACATCCCTGAAAATCCTGAGGGTACTCCTGCTCCTGAAATTAATACTGCGGCTGATGAGGGACCAAGTGTTGAAGAAGTTCCATTAAGTGAAGCTGATGCTCATAGGGATGCTAGGGCCACCTCCAAGGCAAAACTGATGGCAATGTTTGACCAAGGAGCCCTAGCAAAAGCTAAGGACATGAGAAAATCTCAAGAAGGGACTTCTAAGGAAACACAAGCTGAAAAGAGAATCAGATTGAAGGAGGATGAAGTAAGGAACGAAAGGTGGAGTCCGGTATCAAAGAGTATCATCTTGGACACATTCTGGCTACAAGAAAAAGGGGAAATCAATCTGAACGAAGTATACAGCCAGCATGAGTGGGAGCTGCACAAGACATATGAAGCTAAACGAACATCTTCTTCAGGACCAACACGGCAGCAGATAAAGCTCCTCCTCCAAGATACTATCCAAAGCCCAAGGAGTACGTTGAGAGGCAAAGAAAGAAGTTTTTGGCTCAAAAACATAAGGATGACCTAGCCAAAGAGCAATAGACAGAAATTTATAGCTTGTCATTGTCTCATGAACATTTTTATCTTTTATTATTTTTATATGAACGATCTTGGGAATATCTATATATATATATATATATATATGTATATGAATTTATGGTTGACTCAAGCTTTGACCTGTTTGCCTCTATTTCCTTGTGCCATATCTTTAAATTATATATGATGTATATATTATCTGGATGGTGGTATTCATCTTAGCTAGTGGGATTTTGGCTCCGTCAAATAGGGGGAGATTGTTGGGTATTGTATCCACAATTACCAGGATTTGACGAAGCCACCTGTCAAGCTAAGATGAATTCACGATGTATTTGATAAAACCTTTTAAGTTGTGCTTGCAGTTATTCCACGCTAAGTGCACTCCAATGTCAGGGTGCAGTAGGTCAATATACACGGGTCTGCACGACATAATTCCTCGTTGAGCAGATCAGTGTGTTGGCCTACGTGCACTCTCTCTATTGGAGTGTACTTATTTTCAAGTACAGGGCAGTGATCATGCAAGAGCAGACAAGGAGCAAGGATGGGTCAAAGAGCAGCTCATGGGTGGAAAGACGAAAAATCGTCTAAGTGTGAATCGACGAGAATCACCAAGTGATTCTCGCCGAATCGTCGAGAATCACCAGTTGATTCTCGCCATCTCTATCCAGCTACATCAAAGCATGCGACTCTGGCGCTAAGTCATAATCGACGAGAATCACAAAGTGATTCTCGCCGATTCGGCGAGAATCACTAGTGATTCTCGCTGGATCGTCGAGAATCACTGGTTGATTCTCGCCGTCTCTATCAGGCTAAATCAAAGCGTGCAAACAAGTCAACATCGACGAGAATCACCTTTGATTCTCGCCGAATCGACGAGAATCACCTTTGATTCTCGCCGATTCGACGAGAATCACCTTCGATTCTCGCCGATTTTGACTTGGGCGATTTTCTGTAAACCACTGGACCAGACTCAGCCGCTGACACTGTTTTGAACCGGGCTTGGGGTCTCTTCTGGTGGGACCCACAATGGTCATCTTGAAGACATAATGTATAAATACACCTGTATTATTGAACAGTAGCAGTCAGAGACAAAAATTCAAAAAGAAGCCAAGCCGCGACGTGACCTAGATCGCAAATTCCGCTCCGCCGCCGCCGTCGCCGCTCATGCAAGTCGATCGCCGGCCGTTTGATCGTGGTTTCCTCCAGATCTCCCGGCGACAGAAGCTTGTCCATGCGTAGCGTCTCACGCGTCTAACCAGAGATCCTTTGTCTCTTGATTTGTTGATCGGGAAAACCTTCCCCATCCGAATCGATCGAGACGATCGATCCTAGTGAGACCGTTGGAAGACCTTGCTAGATTTGCCATGAAGTTAGAATCTCCAAAGTACAGCAGCCACACACCGTTGTCGCCGCCGATCCCGAGAACCAAGCCGCTGCCCTTCTTGCCACCGCCGGTTCCGGGGAGATTCTCTCCATGTGAGATCTAGGGTGGTGGACTCTTCGTTGACTTCCAGAACACGCCATCGAATGAAGAGGGACATCGTAGTCTCCAAAAGTAGTTTGTATTTCTTATACATCCTAGTTTCATTTTTGTTGTAAAGGAACGTTGGTTCCTAGTTGTAAGGGTTGGGTGCAACCCGTGTTGTGGGAGTGTTGTCTCCTACGTGTGGAAGGGTTCCTTCCGATAGTGCAAGGATTGAATTTCAATCCTGTTGGTGAAGTGACCAAGTCGTCCCTTGTTGGGAGATAGGTCGAAGATGGAAAGTGGATGTACCCAAATCGGGGAACCACTATAAATAGCGTGTGTACCTTCTTTGCTGTGCTGTTTTGTTATCATGTGCAGGTACAATTTTAAATTCCGCAAAAATGCTGCATGTCACCTATCTCCCCCCCCCCATAGGTGAAGATAGTTGACACTAGATGGACTTTCAATATTATATATAATAAAAATGACAGAAGATAAAAGGCATAAAAGGAAAGCAATAAGGTGGTGCCAATGAAGAGCTTGGCTCGATGGCACCGAAAAAACAATTGAACTAAAATAGACTTTAAATAAAAAGAGCTCCTAAATTTCTAATTAATTAAGGCGGAGACTTGGCCGTGGAGGTTCCACTAAAATGAGCTCACCTAGCTATAGGGCTATCGCTCACCTGAACGGTAAGACTATTCGACCGGGCTCTCTTCCGACGAAAGATTCCTCTTAACGCCCGCATTACGCTAAGAACCCCGCTATTGGGTGGGGAACCCAATCCGGTAGAGTTGGCGCGCCTCCTCTCTCGAGTGTTAGTGCCTAACTCTCTTTGCCAAGGGGTGATCTTTCCATATGCACGGCCTCTCGGCTAGCTAACATATGGACTACGGAAATTGGGCCCACACATCGATATGTGGTCCTACGCGTCGTTAACCCCGGGCAAACCTTAAGTACTTTTAATTAATTAGAAAAATTAGACCTTTAGTTATTTTAAGCTATTTTATCTGTCCCAATGCTCTTCGATACCGAGGGCTAAGAATGGTTAGCCACTCATCGGAATGGGGACGGCTTACGCGAAAAGCAGAAAAGAAAGCAGAAAATGGAAGGCAGGAAATGAAAGCAGTAAAATAAAGCAGTAAAGGAAAGCTGAAAATTGCAAGTCCTACTCAAACGAGTAGGACTGAAGAAAGCTGTAAATTGCGAGTCCCGACGCAAATGCGTGGGCGGGAGAAAGAAAGCGGGTCCCACTCAAACGAGTAGGACTAAATAAATGCAACACACGCACGCACTCTACATAAAGTAAAACTCACACACACACTCTCTCGACATAAAGTAAAACACACACACACAAATCCTACTCAAATGAGTAGGGGAAAATAAAGACCTGCCATTTAACTCGAATGAGTAGGCGGAAATAAAGAAAATTACAAACTCACGCACTCTACAGAAAGTAAAATAAGCAAGCGCCATTTAACTCTTAACGAGTAGGCGGAAATAAATGCGCACAAGTACAGAAATGAAAAAAAACTAAGTTACCTAAAAATTAAAACAACTGCATTTCTACCGCTATAATGCGGTAGAAATGCGTAAAAAGCTGAAATAAAAGAAAACCGGGCAAAAAGGTTTGCAAATAAACGCAAAATGAAAATCATCGAAAAATTAAAACAAATACATTTCTATCGCTAGAATGCGGTAGAAATGCGTAAAAAGAGAACGAAAAATTTAAAAGAGCAAAAGTTTTGGAAAATAAAGGGAAAATACAAGTGTTTGGAAAAACAAAATAATAACATATCCATTCTTATAATGCTATAAAAACTCCTAAAAAGTGGAAGAAAATATAAAAGGATGAAAAGTTCTACAAAACTAAAAAGTCTAAGTGAAATGAAAATAACAAAACCACTTTAAAATCGTTTTTATAGTTTATAAGGACTGGTTTTCGAACAAAAACTAAATAGCTATTATGAAGATGAAAACATCTACTTAACAATAAAAAGAAGAAAAAACATTTTACTCTCATACACACACACACACGTATAAAAAGGAGCGAAAAAAAACTAAGTTAAAACAAAATGAAAAATAAGATTGCTTAAGAGAGTGTTGCTTAGACTCATTCCAAAACCATATAAAGAGACAAAAATAACACATTTTATTAAGTAAAAACACGATTACAAAGGAACGAAAACAAAACGCTAAAGAGAGGGGGAGAAAATATCCCTTACAAAGCATTGGAATTCATCCCAGCAGCATAACTCCTAAGCAAAATGGATCCAAAAAGGGAACAGGAATTCAGACAGAAAATCTGAATTTATAGACAAAAAATTTACAAGTACACGCCCTCTGACACGGGCGTGTTAGGGGGCGTGTCGACACTATTCATGATGGCGGCCGGCGATTTGACGGGAAAGTGGACTTCGGGCTGGACACGTGTCGGTCTCGTAGTGGTCACGCCCCAGGTTACGGGCGTGACGGTGGGCGTGTCAAGGAGGTGGATCTGGGCGCGGGTCGTGCCGAAAGTCGTCGCGCGGGTCTTGTCGGCTAGGTGGAGATGTCACGCCCCAGGTCACGGGCGTGACTCTGGGTGTGTCGGCTGGTGTCGACACTCGACAAACATCGAGCGAAAAATGTCGAGTAGAAAATCGTCGAGCGGGAAGAGGTGTCCCGCCCTAGGTCACGGGCGTGAATCTAGGCGTGTCAAGGGGGTCGACGAACATCGAGCTAAAAATGTCGTGCGGGTGGACACGGGCTTGGGTCACGCCCCATGTCGAGTGACACGGGCATGAACCCGGGCGTGTCAAGCTTTTCTTCTCGAAAATTGCTGATTTCACGGTTTTTGCATTGTTACGCCCTGATCACGTGCGTGACCAATTTGTCATGGGCGTGACTTGACAATTTTTGGCAGATTTTTGATATTTTCTGAAACATAAAATAATGCAAGTCAGCAAAATTATTTACAAAAAAGGAGCAATTTATTAAGCAAAAACATGAAAAAATGACGAAAAGAAATGAAAACGACTAAATTAATATACACAAAAATGCGTATATTTACAATTCATCAAAAATGCAAACTCTTTGTTATATCTTTTGGCAATATTGCAAGAGAATGGTTTTATAGCCTCCCACCTCGATCAGTAACCAGCTTTAAAGATCTTCGAAGTCAATTTATTTCTAGATTCACTATTTACAGGAAGCGAAAAAGAGACGTTGGAGCTCTCTTCTGAATCAAGCAAGGAATTGACGACTCTAATCCAGATTTCGTTGATCGGTTTCAAAAGGAGGTTCTGGATGTTTGTAGCGTCCATCAAGACTATTACCTACATGCTTTCATAAATGCACTCCAAGAAGGCCCCTTGAAATTCAAGCTCAATACAAAGTATCCCAAATGCTATGGAGATCTTATTGATACAGTTAATAAATTTATAATAGGAGAAGAAGCAAACAAAGGTTATATCTCATTTCTGAATCAGATAACTAAACGATCTCAAGGGACTTCTGGTGACCAGCAATCTATTTCCTCCCAAGATGTTTCGCAAGTTGAATATTGCAAATCTCCTCTTCTTCTTCAGGATAAAACTCCAAAGTGTGAAAAAGGTTCATGTAAGTATGTTAAGTTCAAAATTCCTATGGAAGATCTTTTGATAATCATTCAAGGAATACCTGAGTTCAAGAAGCCTCGTCGTTGGAAATCGAAAATCAAGGATCGGCACGAGGAGCTTTTTTGCAAGTATCATAAAGATATTGGTCATCTAGCAGAAGATTGCATAGCTCTCAGGGAATTAGCTAATCAACTTGCAAGAGCTGGAAAGTTGCAAGAATATGTCATTCAGTAATTCTCTAAGACACTCTTCCATTTCTTACTCAATGGTTCAAGCAGGGATTCCTCTTTCTTTATATGATAAGAAATGCTTATGATCAAAATAGTATATAAAGTCCTCTTCACAATTGGTATTAATGGGGCGTGCTAAAACTTCAAACATATATCCTTGGACACATCCTTAACATCATACAAGCAGTATCTTTTCTTTTGAAGCTTATTTCTTAGCTTTACTTATAATGCTAACATGCATGCACTTAAGGGCAAAAGGCCCATTTGAATTCTTAAGCCCTCGACATCCCGCTTGACATCAGTCGCACATGTGTAGTGGAAATTCCGCTTGACTTCAGTCGCAGACATTACGTACTTGTCCTGCTTGACTTCAGTCTCAGACATTGCGTACTTGTCCCGCTTGACATCGGTCGCGGATATTAAGAATTTCAATCCCGCTTATGTGTTTTTTGTGTGGAAAGTACTGCCGCACGCACCTGCCCACATTGACACATAAGTGCACATCTCCATTTATTCTTGCAGGACAACACGAGCCTATCAGCTATCTCGCAGTTTTATTAAGCGGCCCGTGCCGATTGTATAATTTGAAAGAAATTGTACCTAATCACCTAGAGGGGGGGTGAATAGGTGACCTTATCTTTTTAAACTTTTAGGCAGATTATATCACAGAATTATACATAATTCTTCACATCAATTCAGCACAGCAATCACAGAATGACACACACAGAGTACATATAGTTTTATAGTGGTTCCCCAAGGTCTGGGTACATCCACTTTCCCCATTCGCCTATCTAGTAGTGTACTAGATTTGGCCAAACTCCTCCACTATTCCTCAGATCCTCAGATCTTACACTCAGAACCCCAAACAGGTTCCTACAGCTCAGGTTCAAAGCCCTACCACTCAGTCTTCACAAACACCTACACTCAGCCTTCAACAAGGCCTACACTCAGCCCTCAACAAGGCCTACATTCAGAGAAATGGATCTCCTACACTCAGGCACACATGCCCTACCACTCAGCCTTTATAATTTCAGGTTTACAACTCAGATCCCTAAGGATCCTACAAGAAATTAAAATTACAATGAATATAAACCTACAACGCAGAATAAGAGAGAAGAGTTGACAGGTTTCTTGATGAGTTATTGGAAGAACTTTGCTGAGATCAACCTCCCGTGGCTTTCTTCAAAGCTTCTTGAATTTAGAACACAATAAGGTTGAGTCTCTATGCAGCTGATCTTCAATCACTGCTAACTTAAGAATCAGATCTCAATCTGAAACTTGTCTTCACAGCCTGGTTCAACAGCTGTCTTCTTGGAATGAGCACTCTCTCTCCAACTACTTAGATCTTCACTAGAATTGATTCTTCAATGAATTGCTTGATTCTTTTTGATTGCTGACAGAATAAGCCTTTATATAGGCTTTCTTCATGGTGGCCGGCTGATCCGGTTTCTAACAACTTTCTGACAGCTCTGACAGTTGCAGTAGACTGGCTGGAATGGCAGCTGTCAAGTCATCCTGTCACTTCTTGAATTTTCTGTCTGAAAGTGTCGAGACAGTCTGTCTTTAAGTGTCGACATTTATAGACCAAGTGTCGACACAAGTAGACTAAGTGTCGACACTAGCCTTCATGGTGTCGACACAACTACTTGTGTTGTGGAATCTGCTTCTCGACACTGCTTCTTCAACATGTGTCGACACTGATATTGTGTGTCAACACAACTCCTTGTTCTTTAGTACTAAGTTGAATTCTTGTAAGTGTCGACACAACTCCTTTTTGTCGACACATCTTCTTGTGTTGATACTTGCTGAGTGTCGACACTTGCCTTCTGCGTTGATACTTGCAGAGTGTCGACACTTCTCCTTGTGTCGACACTTGTACTTAGACTTCATTGAAATTTACTGAGTGTCGACACAGCCTCCTAGTGTCGACACTTTCTTCATGTGTTGAGACTTTTGCTGTGTGTCACCACTGATCCTTTGTGTCAACACATTCTTCATGTGTTGAGACTTTGACTGAGTGTCGACACATCTACTTTGTGTCGACACTTGTACTTAGAATTTGTTGAACTTTTGCTGAGTGTTGACACAGCCTCCAAGTGTCGACACTTGTACTTGAGCTTTATTGAACTTTTGCAGAGTGTCGACACAGCCTCCAAGTGTCGACACTTTTGATGTCGACAAAGTTCCTCTGGGTGTCGACACTGCTTCTAAGTGTCGGCACTGCTTCTTTGGACATTTCTTCATTGAGTGTCGACACAGCCTGTATGTGTCGACACTTTCCTTTTGGTGTCGACTATACATCCCTGGTGTCGACACAATTACTCCAAGTGTCGACACTGCTTCTCTGGGTGTCGACACAAGTCTTCTTAAGTGTCGACACTTTTCTTCTGGGTGTCGACACATGGACTTAGAAACTTTTCAGCTTTCCCTGCAAATACTTAACCTGCAAAACTAAACTCAAAACACATCAAATACATTTTGATGTATATCATTGAGTAGGGTGAGGCTTCTTCAAATCAAGAACATTTTTTCCAATGTACCCAACATAATTCATTAAGAGGTCGTGCGGTTACATATTCAGGCTTAAGTTATTTGGCTTCCATGTGCCTACCTGCCGGATTATAATTCATATACTTGGGAACTCGGCCGACATACGTCTGTCAGTCAAGTCTAGGCCTGGTCTATCTTATTTCGCTTCCATATATCAATTGCCAGTTTTTTATTCATATGGACAGGAAGTCGGCCGACCTGTTTCTGGCAGTTAATTCCTGGCCTTGATCCGCCTACTTCTATGGTATTAATTATACTAGTCGATCAGCGACCTGTCGTCACAAAAAAATTCGGCTTCCATGTGCCTATGTCGGCTTATATTATCAGAAGCCGCAGAATATTTCTCTATTCTTATGTCTTTTATTAAAAGGGGAATTCGAATAAGAGTTCGCCCTAACCGCAATCTTATAGTTCAAAGTCATGGTTTTTTGGCGACTAAGCAAATGACGGTGTAAACTATAAACCGCGCAGCGTATTATTGACCGGTTTATATTCTAACATTCTATTGAATCGGAAGTTATGATGAGACCGCGCGGACTTAAACAAGTAAGAAAAGTGAGATATAGTAAAGAGAAAGGTAAAGTTGCCTTCATTTCTATTTCACAAGCAGTCGTGCACGGGGGACCCCATGCGGGGTGACATTTGTCGTGGGGCGACATTTGTCGTGGCGGAGACATTTGTCATGAGGACGACATTTGTCATGGGGGAGACATTTATCATGGGGTGACATTTGTCATGGGACAACATTGATCGTGGGGCCGACATTGGTCATAAGAGCGACATTGGTCGTGATCGAGACATTGGTCGTAGGGGTGACATTTGTCATGCGGGCAACATTGGTCGTGGAGGTGACATTGGTCATAGGGGTGACATTTGTCGTGGGGGCGACATTGGTCGGGGGCGGCGACATTAGTCGTTGGGGGTTGACGACATTGGTCGTTGGGGCAGCACGACATTGGTCGTTGGGGGCGACATTGGTCGTTGGAGGCGATATTGGTCGGGGGGCAGCATCGTTCGGGACCGGCGACATCGGTTGAGGGGAGCATCATCAGGCGTGGGCGGCATCATCGATCGTGGGCGAAGTCAACGGTCGTGGGAGGCATAACCAGTCGTGGGCGGCGTCATCGGTCGTGGGCGGCAACATCGGGCGTGGGCTGCGACATCGGTCGTGGGCGGCAACATCGGTCATGGGCGGCGACATCGGTCGAGTGCGGCGACATCAGTCGTTGGAGGTGACATCGCTTGTGGGAGGGGACTTTGGTCATGGGCGGCGACATCGGTCGTGGGCGGCGACATCGGTCGTGGGCGGCGACATCGGTCGTGGGCGGCGACATCGTTCGTGAGCAGCGACATCGGTCGTGAGCGGCGACATTGATCGTGGATGGAGATATCGATCGTGGGCGGTAACATCGTTCATGGGCGGCGGCATCGCTGATCTCTGACACATAATACATTTGAAATGAATTCAAATATACAATAATATACATCTCACTTTCGTTTTAATTTTACATCAATTTTTGTTATAAATCTATTATCCAAGTATTTTGTTTCCATTTTTGTTGAACTTCTCTTGACGGTGTAATATGTTTTTGCAGGTCAGTTATTGGACATTATTTTTAGCAAATTCATAAATTAATTATTACAGGAATGCTAATCTATCCTGTAAAGTATAGTCTTTATATTGTGAAGAAAATTTATTGCCACGAATGAGAAGGCCACGATTTCTGATGATCAAAATGAAAAGAACAAAAAAGTTGCATCTCCATAAACGTTACAATCAGTCCTTCTCAGCTTTTCTAAATTATTAACAAATTCAGAAAGAAGAACAGTTAAATATTTGGAAAGAGATCATTTCTATGTACTGCAGTGACGATGAAACCTGTAACTCGTGGCAAAAGCATTGCATCACCATGTAAATAACTACAATGATCATTGTAGTTATTAAGAATGATGTGTAATTAACTACAATGATCATGGAAGGGAGATGAATTTTTGTCACAATGATCTCCTAAAAATGATATCATAGATCTGATAAATAACTACAACTATGTAAATACTGTAAAAGAGATTAGTCAAAAATAACTGATCATAAAGAAATCATGGAAAGACCATTTTTTGATCGGTTAGGAATCATGTAAATAACTATGAAAATCATTTCTGAGATCATTTCTAAAATGAGATCAGTTTGTAGAGATCACTTAAAAATGATCTCATAGAAATCATGGTAAGAGATCGTTTTAACAAAAAGGTTGCATCTGCATGATCTCCTTTTCTATGAGCCAAATCCAACAACTTTTCAAGAATAACTTTCGCCGGGGGCGACGTGTAACATCACATGTTACTTCTAGACCCCTCAACTTAGATTGGGTTAGGCATGGGGTGAGACTTAAGGAGATCAACTAGGTTTGACCCTAGGTAGTGGGTGGTAGCCATGTGGGGCCCACTATAAGACATTAGTCAAACTAGGTCAAACTAGCATAAGTGGGGACCCTAGCCACACCATGACCCCACCACATTGCCCTAACCCTAAAGACAATCTAAGTGGACCCTAGGGTATGTCACTGGGTCAACATTTTGACCCCAATTGACCAAAGTCAACCTTGAGCTTAATTTGGTCAAACCCACACTCATAGGCCTAATTAACCTAAGTGGGGTACCCCCTTGACCCAAACCAAGTTGGGTGGTGCCACTAGACCCATTTCCACCAAGTGGGGTCAGTCCACCCACCATGGTTGACCAAGTCAACTCCCCAAGTCAACAAGTCAACAAATTGACCTAAAGGAATGAAATGAAGGCCAAGTCATTTCCCCTTGGACCAAGCCCACCAAAATTGGCCCATAGTCAGCCCAAGTGAACAAGACCAGTCCTACCCCTCTAAATCAGGAGAGAGAATACATGCAAAGGGGTAAAATTGAGATTTTTAGGAAAAGATGAGAGAGAAAGGGGAATGAAGGAAATGGTGGCCACATGGCCACCCCATCAGCTGGTTTAGGCTGCCCAAAACCAGGTGGCCGACCTCCCCCCTTCATTTCCAGCAGAAAACCAGGTCTGAGAGCCACATGGCAGCTGGGTGAAAC
This sequence comes from Platanthera guangdongensis, assembly GCA_039583875.1. NCBI lineage: Eukaryota > Viridiplantae > Streptophyta > Magnoliopsida > Asparagales > Orchidaceae > Platanthera > Platanthera guangdongensis. Next base: position 175,302,550 of record CM077150.1, read on the forward strand.
CTCCAAAGCTCAAAACCGAGCTAACATTGGAGTTAACTCCACATATAGCCCACCTCAGTCCAAACAGACCTCACCAACAGCTTCAGGAGGCAGAAAGGAGTGAAATTCGACTGCTTAATCATGGAGAATGGTGGAGATTTGAGCTTTCGGGGTGGAGCTCGCCGGCGCACCACCACCACGGCAAACCGCCGCCTGACCCGCAGCCAAGCCTCAATTTAGGTGCGTTTCACTTCACCTCTACCCGTACTAGCATCTTAGATCAAATAGGAGAGATATCGGGCTCAACTGAGCCCGATGCCATGTGAGAAAAACGAGAAATTTCCAAGCTTTTGAAACCTGATGTAGGGGTGACCGTGATTCGTGCCCGAATACGCTAACGGAAAATATTATCACAAGACATAAAACCAAAGGGAAGGGCTCCGACCAAAAACGAGCGAAAAGGGGTCGGGTTTGCTCCCAAATCCGAAAGAGAAAATTGCCGGACTCGATATAACGTCCTTAGGACCTACCTCTCCAACAAGCACACAACTCACCGCACCTACACAAGCATCTATTGTACCAACTTGAGCCGTTTCAACGCAGCAATAATTTATTTTCGGAGCCGCGGAAAACTTCAATAGGCGGTCGAGTTCGAGTTGTGATTAACTCCCTTGTTAACACCAAAATGTGCCAATCTTGGAGGGCAAGTCAAGGCTAGGCCAAGTCTCGCTCTCGCAACGGATCTACCCAATCCGGATCACAAGAGGTTCAATAACAACAAAATCGAAATCGGAATTTGCAGGCGACGTATTTAAAAATCACGGAAGAAACGGTTTGCAAAAACCTCCACAAAATCTAAAGCAAGAATCTCTAAGAGGAAGAAGTTACCCAACAAGAACAACAATCACACAAGATAAGGTGGGAGAATCACTCTCTCCACGGATCCACCGGCTTCACACCGAATGGGCTGCAACCTTCTTCCTTGGAGTCGAACCGAAAGGAAGCCACGCCGGAGTCGCACCGAACGGGGATGGAGGAGGCAAGGCTTGGCGTCACACCAAAGGGGGGGCGTCTAATGGACTCTCTCCATGGTGGCCGAATTCTTCAAAGGGGGGTTTTAGGTTTTCTTTTCATTCCATTACTCATCATAATAGCCTCCTTTAAATAGGAGTTACAAAAGAGATCCAACCGTCCATGATGGAGATGAAATCTCATCCATCCGGGCGGTTACAAACACATAATAGCCTCCTTTAAATAGGAGTTACAAAAGAGATCCAACCGTCCATAATGGAGATGAAATCTCATCCATACGGGCGGTTACATACACACCAAAATGTTTGCAGAAAATAATTAAAGATTACAAGTCACAAATGAATATAAAATTATTAACCAAGATTGGAATAATTTTATATTCGCACATAAAATAATAAAGCATGACAAATTAATTTAAATAGTCATCAAGTGAGGGTAGCACGCCGCGGGCGGAGGTTGTAGCGGCGTCGTCCGTTAGCGTCATCACGGCTCCGAAGGTCTTTATGTTGTAGAGCCTCGGCAACTGGATCGTCATCAAGTAGTGGCGGAGGGGCAGCGGCATCAATCCTCCCCCACTCAAAATCACGTATCTCTGATGTGTGGTCCGAGAGATAGCGGCGGAGAAGCTCGGCATCCAAACGTTGAAGCTCTGTCGCAAGTACCCATGAATCATCTGAAGGGGGGCGGTCACGCCAACGGATGAGGAAGCGGTAGGTAGCACCATCAGGAGTGGTAAGTGGCTCAGCAGCAAGTATCATATCTGGAGTGAGAAATGTCTTTGGAAACCTGGGAAACATGTCAGCAGTAGGGAAAAAAGAAGGCAACGTACCATCCGATGTTATACCTGCGGGGACCGAAAGAGAGAGATCATCCGAACTACCACTCCCCAACCCAATAGAAATTTTAGTGGGGGGAGAAGACGACAAAGAATTCAACTCAGGTGGAGGAGAAACAAACGACGTCAAATCCGAGACATTAAAAATAGGAGAGATACCCCAATCAGCTGGTAAATCCAACACGAAAGCGTTGTCACCTAGTTTCTTTATAATTCGAAAAGGGCCGGCACGCTTTGGTGCCAACTTTTTAACGGTGCCAGATGGCAAGCGTTCGGGAACTAACCGGACTAGGACCAAATCGCCGACGTTGAAGTGTGACACCCTCCTATGTAGATTAGCGTGCGACTGATAAGACTCGTATTGAGCAGTCAAGGTAGCTCGTATACGTGCATGTAGGTCATGAATATGTTGGGCGAAGGATTGTGCAAATTGACTTGTCTTGTATGTTGGGGGCAAAGGAACCAAGTCAAGAGGCACAGGGGCCTTGTACCCGTGAACTATCTCATTTGGAGACAGACCAGTGGAGCGGTTTTTGGAATTATTATAGGCCAACTGGGCGTGGGGAAGAAGAAGATCCCACGTACCTTTGTGATCGCTCACTAGGCATCTAAGGAGGCTTCCTAGGCTCCGATTGACTACCTCTGTTTGCCCATTGGTCTGAGTGTGATAGGCTGAGGAAAACAATAACTTGGTACCCATCAAGACCCAAAGTGTCTTCCAAAAATAGCTCGTATACTTAACATCTCTATCCGAGACTATTGTCTTCGGCACTCCCCGGTGACTAACTACTTCCTTAAAATATAATTTGGCAATGTGAGATGCGTCGTTGGTTCTAGCGCAAGGAATAAAATATGCCATTTTAGAGAATCTATCCACCACTACAAAAATAGAATCGTGACGGCGTAAGGTGGTGGGTAGGCCTAGAACAAAATCCATACTCACGTCTTCCCATGGCGTGGAAGGGATAGGCAGGGGCGTATATAATCCTACGTTGGTCTTGGCGCCCTTGGATACCTCACAGGTATGACAACTACTAACTACCCTTCCCACCATTGCCTTAAGTTTTGGCCAATAGAATTTCTCCTCAACTAACGTAATGGTCTTATCCCTACCGAAATGACCACTCAACCCTCCACTCTGCAATTCCCAGATGATATGAAGGCGTAGCGATGACTGCGGGATACATAACTTCCCATGTCTAAATAGGTAGCCATCCTTAATGACGAACGCAGATATAATCGTGGGGGAGCTATCTTGGGCAGACAAATATGCATCCTGAAAGTCTGGACATGTGGCGTACTCGTCCTTGATTCGCTCGAATCCTACCACGTTAACCTCCATAGTGGTGAGTAACAGGGTCAGGCGACTAAGAGCATCCGCGACTCGATTGTCAGCTCCTTTAAGGTGTTTGAGGTTAAAAGTGTAACCCTGTAGGAAAGATACCCACTTAGCGTGTCGCGGGCTGATTTTATGTTGGCCATTGATGAACCGCAGCGCCTCGTGATCGGAGAGGATCACAAACTCCTTAGAGAGGAGATAGTGCCTCCAATGGTGCAGACATCTAATGACGGCATAAAACTCCCTATCGTAATTCGAGTAATTCAATTTGGCGCCCGCTAACTTCTCACTAAAATAACTCACAGGGTGCCCTTCCTGACTCAAGACACCTCCTATTCCTACGCCAGAAGCGTCACACGTAAGCTCAAAGACCTTATTGAAGTCAGGTAGATGTAGGACAGGTGCCTCAGTCATAAGTTCCTTAATGCGTTGGAAAGCAGTAGCGGCGGACCTTGTCCAGGTGAACTCACCTTTCTTCATGCAATCACTAATGGGGGCCATAATGCTACTAAAGTCTTTAATAAAACGACGGTAAAAAGTAGCTAACCAATGGAAACTTCGCACCTCTCGTAATGTGGTTGGTTCGGGCCAATCCATCATGACCTTAACCTTATTAGGGTCAACTCTAATGCCATCCGAACCGACTATATAGCCTAAGAATTCCACTTCAGTGACATAGAATGTGCATTTCTTGAGATTAAGGTATAAGGTTTCCTTCCACAGGGTGGAAAGAACCGATCTCATGTGGGAGACGTGCTCAGCAGTGGTGGTACTAAAGACTAAAATGTCATCAAAATAGACGACCACAAACTTCCCCATGTAAGGCTGAAAGACATGGGTCATCATCCGGGAGAAGGTATTGGGGGCGTTGGATAGCCCAAAGGGCATCACAAGCCACTCGTATAACCCATCCTTGGACTTAAATGCTGTCTTCCACTCGTCCCCCTCACGGATCCTGATCTGGTGATAGCCACTCCGCAAATCTAACTTTGAAAAAATGGTGGCGCCAGATAAGACATCTAGGAGGTCATCTAATCGCGGAATAGGAAATCTATATTTGATGGTAATCTTGTTGATGGCACGGCTATCAACACACATTCTCCACGTACCATCCTTCTTGGGGGCAAGAAGGGCCGGTACCGCACATGGACTCATACTAGTCCTAATGAACCCCTTTTTCATCAAATCCTCGATCTGGGTCTGTAACTCCTTATGGGCGGCGGGGTGAAGCCTATAGTGGGGCTGGTTCGGTAAGGAGGAGCCGGGGATAAGGTCTATAGCATGCTGTATATTCCTAAGCGGTGGTAATACCGAAGGCAGCTCATCCGGGTACACGTCCTTATACTCATCCAACAATTCCCGTAACTCTCTAGGCAACTCATCCAATGCTCTCGTATCCCCTTTCGCACTCATAAGAACTAGAGCGTACATCATCCCGTCAAGAAAGGGATCCTTCACAAACTCTTTTCTTCCCACGAGACTCAACGTTTTCCTCTCGACTGGAACAGTGGTGTCCTTAGCCAAAGCCACTGGCTCTTTCGGGACGGTCGGTCTCAACGTAATGACCTTGCCATTGAATTTAAACTCATATGTGTTGGCCCTTCCAAAGTGTGTCACGTCACGGTCGTAAAGCCAAGGGCGGCCCAATAACAAGTGACAAGCGTCCATTGGAAGGACATCGCACCACACCTCGTCAGTATAGGATTTGATCGAGAGAGGTACAAGGCAACGCTTGGTGACCGGGACGGTAACTTTATTAATCCAGGCTACCTGATAGGGAGCCGGGTGGGGCTGCGTAGTCAAGGACATACGTGTAACGGCATTCTCAGAGATGACGTTTACACAACTGCCACTATCAATGATCAACTTGCACAACTTCTCGCCACTCTTAAAGATCAGGGAAAATATACTAGTCCTTTTCCAGTCATCTAACGGACGAGGGGTGGTCAAGATACAACGCATCACCATAACGGGGTGTTCGTCCTCTAAATCGCTTGGGACCCCTTCTGGGTCACTCTCCTCAGCAGCCTCATAAACGAAATCAGCTAGGTCGGTAGTCGACTCTAGAAGGGCTATGGCTTTAGTCTTCGTTGGGCATTCAAAGGCATAGTGGCCTTGAATGCCGCAAGAGTAACAAGTAGTGTTAGCCTTGCTAACCTTCCCTATAGGGACACGCTCACTCGCAGGATTCTTGCCGTTCCTAGCAGTAATCACGACAGACTTTGACTCGGCAGACCGAAACTTCCCTTTATCCTGATATGTGGAGGAAGAGGCTCCAGCTGTGGACTTTCCCTTCGCATGGGAATACCGGGAGTGAGCCTTAGAGGCTAAGTGCTTTTCGATGTCGAGGGCGGAATTAAATGTCGTGTTCAGATCCGTATGACCATATCGTAAGAGCTTCCGCTGAATATCGGGATGAAGCCCCTTACGAAATCTGGATAGGGTGACCTCGGGGATCTCCCTCAAATCACAATGCACCATACGGTCCTTCAGTTCTCCCATATACTCAGCTACCGAATTGGAGCCCTGCCGTAGAGTGGCAAGCTCGTCGAACATCTGTGTCCGATGGTACGCGGGAACGTACTGATCGGTCAACAAGTTCTTCATCACGGCCCATCCAATAAGTGGGACCCCGTTCCCGGTTCCTAGCCTACACTCTTCATTCAGCCAATAAGTTTTGGCACGTCCCGTTAGCTTCATCATGGCAACTTGGACCTTTTGATGGTCCGTAAGGGTGTGCCAATCGAAGTAGCACTCCATATCCACCACCCAAGTAAGGAAGATCTGGGGATCTCCCATGCCATCATAAGCGGGGGCGTCGATCTTAATGGCCCTAGTGATATCGTAAGCACGATCGTGGCGGTTTTCTCGAGGGGGCACTCGGGGAGAGTCCTCATCGGAATCCGACTCAGGAGTTTGTTGGCGCCGGTTGTGCTGCTCAACATTAATGGGTGGCGGGGGTGGCCTTGCTTGAATTTGCAGGATCTGTGCCAACATGTTTCTAAGCTCCGTCATTTCGTTACGTAGCCCTGCTATGGCCTCGGTGTTGGGATCGCCATGCTCGTTCGCAGCCATCCTAAACGTAGACGGTGTCGCGTACTCAGATTCGTGCCTAGTGCGCATTCAGGTCTAGGAAATTTTGGAAAGGTGATTTTTCCTAGTGCTGTAGCTATACTGAAAATAAGATATTTTTATATTTTCCCGATGTGAGGAACACGTGGATCATTAAAAAAAATGTTTTTTGAAATTTTGCTGAAAAATAAAGATTTCAGCCCGCTATTGGCAGACCATAGAAAATAATTTTTTTTGATTTTTTTTTTAGATCCGATCGGGCAACAAGAAACGTAGAGAGGATGTTTGCAACGTGGGAGTTGAAACGACCGCCTCTGATACCAAATTGATGTAGGGGTGACCGTGATTCGTGCCCGAATACGCTAACGGAAAATATTATCACAAGACATAAAACCAAAGGGAAGGGCTCCGACCAAAAACGAGCGAAAAGGGGTCGGGTTTGCTCCCAAATCCGAAAGAGAAAATTGCCGGACTCGATACAACGTCCTTAGGACCTACCTCTCCAACAAGCATACAACTCACCGCACCTACACAAGCATCTATTGTATCAACTTGAGCCGTTTCAACGCAGCAATAATTTATTTTCGGAGCGGCGGAAAACTTCAATAGGCGGTCGAGTTCGAGTTGTGATTAACTCCCTTGTTAACACCAAAATGTGCCAATCTTGGAGGGCAAGTCAAGGCTAGGCCAAGTCTCGCTCTCGCAACGGATCTACCCAATCCGGATCACAAGAGGTTCAATAACAACGAAATCGAAATCGGAATTTGCAAGCGACGTATTTAAAAATCACGGAAGAAACGGTTTGCAAAAACCTCCACAAAATCTAAAGCAAGAATCTCTAAGAGGAAGAAGTTACCCAACCAAGAACAACAATCACACAAGATAAGGTGGGAGAATCACTCTCTCCACGGATCCACCGGCTTCACACCGAATGGGCTGCAACCTTCTTCCTTGGAGTCGCACCGAAAGGAAGCCACGCCGGAGTCGCACCGAACGGGGATGGAGGAGGCAAGGCTTGGCGTCACACCAAAGGGGGGGGGGGGGGGGCGGCTAATGGACTCTCTCCATGGTGGCCGAATTCTTCAAAGGGGGGGTTTTAGGTTTTCTTTTCATTCCATTACTCATCATAATAGCCTCATTTAAATAGGAGTTACAAAAGAGATCCAACCGTCCATGATGGAGATGAAATCTCATCCATCCGGGCGGTTACAAACACATAATAGCCTTCTTTAAATAGGAGTTACAAAAGAGATCCAACCGTCCATAATGGAGATGAAATCTCATCCATACGGGCGGTTACATACACACCAAAATGTTTGCAGAAAATAATTAAAGATTACAAGTCACAAATGAATATAAAATTATTAACCAAGATTGGAATAATTTTATATTCGCACATAAAATAATAAAGCATGACAAATTAATTTAAATAGTCATCAAGTGAGGGTAGCACGCCGCGGGCGGAGGTTGTAGCGGCGTCGTCCGTTAGCGTCATCACGGCTCCGAAGGTCTTTATGTTGTAGAGCCTCGGCAACTGGATCGTCATCAAGTAGTGGCGGAGGGGCAGCGGCATCAAAACTGCTCGGGATCGCCGTCGCCGCCGTCTCCCGCCGCCCCACTGCCGGGAAATGATAGCCACCACCACCGTGAAGGTGATGGCACCATTCGCCGGAGGTGGCACCGCCTCAGCTGGCCGGAAATCTCCAGCAAAGTTGCTCCAGGCCGGCTCGATCTCAGCCGTTGGCTGGAGGTAGGAGATGACCGGATTCCGTCGGTTTAGCTTTAGGATTCGTGCAAATAGATTAAATGTTTTTAATTTTATATTTGATGAATAGTATGATTTCTGTCACACTTTTACAGTCACCTTGCATGTTAAATTTAGGCCTCTTAGAGGCATTTCCAGAACTTAGTCCCTTAATAAAAAATGTAGCCAAGGGTCTTACCTTTAGTATGCCAGCCTAAACATATATTTTGGTGTAGTGTGCAGTCCTGTAGGACACTTTTCCTAGGACTGGTCCTAGAGTAGGGCAGAAATTAAATTGGATGCCCAGGTCAAAATACTAGTCACCATGGCCCCAAATTTTGGGCACATGCATTATTAGGGCATACGTAGCTCTTTCCAAAATGTAGGAATTTTTAGAGAATATTTTCCTATAGTTTTTGGTAAAATAGCAAAATATAAATAAATGAAATATATGGAGTTCTACTCCTCCCCATGGCCCCAAATTTTGGTGGTGGGTCAGTGGGGTCATCCTTGGTGCATGATAAAACTTTCAGCACCTTGGGTTCACTGCATGTTGGAGAATCCACTTGCATGTGCTAGCCTATGTTTAGCCTTGGTGTGCAAATAGCAAAAATGCAAATTGGTGTATTTAGCCCAATGGTGACATGCAAAGGTCATGAAATTATTTACAGTGGTTCATTAGGGTAAATTTAATCCCTCAAAGTAATAATGGAATTTTTGGAATCAAAATTCCATTTATTGGAATTTATTTTAAATATAGCTATTTTGGAAATAAAATTGGAAAATAGGATTTCTTCAAGTACAAATCCAATAAATTTTGCCAAGGCATAGATAATGTCACATTTGACTTAGGAAAAATATGATTTCTCTATTTTGAAGAACTTTTGGAGTAGATACCCTAAATTCCCCATTTTACCCGTATCTTGTTAATTCTTGAAATGATGGATATATACCTCTGAAAAATTTGGAATTTATTCTACTGCTATAAAATGTTATCATTAGTTTTGCATAAATTTCTCAGAATTAATGGATGCATTGTTTGTAGTTAAATTAATACAATGGCATTTTGGTAAATATCTTATAATGGAATTTTATAGGCCATTTCATAATAAATGTTGATGATACTATGCCAATAGTCATAAATTAGTGTCATAAAAGTTCTGTAATTTTCCTGGAATTTTTGAGTACATAATGTCTATACTTCATTTGGGAAATGGAACTTGTGTGGAATTGATATTAAATAGAAAATGAGAATAAATAATTTAAGGAAAATTATGAAACTCTGTAGGTAGCAATATTTTGTTAATATACATCTCAGGAAAAATTTCCTAGATCAGTGGATACTTAATCAAACTACTTCATGTGTAAAGTGACCTAGCATTTAAAATAAAAGAATTAATTAAAGGACTATTTGGCCAAGAAAAATTATGGGAATTCTTAGGGTAGTTCCCTTAGTCCATAACACCTTAGGATAAATATTTAGAGGCAAGATGTCTTAAGGTTTGGAAGATCACATTTTAGGGTAATCGTAGGTCATGGTCTGCATATAACACAAATAGGTCTTGCCTTAGGGGTTACCAGGGCATTGATTATCGGATGAAAATAAAGAGTTCAACATGAGTAACCCTGGTGGGTAGAGTTGTCTTAGTGAGGGATCAAAAGTGCAAGTCTTAGTTAGCAACTGGAGTGGGAATCGGCGGAAGACCGTCGGTTTCCCGGTAACGCCTTAAGTCACTAGGGTTGTACTAAAGCAATAAGGAGAGCAGGGGAGATACATGGGTAGCCATCAACTAAAATAAATATCCTTGCGAAAGGGAACACTGGGCGTAATCCCAACACAGTTCCTAGTGCCCCTTGAGAGCCCTTCACAGGGAATACCGAGGGCAGTCCTGGGATTAACCGTAAATCTCTAAGTATAATAAACCGTAGACAAGAGTAGTTTAATAGGTTAGGACATTGTTGTACCTTCTCGCCCGTGTGAGGGTTGGAGAGTTTCGTGATATATGCTCACCCGTTTGGGGTTTGAGGGAGTTGGTATAAAGGCACTGATGTGCGTTCTCACCCGGGTTTGGGTTTGAGGGATTCAGGACGGGTTTTGGTCCTGCGAGCGGGAGGCTCGGTATGAATTACTTGCATGTGCATAAATATCGTGGCAGGGCATGCGATACTGGCCGTTCGTCACACCGATGGCAGTACGGTGCACCAGGCGGTTGCGAGAGTTAGAGGGGCCAGTGGGTTGTTTTACACTGCGGTCTGGAGGACGATCCCCGATAACGCACATCCGACCCAACAAGACTGATGGGTTTGTCAGCAAAGTACGTACGCGAGACTCTAGAGTGCACCTTGGACGTGTATAGAGGCGTATGAGAGGGGTCTAAGGCTTGGTAGTGTGCATACCGGTCTAGAAGCGGAGACGCCCGCTCCGCTGCTGCCGTAGCCACAGCGGTGGTACTCGAGAGTGATGCTAGCTCTCAAAAAGTGGGAACTAAAGGTCTGTGATCACAGAGTCGTTGTGTGTGAGTTGCACTTGCCTGCGCATAAAATTGCATCATATCATTCATTCATATTAGGTCATACGCTTCATAGATCCTTATCATATAAATTAGTATGGGCTCTTTTATATGATAAGTTAAATTTCCTAGAAATCCTAACTTATATATTTGTATGGGCATTTATATAAGTTAGGGTACGTTTGTGATGATAGCATAGTGGTAGCTTAGCTTATTTACTTGTTCATACTGCTGTTTCTTTACTTTCCTTTACTGCACTGCTCTTACTTGTTACTTGTACCATACTTAGAACTGCTAGAGTAGGATTACATTACTTATTACAGCTCTAGTTAGATATTGTCACCTGCTTCCACTTTGCTACCCCTTATTGTCCTCCGCTTCGTCCTCCCGCTCGGTGCCTAGGAGCTGCGGGGCGAGGTGCGGAGGAAACGACTTAGTCTTTTTGACTAATGGTCGGTGACCAACTATTTTTAGGAGCCCGTGGAGATGGAGCACCAGCACGTTGAGGAGGTAGGACATGAGGAGCAGATACCGTTTCAGCAGGCTACTACCACTACTGTGCGTCCTCAGGTGGGACGAGAGCGATGTTTTAGCATAGCTTCCACATTTATGATTTTGTGAGAGAGAGATTTGATGTACTGGGCATAAGCCCTTTTTACTTTTTCATTTGTACTCTGTAGTGGACTATTGTGATGTACTATTCATTTCCTTTACATGATTGTACTGTGGCTTGTGGACTGATAGTTTTGCATATACAGTTTACTTCTCCTTCTCATATTGGCCTACAGGTTAATGATCGTACTAGCCGGCAGAATCGGCGTATTGCGGTGTCGACTAACCCGTGAGTTAGTGCCACCGTAAGACGACGGTTCTGGGCATAAGATCCGGTAGCCCTCCTTGGTAAGGGGGAGGGGGGTCTTACACGACCTTCGGCCGGGGCGGCTCAAAAGCAGATTCCTCTCACCCTATTTGCTACCATTGCTTTCTTAAGTCATAACCTAGTCTCTCTTCATTTCTTCCAGCACACTCTCATTTGTATTGCAAAAAAGTAGGAAAATTTTAGAGAAATACAATATTATTGTTGTATTGAATTGACGTCGTAGACACACAGCCAAAATCAACGCCATCGATTGAGAAACACTAAAAACACAGTGGGAGAGAAATGAATTTTTCCCGGCATGAGCCTTCTTGAGGAGCCTCCTCCACTGACTCATCTGAGTAGGTATTAAAAGGGCCTGCCATCACAACAGAAGTTTTGAATAAAGCTATAATTAATTGATGCGATACTCACCGGTGGTTTAGGAAGGCAGACAGCAACTCCACAACAACCTGAAACACACAGAGAAGGGTTAAGGAAGACGACGACTCCTCCGGCACACCCGGGCTGCCCACCAATAGAGTCTTTTGCTGCAAAGTTTTTAGAAAATTTGAAAGAAAAAAACAGAGCAAGGAGACAGCAACACAGATAAGAGGAAGTAAAAAACTTGAGTGTAAGTAAAAAAAATTGATATGAAATTAATTGATTCTCTGATGTGATGGAAGAGCATCATCAGTAAATCTCTTCTTCCCAAAAAAGTTCACGATTTTCAAATTTTAATCATTTTAATTGATGGTAACTATCAAAAAAAAGATGTGAACCTGGCCGGAAAATCCTTGAAGTGCATGAATAAGTGTAAAATTGGAGTTTGCTACTTTGCTCTGTCGAGGAGGAGAAACTCTTGCGGCAAGATGCTGTGGAGGAGAGGCACGGTGGAGGAGGTTATACATGCATCGAGGCGGGATGCGATGGTAGCGTGTCGGGAGGAGAAAGTAGGACGAAGCAGAGGAGACAACTTTTGGCGGGAATAGTGTTCGGACAAAAAATGTTGTCAACAGTAAATAAAGAGGATGGAGGGGATAGCATTACAGTAGCTTTAAAGTCAAATAAAAATCTCCTTCCAAAAGACCAAAAGACCTCAAACAAAATGAATAAGAGAGCAGTTTAAGAGGGGTAGTGTGGTTCAAAAATGTTACACCATGATCTAAAAGGTGTTTGCTTATATAATAAAGATTTCTATGTACTGCAATGACGATGAAACCTGTAACTCGTGGCAAAAACATTGCATCACCATGTAAATAACTACAATGATCATTGTAGTTATTAAGAATGATGTGTAATTAACTAGAATGATCATGGAAAGGAGATGAATTTTTGTCACAATGAACTCCTAAAAATGATATCATAGATCTGATAAATAACTACAACTATGTAAATACTGTAAAAGAGATTAGTCAAAAATAACTGATCATAAAGAAATCATGGAAAGACCATTTTTTGATCGGTTAGGAATCATGTAAATAACTATGAAAATCATTTCTGAGATCATTTCTAAAAGGAGATCAGTTTGTAGAGATCACTTAAAAATGATCTCATAGAAATCATGGTAAGAGATCTGTTTTAACAAAAAGGTTGCATCTGCATGATCTCCTTTTCTATAAGCCAAATCCAAGAACTTTTCAAGAATAACTTTCGCCCGGGGAGACCTTCGGCCGGGGCGGCTCAAAAGCAGATTCCTCTTACCCTATTTGATACCATTGCTTTCTTAAGTCATAACCTAGTCTCTCTTCATTTCTTCCAGCACACTCTCATTTGTATTGCAAAAAAGTAGGAAAATTTTAGAGAAATACAATATTATTGTTGTAATGAATTGACGTCGTAGACACACGGCCAAAATCAATGCCATCGATTGAGAAAACCTAAAAACACAGTGGGAGAGAAATGAATTTTTCACGGCATGAGCCTTCTTGAGGAGCCTCCTCCACTAACTCATCTGAGGAGGTATTAAAAGGGCCTGCCATCACAACAGAAGTTTTGAATAAAGCTATAATTAATTGATGCGAGACTCACCGGGGGTTTAGGAAGGCAGACAGCAACTCCACAACAACCTGAAACACACAGAGAAGGGCTAAGGAAGACGACGACTCCTCCGCCACACCCGGGCTGCCCACCAATAGAGTCTTTTGCTGCAAAGTTTTTAGAAAATTTGAAAGAAAAAAACAGAGCAAGGAGACAGAGCAACACAGATAAGAGGAAGTAAAAAACTTGAGTTTAAGTAAAAAAAAATTGATATGAAATTAATTGATTCTCTGATATGATGGAAGAGCATCATCAGTAAATCTCTTCTTCCCAAAAAAATTCACGATTTTCAAATTTTAATCATTTTAATTGATGGTAACTATCAAAAAAAGATGTGAACCTGGCCAGAGAATCCTTGAAGAGCATGAATAAGTGTAAAATTGGAGTTTGCTACTTTGCTCTGTCGAGGAGGAGAAACTATTGCGGCAAGATGCTATGGAGGAGAGGCACGGTGGAGGAGGTTATACATGCATCGAGGCGGGATGCGATGGTAGCGTGTCGGGAGGAGAAAGTAGGACGAAGCAGAGGAGACAACGTTTGGTGGGAATAGCGTTCGGACAAAAAATGTTGTCAACAGTAAATAAAGAGGATGGAGGGGATAGCATTACAGTAGCTTTAAAGTCAAATAAAAATCTCCTTCCAAAAGACCAAAAGACCTCAAACAAAATGAATAAGAGAGTAGTTTAAGAGGGGTAGTGTGGTCCAAAAATGTTACACCATGATCTAAAAGGTGTTTGCTTATATAATAAAGATTAAGTGTTACAAAGCATTAATCGCGTGGTTTACAAAAATAATACAGCCGATTTCCAAAAAAAAAGTTCAAAAAGTAAGTTAAAGAGTTTCTAATCGCCCGGTTTAAGTTTCTTAGTCGCAGTGGAATCTAAATCACCGCTATCACCGATATCGACGGGGGATTCAGAGTACCCGCTGCTAGTCGCCGAGCTCCCTGAACCGCCAGAAGTTGTCGAGTCTGGCCGCGCGGTCTCAGATTCTTGACCACCGGACTTAGACGATGTGCGTGCACTCCGGCTTCCCTGGCCGCCCTCTTCCTCGACGTCTTCCTCCTCTTCGCCGACTTCTTCCCCGACCTTGCCCTTGCCCTTGATCGACCTGTAGACGTCGGCCACCTGCTCTTTCAGGGTGGGGCAGATGTCGGCACAAGTGAAGTCGGTGAAGCCGGTCGCCAAGCCGCCAAGGTCCCGGAGGCGGTTAAGCGCTCCATCGATCCCCTGGACGAGTTGCGGGAAGACGTTGTCTTGGAAGATGGGGTTGGCCGGGTTGTACATTTCCTGCAAAACAAAAAGTAGAGGTAAGGCCGCGCGATGACATAATACTAACCGCATGAGTATCGGTAATGACTTACCGCCTCCCTTTCCTTTAGTCGCTTGTTCTCTTCCTGTTGTTCCTCTAACTGCCTCTTCAGGCCGGTATTCTCCTTCATCAGTTGCTTGTAGGCAAGGCCCATGAAGTGACTTGCCATGAAGCTCCTTGCCCCGACTTGCGCGGCTAGTCGCGGCAGGTCGTCTGGTGGAACTCGTCGCATCGCCTTCAGGTTGCGTTTGCCAAACAGCGCGCCGCCAACCACGCTCGCATGGCGGCTTAATTCTTCTCCCCCACAGTAACAGAGGGAGGTGGAGATCGTCACTGACTTGCCGTCCGGACTCCACCGAAAGGCCGGATCGCCATGGACGTCCTTCAGGCTGCTGCCCGTTCCTTGCAGCATAAACTCTCCAGAGGAGGCCGACTCCTCCTCCACAACTAGCGCCGTCTTGGCCCGCTTCTCCCTCTTCTCTCTTTGAGTGAGAGTTAGGCCGTCAGGAGTCTGCGGCTTGTTCAGCAGAACCACCACAGCAGCTGGAAAGATAAAGGCAAAGTTAGTTTTCAGGCCGTGCGGCTAAGAATGCAGTTCGGCCGGTTTGGAGCTTACTATCTTCCTCCTCTATTCCTTCTAATGATGGCAGCAGCGGGATGTAGTGGTTTACATCAAGCCGCTCGCCCTTGAAGAAGTTGTCGATCTCCTTCTCCACACCGTCCAAGCCGCCGCTCCCGAATGCGGCCTCTTCGCGAATTTGCGGGTTGACTGGCAGCAACCCCAGGTTTCCCTCGAAGATGAGAAACTGCTCGGACTAGTTGGCGATCTTGTTCGCCAAGTTTACTATCTTCAGCCCTCTGTAGCTGAAGTTCAGGTGCCCTCGGAAGATCTTTGTCCCGGAGTCCGGGATAGACTGCACCGAAAAGCATTCCCGGAAGAGCCTCATAGAGAAGCGGACTCTTTCCGACCTCATGTAGGAGATGAAGCTATATATCGCGGCTATCAAATTTGGGGGTAGTTGTCCCGGCACAACTCCGTAATGATCAAAGACCGCCACAGCCTCCATCATGACCGGGAAGCTGAAGCCGAAGTCAAAGTGGTCGATGGGGACCGCGATTTGATTTGCGTGGGAAGAATTAATCCGCTCGTCCTGCAGTGGAAGCCGCGCGACCAGTAGACTTCCCTGCATGTGCTTCTCTACGAAATCCTCCAGCTCGGCTTTTGTAAGCCGGCATTCTTTATGATCTGCAGAGTGGAAAGCGGAGGCCGCATCAGTCCTAACCGCAGTGGCCTTGTCAGACCGCAACGACTTGGACTTAGTCCGCATCCTTTTTGATTTGTGATGAAATCACTGGGGTCAGCTCTATTTATAGAAAATCTGTGAAAGTACAGTGCCCAACGTCAAATCGCGGGTAGTCTTCACGTCGCGCGACCTACATCTGCAGGAAATACAGATCAGCGTAACGTCCAAGCCGCAGTTTAGTCCGTCAGTCCGCACGGCGATACCCCTGCACTTAGAATAATTCCATGGCAAATC
Source organism: Platanthera guangdongensis (assembly GCA_039583875.1). Classification (NCBI taxonomy): domain Eukaryota; kingdom Viridiplantae; phylum Streptophyta; class Magnoliopsida; order Asparagales; family Orchidaceae; genus Platanthera; species Platanthera guangdongensis. Next base: position 175,318,806 of record CM077150.1, read on the forward strand.
ATGTGGATATCAACATTCAAGTTGGCGCTCTGTTCGCCAGACCGCGCGACTACTATCCGATACTTTAGATTTTCCAGAACAAACCAACATGCATGTGGGTTATAAATACATACCGCATAAGCCGCATACAGTTCGCAGCATAATAAATTACAAGAGTTTACAATAATCAAATCGTTCAACATCCAGAGGAAATATATATATTACAACATAATATTCAATTGTCCACGCGGCTTCGTTCTCTCAATTCGCTCAGGCTCGCTTGTCACCTTCCTGCCTGTCTCGTCCTATTCGTGCGTACTGTTCACCGGTTTGCACAATCGCAATGTACACCTGGCTAACCAGATTGTGAAGCGAGTACAGAGACCGATGAACCCGCGCAGTGTCGCATTCTACTCTCGCAAGCGGGATCATTGGGATCGCCTGAAACCCCAGACCGCTTGCAACTGCGGCCTGTCTAGGCGTCGTGGCCTCCGATGGATTTGAAGTCTCACCAAAGGCCGGGCGGCTAGTAACCGGCAGTTGTCCGGAGGTCGACAGTGTAGTCCGCTGCTCTCCGCCGGTCTCCACTGGCAGGTCTTGGTTCTCGCCGTCTTCAGCATGTGGGATCTCTTCCCTGTCTACTTCTAGACGCGCGGCCATCAGCAAATACTTCTCTTCCCTTTCCTGCTCCAAGGCAACCTGCATCTCAGCAATCTTCGCCTCAGCGGCCTCCATCGCGGTCTGGAGCCTGACGGTCTCTTCCTCCATCGCGGTCTGGAGCCTGGAAGTCTCTTGCTCCATCGCAGACTTCAACCTTATAGTCTCCTACTCGAGCGCGGTTTGCAGCCTTGTGGTCTCTTGCTCCAGGACGGTTTGCAACTCTTGGATCCTTTTCTCGGCGGCCTCCTGGGAAACCCGCGTTTCTTCTTCCCTAATCTGCAGGGTTTCGGTGGCCGCATTCAAAGCCACCTGCAGTGTACCGACATCCTTCTGGAAGTCGACCATCTCCTTCTCTCGAACACTTGGCGGAGGCGGAGGCGGTGGCAGCATAGACATAAATGACGTCAAGTCGCCCGGTTTCATAGCGGTCTCCGGTACACCTGCAGAAGAGAAACCGCAGTCAGGTTCAGCCGGATTGTTGCGACGTTCTAGCAAGGGAATCGGTAGGATAAGACCTCCGGTTTGATGTTTATCTCCTCCAGAGGCCGCGGTATGGATTTTAATCACTGGCCGCCTGAACCATTCAGGATCTATCCTCTTTAGCTTTTCTTTCCATAGCCTCTCGACTTCCTTAGCTCGGCTTTTCAGTTGAGCCATGGTCAGGAAAAAGCTGGCCGACGGATTTAATATTATATTCGCCCCCTTCTTCCTTGACCGCGACTTGTAGAATTTAATAATTCGCCTAACGTCCCGGTGTTTACCTTGCAGCAATGGAAGTGTGGTCGCCACCGGCTTCTCGGCGATCAGCTTCTTCATCTCCTCCATCTTCTCTCGAAGCTTCAGTTTCTCGGCTCCTTCAGAAGCCGCCGAAGCTGGATCGCCAGGCTTCTCCCCAATAACCTAGACTTCGGGGCGGTCAACCTCCTCAGAGCCCGCTGGAGTCGACAGAAGCGCATCCTGCTGCTAGAGTGTCTCCATGCCCTTGAGGAGCTCGCTAAGCGACTCGCTAACTGCGGGTGCACTCTCCGGTTCGCTCGGCTTGAAATCCAGTGTGGACAGGTTCTCGGGTACCTCCTTCTCGTGCGGCCTGTGTTGAAGACTGTCCGCACCGGTCTTTTCGGAAATATTCCGGTTTCTAGCATGCAACTTCCTCATTTTCCTCTTCATCCTTTCTTTAAGGGTCTCGCTCCTTTCCTTTTGCCGTTTAAAGGAGCCGAACACCTTTTCAGTCCGATTGCGCTGTTCAGCCAAAATCCGTTCGGTCTCCAGCGCCTTCTCCGGCTCGTTGTCATCCACAACGATTACGTCGACCTTGTCCCGCAATTCGGACGGTTTCCCAGATTCAACACTTTTCTCCTCCGTCCCACCTATTTTCAAGCGTGGTTCGCCTGATGGAGAGAAAGTCAGGTCGAAGGATTTGGCAGTTCCGGTTTGTGGTGGAGTAGCCTTCGAAACCGCTTTGGGATCCACCGCAGCCTGCGATGATTCGCCGACGGTCTCTGTCGGCCTCTTCTCAGATCCAGAAGCCGCTGAAGTCTCCGGCTTCCCCATCTTCTTGGTAGGCCGTCGGGCAGAATCATCTGATTTCTCGCTCCGGGTTTGCTTCTTTTCTGGCGGTTTCTTGTTGCGGGCAACATTGATGACATAACATCCATCTTGTGAAAGATCGTGTCGGCTTGCAAAATACTGACCGCAAGTGGCGAGTAGCGACCCGTGGCTTGTAGTCCTGCCGGCTTCCTCTTTTTATCCTTCGTGTAACTGTTTCTCATTTTAAGTAAAGGAAAGCCCGCCGCAAGAGTGGCATTTAAGCTGTGGCGGTCTAACTCTGCTGTTGTCGCTGCCAGCGGCCTCTTTTCCTGCCCTTTAGCTGCGACCGCTAGTAACCGTCTAGTCGACAGTCTCCTTTTTCCCCCGGTGCTTGAACCGTTAGCTGGTGGTGCCCAACTCCCTGTCCGTTTTCGTGCATCAACAGTTAACACGCGACCTTCAGATCTCGACGAGTCGATGAAATCAGCGGTCTAGGCCGTCAGACTGCTCTAGCCTCTAGAGTTCGGTGGCCTGTCGAGCAAGCCGTGACTTCGCGGGATAAGGCTTTCAGCCCGCCTCCAGCACTATAGAACCTGCCATTCTACCCGCTCGGTTTTCCTCCCGGTCTTCTTGTCAGCTTGTTGCACCGTCTAGCCGCCAGGTCAAGCCGCCGCTATTCTGCGGTCTCTTGAAAAAGTTCGGCTATTTTCCTCTTTTCAAGATGAATCCTGCAAAGGGTCAGAATAAATCCAGCCACATATCAGTTACTAGAGATCTCTCAGAAGTGCAGTATTGTTCGTATTTTAATAGTGAGTTCGTTGACCCTCATAAAGAAATTTCTGCAAACAGTGTTGAGCGTGGACAAGAATCTGTTGCAAATGAACCTCTTTATAAGGAAGAAGAAGAGGCCCCTTCTCCATTCATTAATCGTATTCAGTGGGATACTGTCTCTGATGACTTCAGAGTATCGCGTCTCCCGGAGTATTCTGGATGTGATGATCCATTTTCTCATTTGCAAGCTTTTGAATCAGCTATTTCACTGAGAAACGTGTCAAATGGAGTAAAATGCAAACTCCTTGTTATATATTTTGGCAATATTGCAAGAGAATAGTTTTATAGCCTCCCATCTCGATCAGTAACCAGCTTTAAAGATCTTCGAAGTCAATTTATTTCTAGATTCACTATTTACAGGAAGCGAAAAAGAGACGTTGGAGCTCTCTTCCGAATTAAGCAAGGAATTGACGAGTCTAATCCAGATTTTGTTGATCGGTTTCAAAAGGAGTTTTTGGATGTTTGTAGCGTCCATCAAGACTATTACCTACATGCTTTCATAAATGCACTCCAAGAAGGCCCCTTGAAATTCAAGCTCACTACAAAGTATCCCAAAAGCTATGGAGATCTTATTGATACAGTTAATAAATTTATAATAGGCGAAGAAGCAAACAAAGGTTATATCTCATTTCTGAATCGGATAACTAAACGATCTCAAGGGACTTCTGGTGATCAGCAATCTGTTTCCTCCCAAGATGTTTCGCAAGTTGAATATTGCAAATCTCCTCTTCATCTTCAGGATAAAACTCCAAAGTGTGAAAAAGGTTCAGGTAAGTATGTTAAGTTCAAAATTCCTATGAAGATCTTTTGATAATCATTCAAGGAATGCATGAGTTCAAGAAGCCTCAGCGTTTGAAATCGAAAATCAAGTATCGGCACGAGGAGCTTTTTTGCAAGTATCATAAAGATATTGGTCATCTAGCAGAAGATTGCATAGCTCTCAGGGAATTAGCTAATCAACTTACAAGAGCTGGATAGTTGCAAGAATATGTCATTCGGTAATTCTCTAAGACACTCTTCCATTTCTTACTCAATGGTTCAAGCAGGGATTCCTCTTTCTTTATATGATAAGAAATGCTTATGATCATAATAGTATATAAAGTCCCCTTCACAATTGGTATTAATGGGGCGTGCTAAAACTTCAAACATATATCCTTGGCCACATCCTTAACATAATACAAGCAGTATCTTTTCTTTTGAAGCTTATTTCTTAGCTTTACTTATAATGCTAACATCCATGCACTTAAGGGCAAAAGGCCCTTTTGAATTCTTAATCCCTCCACATCCCGCTTGACATCAGTCGCAGATGTGTAGTGGAAATTCTGCATGACTTCAGTCGCAGACATTGCGTACTTGTCCCACTTGACTTCAGTCGCTGACATTGCGTACTTGTCCCGCTTGACATCGGTCGCGGATATTAAGAATTTCAATCCCGCTTATGTGTTATTTGTGTGGAAAGTACTGTCGCACGCACCTGCCCACATTGACACATAAGTGCATATCTCCATTTATTCTTGCAGGACAACACGAGCCTATCCGCTATCTCGTAGTTTTATTAAGCGGCCCGTGTCGATTGTATAATTCATTAACAGGCCGCGCGGTTACATATTCTGGCTTAAGTTATTTGGCTTCCATGTGCCTACCTGCTGGATTATAATTCATATACTTGGGAACTCGGCCGACTTACGTCAGTCAGTCAAGTCTAGGCCTAGTCTATCTTATTTGGCTTCCATATATCAGTTGCCGGTTTTTTATTCATATGGACAGGAAGTCGGCCGACCTGTTTCTGGAAGTTAATTCCTGGTCTTGATCCGCCGACTTCTATGATATTAATTATACTAGTCGATCAGCGACCTGTCGTCACAAAAAAGTTCGGCTTGCATGTGCCTATGTCGGCTTATATTATCAGAAGCAGCAGAATATTTCTCTATTCTTGCTTCTTTTATTAATAGGGGAATTCGAATCAGAGTTCGCCCAAACAGCAATCTTATAGTTCAAAGTCATGGTTTTTTGGCGATTAAGCAAATGGCGGTGTAAACTATAAACCGCGCGGCGTATTATTGACTGGTTTATATACTAACATTCTATTGAATCGGAAGTTATGATGAGACCACGCGGACTTAAACAAGTAAGAAAAGTGAGATATAGTAAAGAGAAAGGTAAAGTTTCCTTCATTTCTATTTCATTAAGTGTTACAAAGCATTAATCACGCGGTTTACAAAAATAATACCGTCGATTTCCAAAAAAAAGATCAAAATACAATAAACAAGTTAAAGAGTTTCTAATCGCCCGGTTTAAGTTTCTTAGCCGCAGGGGAATTTAAATCACCGCTATCACCGATATCGACGGGGGATTCAGAGTACCCGCTGCTAGTCGCCGAGCTCCCTGAAATGCCAGAAGTTGTCGAGTCTGGCCGCGCTGTCTCAGATTCTTGACCGCCGGACTCAGACGATGTGCGTGCACTCCGGCTTCCCTGGCCCCCCTCTTCCTCGACGTCTTCCTCCTCTTCGCTGACTTCTTCCCCGACCTTGCCCTTGCCCTTGATCGAACTGTAGACGTCGGCCACCTGCTCTTTCAGGGTGGGGTAGATGTCGGCACAAGTGAAGTCGGTGAAGCCGGTCGCCAAGCCGCCAAGGTCCCGGAGGCGGTTAAGCGCTCCATCGATCCCCTGGACGAGTTGCGGGAAGACGTTGTCTTGGAAGATGGGGTTGGCCGGGTTGTACATTTCCTGCAAAACAAAAAGTAGAGGTAAGGCCGCACAGTTACATAATACTAACCGCATGAGTATCGGTAATGACTTACCGCCTCCCTTTCCTTTAGTCGCTTGTTCTCTTCCTTTTGTTCCTCTAACTGCCTCTTCAGGCCGGTATTCTCCTTCATCAACTGCTTGTAGGCAAGGCCCATGAAGTGACTTGTCACGAAGCTCCTTGCCCCGACTTGCGCGGCTAGTCGCGGCAGGTCGTCTGGTGGAACTCATCGCATCGCCTTCAGGTTGCTCTTGCCATACAGCGTGCCGCCAACCACGCTCTCGTGGCGGCTTACTTCTTCTCCCCCCAGTAAGGGAGGGCGGTGGAGATCATCACTGACTTGCCATCCGAACTCCATCGCAAGGCCGGATCGCCATGGACGTCCTTCAGGCTGCTGCCCGTTCCTTGCAGCATAAACTCTCCAGAGGAGGCCGACTCCTCCTCCTCCACAACTCGCGCCGGCTTGGCCCGCTTCGCTCTCTTCTCTCTTTGAGTGAGAGTCAGGCCGCCAGGAGTCTGCGGCTTGTTCTGCGGAACCGCCACATCAGCTGGAAAGATAAAGACAAAGTTAGTTTTCAGGCCGTGCGGCTAAGAATGCAGTTCGGCCGGTTTGGAGCTTACTATCTTCCTCCTCTATTCCTTCTAACGACGGCAACAGCGGGATGTAGTGGTTTACATCAAGCCGCTTGCCCTCAAATAAGTTGTAGATCTCCTTCTCCACACCGTTCAAGCCTCTGCTCCCGATGCGGCCTCTTCGCGAATTTGCGGGTTGACTGGCAACAACCCCAGGTTTCCCTCGAAGATGAGAAACCGCTCGGACCAGATGGCGATCTTGTTCGTCAAGTTTACTATCTTCAGCCCTCTGCAGCCGAAGTACAGGTGCCCCCGGAAGATCTTTGTCCCGGAGACCGGGATAGACCGCACCGAAAAGCATTCCCGAAAGAGCCTCATAGAGAAGCGGACTCGTTCCGACCTCAGGTAGGAGATGAAGCTATATATCGCGGCAATCGAATTTGGGGGTAGTTGTCCCGGCACAACTCCATAATGATCGAAGACCGCCACAGCCTCCATCATGACCGGGAAGCTGAAGCCGCAGTCAAAGTGGTCGATGGGGACCGCAATCTGATTTGCGTGGGAAGAATTAATCCGCTCGTCCTGCAGTGGAAGCCGCGCGACCAGCGGAATTCCCTACATGTGCTTCTCTACGAAATCCTCCAGCTCGGCTTTTATAAGCCGGCATTCTTTATGATCTGCAGAGTGGAAAGCGGAGACCGCGTCATTCCTAACCGCAGTGTCCTTATCAGACCGCAACGACTTGGACTTAGCCCGCATCCTTTTTGATTTGTGATGAAATCACCGGGGTCAGCGCTATTTATAGAAAATTTGTGAAATTACAGTGCCCAACGTCAAATTGCGGGTAGTCTTCACGCCGCGCGACCTACATCTGCAGGAAATACAGATCAGCTTAATGTCCAAGCCGCAGTTTAGTCCGTCAGTCCGCATGGCTACTATCCGATACTTTAGATTTTCCAGAACAAAGCAACAAGCATGTGGCTTATAAATACAAACTGCATAAGCCGCATACAGTTCGCAGCATAATAAATTACAAGAGTTTACAACAATCAAATGGTTCAACATCCAGAGGAAATATATATATTACAACATAATATTCAATTGTCCGCGCGGCTTCGTTCTCTCAAGTCGCTCAGGCTCGCTTGACACCTTCCTGCCTGTCTCGTCCTATTCGCGCGACCTGTTCACTGGTTTGCATAAATGCAACGTACACCTGGCTAACCAGATTGTGAATCGAGTGCAGAGACCGATGAACCCGCGCAGTGTCGCGTTCTACTCTCGCAAACGGGATCATTGGGATCGCCTGAAACCTCAGACTGCTTGCAACTGCGGCCTGTCTAGGCGTCGCGGCCTCCGATGGATTTGAAGTCTCACCGGAGGCCGGGCGGCTAGTAACCGGCAGTTGTCTAGAGGTCGGCAGTGTAGTCCGCTGCTCTCCGCCAGTCCCCGCTGGCAGGTCTTGGTTCTCGCCGTCTTAAGCATGTGGGATCTCTTCCCTGTCTCCTTCTAGACGCGCGACCATTGGCAAATACTTCTCCGCCCTTTCCTGCTCCAAGACGACCTGCATCTCAGCAATCTTCGCCTTAGCGGCCTCCATCGTGGTCTAGAGCCTGACGGTCTCTTCCTCCATCGCAGTCTGGAGCATGGCAGTCTCTTGCTCCATCGCAGACTTCAACCTTATAGTCTCCTGCTCGAGCGCGGTTTGCAGCCTTGTGGTCTCTTGCTCCAGGATGGTTTGCAACTCTTGGATCCTTTTCTCGGCAGCCTCCGGGGAAACCCGGGTTTCTTCTTCCCTAATCCGCAGGGTTTTGGTGGCCGAGTTCAAAGCCGCCTGCAGTGTGCCGACCTCCTTCTTGTGAACACTTGGCGGAGGCGGAGGCAGTGGCTGATGTAGGGAGACCGTGATACGTGCTAGAATACGCTAACGGAAAGTATTGTCACAAGACATAAAGCTAAGGGGAGGGCTCCGACCAAAAGCGAGCGAAAAAGGGTCGGGTTTGCTCCCAAATCCGAAAGAGAAAATTGCCGGACTCGATACAACGTCCTTGAGACCTACCTCTCCAACAAGCACACAACTCACCGCAAGCCGGACTCGATACAACGTCCTTCAGACCTACCTCTCCAACAAGCACACAACTCACCGCACCTACACAAGCATCTATTGTACCAACTTGAGCCGTTTCAATGCAGCAATAATTTAATTTCGGAGCGGCGGAAAACTTCAATAGGCGGTCGAGTTCGAGTTGAGATTAACTCCCTTGTTAACACCAAAATGTGCCAATCTTGGAGGGCAAGTCAAGGCTAGGGCAAGTCTCGCTCTCGCAACGGATCTACCCAATCCGGATCACAAGAGGTTCAATAACAACGAAATCGAAATCGGAATTTGCAAGAGACGTATTTAAAAATCACGGAAGAAACGGTTTGCAAAAAACCTCCACAAAATCTAAAGCAAGAATCTCTAAGGGGAAGAAGTTACCCAACCAAGAACAACAATCACACAAGATAAGCTGGGAGAATCACTCTCTCCACGGATCCACCGGCTACACACCGAATGGGCTGCAACCTTCTTCCTTGGAGTCGCACCGAAAGGAATCCACGCCGGCGTCGCACCGTAGTAGGGGGAGGAAGCAAGGGGGCTGCGGCTTCACACCTTGGCCGGCGGCTATGGAGGATACCCTCTTGGCCGAACTCTCTCAATGAGGGTTAAGGTTGATTTTTTAATTCTCTCTCTAACTTCATTCTCAAAAGGATCTCCTTATATAGGAGTTGAAAGTCCACCTAGTGTCGACTATGTGCACCTATGGGGGGGGGGGGGAATAGGTGACGTGTGGTTCTTTTGCGGAATTTACAGATGTACCTGCACAATAAAAACAACAAACACAGCACACAGAAAACACAGCAAATTTATAGTGGTTCCCCGACTTGGGTACATCCACTTTCCCCCTTCGACCTATCTCCCCAACAAGGGACGACTCGGTCACTTCACCAACGGGATTGAAATCCAATCCCTGCACTAACGGAAGGAGCCCTTCCACACGTGAGAGTCAACACTCTCACAAATCGGGTTGCACCCAACCCTTACAACACGGAACAAAAGTTCCTTTACAATAAAATAAAAGTAGAATGTACACGTGATACAAACTTCTCTTGGAGACTCCGGTGTTCCTCTTTGTTCGACGACGTGTTCTTGAAGTCGATGAAGAGTCTACGACCTTGGTCTCTCTTGGAGAGGATTTCCCCGGAACCGGCGGCGGCACACGAGCGGCGGCTAGCTTCGGGATCGGCGGCTACGATGAAGAGCAGCTGCTGAACTTGGAGATCCAAACTTCGTTGCGAAGCAAGCTCGGTCTACCAACGGTCACACGAGGATCGGTCGTCTCGATCGATTCGGATGGGAAGTGTTTCCGATCAACAAATCGAGAGACAAAGGATCTCTGGATAGACGCGTGAGACTCAAGCCTTGCTAAGCTACTGTCGTCGGAGATCGGGAAGAAGATCTATCGGTGGCGGCGACGGACTTGCGCGAGCGGCGACGGAGGCGGCGGAAGGATTTCGCGATCTTAGGGTTTCCGTGAGCTCGGCGTATTTTTCTGTTTCTCTTATCCGTATGTTTACTGTTCAAAAGTGCCTGAGTATAAATACTGTAGGATTCTCAAATATGACCGTTTGTGGGACCCACAAATGAAATCCCCAAAATCCGGTTCAAACAAATCCAGAAGCAGAATCCGGTTCAGCAGCATTCTGAGAAAACGCCAAGTAAAAATCGGTGAGAATCGCAGACGATTCTCGACGAATCGGCGAGAATCACTAAGTGATTCTCGACGATTCGTCGAGAATCGTTTGTGATTCTCGTCGAATCACTTGTCGATTCTCAACGATTTGGACTTTGTATTCATGGGCTGCTTGACCACTGGTTCGGCGGGAATTACAAGTAATTCTCGTCGAATCTTACTTGGCACCCTATTGAGATGGCCAGAAGGAGTCGGCGAGAATCACTGATGATTCTCGTCGATTCGGCGAGAATCACCAAGTGATTCTCGCCGATTCGGCGAGAATCACTTGGTGATTCTCGTCGAATTTGCCTTGGACGATTTTTCGTCTTCCACCTAGGAGCTGCTCCTTGATCCTCCATGCTCCTTGGCTTCTCTTGCATATGAGCGGCCCTGTACTTGAAAGTAAGTGCACTCCAATAGAGAGAGTACACATAGGCCAACACACTGATCTGCTCAACGAGGGATTACGTCGTGCAGATCCGTGTATATTGACCTACTGCACCCTGACATTGGTGTGCACTTAGCGTAGAGAAACTGCAAGTACAACTTGAAAAAGTTTATCAAATACATAGTCTATTGACCTTAGCTTGTCCAGGGGCTTCTTCAAATCAGGTACATTGTGGATACAATACCCAACAATCTCCCCCTATTTGAAGAAGCCTAAACCCTACAAGCTAAGGTGAATAGAGCAAATGAAAAGGAAAGCAACTGAAGACCCATGTAAACCGTGAGTGATCATCAACTATCACTAGCGTATATGACTTGCCTCCCAAGCTATGAACTTGCATTGGGCCAAACAAGTCCATATGTAGCAGGTAAAGACATCGGGAAGAGTCTTTGTCTGCAATGCTCTTAAAGGTAGCCCGTGTCTGTTTGCCCATCTGGCATGCATGACAGGGGCTATCCTTGATGCACTTGATACTGGGAGCATCTCTTACTAAATTCTTAGAAAATAGCATACTAATTGTCTTATAATTAATATGTGCCAATCTCTTGTGCCATTGTTCACAAAGAGAAGCACTGCCTGTTGCCACAAGGCATACGGGGGTAGATGAATCTATACTAAGAAAATCTAAGCAGAAGATATTTCTGCTCCTAATGCCTGATAATACCGTCTCAGAGGAGGTACGTGAAATTATCAGACATTTATCCTTGTAGAACTTAACGTCATAACCTTTATCACATAACTGACTTACACTGATCAGGTTATGGTTTAACCCTTCAACATAAGCCACGTCGGTGATAGAGATTATACCGTTGGAAATCATACCATAACCTCTGCTGACTCCTCGATCTGACCCTCCAAAGATGACTTTGGGTCCATTCTCGACTGGAGTGTAATCACGCAGCAGGCTTCTTGTCCCGGTCATATGCCGGGAGCATCCACTGTCCAAATACCAGATTGGCATTTTGGTGGCCTTTGGACATTCCTGCAAAACAAAATTAATTTGCCTTAGGAACCCAATCGAACTTGGGTCCTAGATTCCTGGTTAGCACACTCCCCCTCGGTCGGTTAACCCTACGAGTGGTCGGTCTCGCATTGTTAACATGGGGAGTCTCGTAGTTCCTTGGATTAAACCAACAATCCACGGCAAAGTGACCGACTTTGCCACAGCACCAACAGTCGAACCTGTTGTATCTCTTCCGAGGCTCCTGCCTTACCCTGGGAACAACGGGTACAGCTGGGGCCTTGGATCTGGAGGTGGAGGCCTCATGGTGACGGCAGTCACATGACTTTGTCACCTTCTGAATAACAGGCTTGACTTTTGGCGCCTGCTTTCCATTATGGCCGCTAGAGAACGGACCATAATTTCCTATGTGGATCTCCTCATAAGGTGCCTTGAAGGCACTCTCACCAAAGTTCCGGGGGAAGTTCCAACCGTCATACCGGCTCTTAGGCTTTGCAACCGAGGGCCGGAAATGATGCCCAAATGTTGACTCAAAGTCATGTTGGTTGCAAGGAAAGCCAGGCTTTCTGAACGCAACAGGACTAATAGGAGCCTTCCCCTTTTCATCAGCAGAGGCCTTCTTGGCGGCCTTATTCTTCCTCTGGTTCTTGTTCCTCCTAGATGAAGAACCAGATGCCCCAATATGCCCCAAGCCAGCTCCTTTGGCCTGAGCAGAGAAGGTGTCAACGACTGGAAGCACTGTTTTTGGCATAGAGAAGCTCTGTACGATCTTCCTTTCTGCCGCAAGTAGTTCTTCCAATTTGTTGACTTCCTCCTGCTTGAGATCAAGGAGCTGCAAAGACTCTGAGTGCTTTGAAGTCAGGTCAAGGTGTTCCTGCCGGAGAGAAATCAAACTAGTGACCTCTTCCCTTAGGGATACACACTCACCCTTAAGGAATTTTACTTCCTTCTTCTCAGCCCTCAGTCTCTTACGGCACTCGTCGAAAGTGTTGAGCAGAAGCTCATACTTCTCGAGGAGTTCAGCTTCGCGGGCCGAAGGGCCATCCTCAGGTTCATCATCCTGAGACTCAGGATCAGAGTCGGAGTCGGAGAGAGGGGTGTGAGCTTTTACCTTCCCAGTAAATGGGGGACATTCTCCTTCTGAGTCTGAGCGACCCACCAGCCCGAAGTAGGCTTCCTCATCATCACTGGAGTCTGAGGAATCAGACTCACTTAGTGTCTTTGGTCTTCTTGCGATGTAGCTCCGCTCCTTCTTATCTCTGGAGGATTTGAGCTCCTCTCCTTTCCCTTTATCTCTTTTGCTTTGAAGGCAGTCGGCCACGACGTGACCTGGCTTATTGCATCCAAAGCAAATAATATCAGACGAACGATGTTTGTTAGGTTTAGATGCATACCTATCAGAAGAGTAGTTTTTCTTCTGATGTCTGGATGAGGAGCCGTCTCTCTTCCTTTGATTCCTCATCTTGAGGAATTTCTTGAACTCTCGAGTGATGAGAGAGAAATCCTCTTCCGACAGATCTGAGCTGGAGGAGCATGGATCGGAGTCCTCCTCTTCTTCCTTATTCCTGGCACGGTACGACACCGCACCCTTCCCTTTTCTGGAGTGACTGGCTTTTAGGGCCACAGTCTTTTCTTTTGCAGCAGCCTTCTCTGCTTCTTCCTCTGCCTTCCTGGTGTTCAGCTGAAGTTCATAGGACATCAGCTTCCCGAACAGGATTTGTGGATCAGTTTCTGCTAGTCTGCCAAATTCTCTGATGGCGCAGATCTTTGTGTCCCATTCCTTAGTAAGGGACCTAAGGAATTTGTCATTGAGTTCACCATTGGTGAACACTCTTCCATAGCCCTTGAGGTCGTTAACAATCTTCAGGAAGTTCTCGTATGTGACTCCGATCTCTTCCTTAGGCCCCTGCCGGAAGGCCTCATACTTCTGGTTCAGGAGGGATCTCCGATCATCCCTCACTTCATCCGTGCCCTCCATTAGGATGATCAGGCACTGCCAAATCTCCTGAGCTGTCCTGCAGTTGCTGAAGTTTTGCATCATAGAGTCGTCAACCGCGCTGACCAGGATGTTTCTTGCCTTCATGTCAAGGCCCACTAGGACCATCTCATCCTTGTCCATTTCAGAGAGTATCTTTGGCACTTTCTTGGTGGGATCAATGGTGGAGGCCTTAGTGGGTACATAAGGTCCCTCCAGCATGATCATGAACAGTCGAGGGTCCACTGCTTCCATATAGAACCTGATCCTTTCCTTCCAGATAGGAAAGTTGAGTCTGTTGCACACTGGGATCTTGCCGGAGTACTTGAGCCCGTCCATAGTAGCTGTATGTCTCCTTGTTGACACTAGTGGCAGGATTCACCTCAAGGTGTTAGCCTTTTTGTTGAGGAACCTCGCTCTGATACCACTTGAAAGTCCACCTAGTGTCGGCTATGTGCACCTATGGGGGGGGGGGGGAATAGGTGACGTGTGGTTCTTTTCCGGAATTTACAGATGTACCTGCACAATAAAAACAACAAACACAGCACACAGAAAACACAGCAAATTTATAGTGGTTCCCCGACTTGGGTACATCCACTTTCCCCCTTCGACCTATCTCCCCAACAAGGGACGACTCGGTCACTTCACCAACGGGATTGAAATCCAATCCCTGCACTAACGGAAGGAGCCCTTCCACACGTGAGAGTCAACACTCTCACAAATCGGGTTGCACCCAACCCTTACAACACGGAACAAAAGTTCCTTTACAATAAAATAAAAGTAGAATGTACACGTGATACAAACTTCTCTTGGAGACTCCGGTGTTCCTCTTTGTTCGACGACGTGTTCTTGAAGTCGATGAAGAGTCTACGACCTTGGTCTCTCTTGGAGAGGATTTCCCCGGAACCGGCGGCGGCACACGAGCGGCGGCTAGCTTCGGGATCGGCGGCTACGATGAAGAGCAGCTGCTGAACTTGGAGATCCAAACTTCGTTGCGAAGCAAGCTCGGTCTACCAACGGTCACACGAGGATCGGTCGTCTCGATCGATTCGGATGGGAAGTGTTTCCGATCAACAAATCGAGAGACAAAGGATCTCTGGATAGACGCGTGAGACTCAAGCCTTGCTAAGCTACTGTCGCCGGAGATCGGGAAGAAGATCTATCGGTGGCGGCGACGGACTTGCGCGAGCGGCGACGGAGGCGGCGGAAGGATTTCGCGATCTTAGGGTTTCCGTGAGCTCGGCGTATTTTTCTGTTTCTCTTATCCGTATGTTTACTGTTCAAAAGTGCCTGAGTATAAATACTGTAGGATTCTCAAATATGACCGTTTGTGGGACCCACAAATGAAATCCCCAAAATCCGGTTCAAACAAATCCAGAAGCAGAATCCGGTTCAGCAGCATTCTGAGAAAACGCCAAGTAAAAATCGGTGAGAATCGCAGACGATTCTCGACGAATCGGCGAGAATCACTAAGTGATTCTCGACGATTCGTCGAGAATCGTTTGTGATTCTCGTCGAATCACTTGTCGATTCTCAACGATTTGGACTTTGTATTCATGGGCTGCTTGACCACTGGTTCGGCGGGAATTACAAGTAATTCTCGTCGAATCTTACTTGGCACCCTATTGAGATGGCCAGAAGGAGTCGGCGAGAATCACTGATGATTCTCGTCGATTCGGCGAGAATCACCAAGTGATTCTCGCCGATTCGGCGAGAATCACTTGGTGATTCTCGTCGAATTTGCCTTGGACGATTTTTCGTCTTCCACCTAGGAGCTGCTCCTTGATCCTCCATGCTCCTTGGCTTCTCTTGCATATGAGCGGCCCTGTACTTGAAAGTAAGTGCACTCCAATAGAGAGAGTACACATAGGCCAACACACTGATCTGCTCAACGAGGGATTACGTCGTGCAGATCCGTGTATATTGACCTACTGCACCCTGACATTGGTGTGCACTTAGCGTGGAGAAACTGCAAGTATAACTTGAAAAAGTTTATCAAATACATAGTCTATTGACCTTAGCTTGTCCAGGGGCTTCTTCAAATCAGGTACATTGTGGATACAATACCCAACAGGAGTTACAACACATATCTAGCCATCCAACATGGAGATGAAATCTCATCCATCCGGAAGGCTAAATACACACCAAAATGTTTGCAGGAAATAAATAAAGATTACAAGTCCCAAATGAATATAAAATTATTAACCAAGATTGGAATAATTTTATATTCGCACATAAAATAATAAAGCATGAGAAATTAATTAAAATAGTCTTCAAGTGAGGGTAGCACGCCGCGGGCGGAGGTTGTAGCGGCGTCGTCCGTTAGCGTCATCACGGCTCCGAAGGTCTTTATGTTGTAGGGCCTCGGCAACTGGATCGTCATCAAGTAGTGGCGCAGGGGAAGCGACATCAATCCTCCCACATTCAAAATCACGTATCTCCGATGCGTGGTCCGAGAGATAGCGACGGAGAAGCTCAGCATCCAAACGTTGATGCTCTGTCGCAAGTACCCATGAATCATCTGAAGGGGGCGGTCACGCCAACGGATGAGGAAGCAGTAGGTAGCACCATCAGGAGTAGTAAGTGGCTCAGCAGCAAGTATCATATCTGGAGTGAGAAATGTCTTCGGAAACCTAGGAAATATGTCAGCAGTAGGGAAAAAAGAAGGCAACGTACCATCCGATGTTATACCTGCGGGGACCGAAAGAGAGAGATCATCCGAACTACCACTCCCCAACCCATTAGAAATTTTAGTGGAGGGAGAAGACGACAAAGAATTCAACTCAGGTGGAGGCAAAACAAACGGCGTCAAATCCGAGACATTAAAAATAGGGGAGATACCCCAATTAGCTGGCAAATCCAACATGAAAGCGTTGTCACCTAGTTTCTTTATAATTCGAAAAGGGTCGGCGCGCTTTTGTGCCAACTTTTTAACAGTGTCAGATGGCAAGCGTTCGGGAACTAACCGGACTAGGACAACATCGCCGACGTTGAAGTGCGACACCCTCCTATGTAGATTA
This sequence comes from Platanthera guangdongensis, assembly GCA_039583875.1. Lineage (NCBI taxonomy): Eukaryota > Viridiplantae > Streptophyta > Magnoliopsida > Asparagales > Orchidaceae > Platanthera > Platanthera guangdongensis. The sequence goes on from CM077150.1 coordinate 175,335,300, forward strand.
GCGTGCGTCTGATAAGACTCGTATTGAGCAGTCAAGGTAGCTCGTATACGTGCATGTAGGTCATGAATGTGTTGGGCGAAGGATTGTGCAAATTGACTGGTCTTGTATGTTCGGGGCAAAGGAACCAAGTCAAGAGGCACAGGGGCCTTGTACCCGTGAACAATCTCATTTGGAGACAGACCAGTGGACTGATTTTTGGAATTATTATAGGCCAACTGGGCATGGGGAAGAAGAAGATCCCACGTACCTTTGTGATCGCTCACTAGGCATCTAAGAAGGCTTCCTAGGCTCCGATTGACTACCTCTGTTTGCCCATCGGTCTGAGTGTGATAGGCTGAGGAAAACAATAACTTGGTACCCATCAAGACCCAAAGTGTTTTCCAAAAATAGCTCGTATACTTAACATCTCTATCCGAGACTATTGTCTTCGGCACTCCCCAGTGACTAACTACTTCCTTAAAATATAATTTGGCAATGTTAGATGCGTTGTTGGTTCTAGAGCAGGTAATAAAATATGTCATTTTAGAGAATCTATCCACCACTACAAAAATAGAATCGTGACGGCGTAAGGTGGTGGGTAGGCCTACAACAAAATCCATACTCACGTCTTCCCATGGCGTGGAAGGGATAGGCAGGGGCGTATATAGTCCTACGTTGGTCTTAGTGCCCTTGGATACCTGACAGGTACGACAACTACTAACTACCCTTCCCACCATCGCCTTAAGTTTTGGCCAATAGAATTTCTCCTCAACTAACGTAATGGTCTTATCCCTACCGAAATGACCACTCAACCCTCCATTATGCAATTCCCAGATGATATGAAGGCGTAACGATGACTGCGGGATACATAACTTCCCATGTCTAAATAGTTATACATCCTTAATGACGAACACAGATATAATCGTGGGGGAGCTATCTTGGGCAGACAAATATGCATCCTGAAAGTCAGGACATGTGGCGTACTCGTCCTTGATTCGCTCGAATCCTACCACGTTAACCTCCATAGTGGTGAGTAACAGGGTCAGGCGACTAAGAGCATCCGCGACTCGATTGTCAGCTCCTTTAAGGTGTTTGAGGTTAAAAGTGTAACCCTGTAGGAAAGATACCCACTTAGCATGTCGCGGGCTGATTTTATGTTGGCCATTGATGAACCGCAATGCCTCGTGATCGGAGAGGATCACAAACTCCTTAGAGAGGAGATAGTGCCTCCAATGGTACAGACATCTAATGACGGCATAAAACTCCCGATCGTAATTCGAGTAATTCAATTTGGCGCCTGCTAACTTCTCACTAAAATAACTCACAGGATGCCCTTCCTGACTCAAGACACCTCATATTCCTACGCCAGAAGCGTCACACGTAAGCTCAAAGACCTTATTGAAGTCAGGTAGATGTAGGACATGTGCCTCAGTCATAAGTTCCTTAATGCGTTGGAAAGCAATAGCGGCGGACCTTGTCCGGGTGAACTCACCTTTCTTCATGCAATCACTAATGGGGGCCATAATGCTACTAAAGTCTCTAATAAAACGGCGGTAAAAAGTAGCTAACCCATGGAAACTTCGCACCTCTCGTAATGTTGTCAGTTCGGGCCAATCCCTAATGACTTTATCCTTATTAGGGTCAACTCTAATGCCTTCCGAACCGACTATATAGCCTAAGAATTCCACTTCAGTGACATAGAATGTGCATTTCTTGAGATAAAGGAATAAGGTTTCCTTCCATAGGGTGGAAAGAACCGACCTCATGTGGGAGACGTGCTCAGCAGTGGTGGTACTAAAGACTAAAATGTCATCAAAATAGACGACCACAAACTTCCCCATGTAAGGCTGAAAGACATGGGTCATCATCCGGGAGAAGGTATTAGGGGCGTTGGATAGCCCAAAGGGCATCACAAGCCACTCGTATAACCCATTCTTGGACTTAAATGTTGTCTTCCACTCGTCCCCCTCACGGATCCTGATCTGGTGATCGCCACTCCGCAAATCTATCTTTGAAAAAATGGTGGCACCAGATAAGACATCTAGGAGGTCATCTAATCGCGGAATAGGAAATCTATATTTGATGGTAATCTTGTTGATGGCATGGCTATCAACACACATTCTCCACGTACCATCCTTCTTGGGGGCAAGAAGGGCAGGTACCGCACATGGACCCATACTAGTCCTAATGAACCCCTTTTTCATCAAGTCCTCGATCTGGGTCTGTAACTCCTTATGGGTGGCGGGGTGAAGCCTATAGTGGGGCTGGTTCGGTAAGGAGGAACCGGGGATAAGGTCTATAGCATGTTATATATTCCTAAGCGGTGGTAATACCGAAGGCAGCTCATCCGGGTACACGTCCTTATACTCATCCAACAATTCCCGTAACTCTCTAGGCAAATCATCCAATGCTCTCGTATCCCCTTTCGCACTTATAAGAACTAGAGCGTACATCATCCCGTCAGGAAAGGGATCCTTCACAAATTCTTTTCTTCCTACGAGACTCAACGTTTTCCTCTCGACTGGAACAATGGTGTCCTTAGCCAAAGCTACTGGCTCTTTCGGGATGGTCGGTCTCAACGTAATGACCTTGCCGTTGAATTTAAACTCATATGTGTTGGCTCTTCCAAAGTGTGTCACGTCACAGTCGTAAAACCAAGGGCGGCCCAATAACACGTGACAAGCGTCCATTGGAAGGACATCGCACCACACCTCGTCAGTATAGGATTTGATCGAGAGAGGTACAAGGCAACGCTTGGTGACCGGGACGGTAACCTTATTAATCCAAGCTACCTGATAGGGAGCCGGGTGGGGCTGCGTAGTCAAGGACATACATGTAATGGCATTCTCAGAGATGACGTTTACACAACTGCCACTATCAATGATCAACTTGCACAATTTCTCGCCACTCTTAAAGATCAGGGAAAATATACTAGTCCTTTTCCAGTCATCTAACGGACGAGGGGTGGTCAAGATACAACGCATCACCATAACGGGGTGCTCGTCCTCTAAATCGCTTAGGACCCCTTCTGGGTCACTCTCCTCAGCAGCCTCATAAACGAAATCAGCAAGGTCGGTAGTCGACTCTAGTAGGGCTATGACTTTAGTCTTCGTTGGGCATTCAAAGGCATAGTGGCCTTGAATTCCGCAAGAGTAACAAGTGGTGTTTGCCTTGCTAACCTTCCCTATAGGGACACGCTCACTCGCAGGATTCTTGGCATTCCTAGCAGTAATCACGACAGACTTTGACTCGGCAAAGCGAAACTTCCCTTTATCCTGATATGTGGAGGAAGAGGCTCCAGCTGTGGACTTTCCCTTCGCATGGGAATACCGGGAGTGAGCCTTAGAGGCTAAGTTCTTTTCGATGTCGAGGTCGGCATTAAATGTTGTGTTCAGATCCGTATGACCATATCGTAAGAGCTTCCACTGAATGTCGGGATGAAGCCCCTTACGAAATCTGGATAGGGTGACCTCGGGGATCTCCCTCAGATCACAACGCACCATACAGTCTTTCAGTTCTCCCATATACTCAGCTACCGAATTGGATCCATGCCGCAGAGTGGCAAGCTCGTCGAACATCTGTGTCCGATGGTACGCGGGAAAGTACTGATCGGTCAACAGGTTCTTCATCACGGCCCATCTAATAAGTGGGACCCCGTTCCCGGTTCCTAGCCTACGCTCTTCATTCAGCCAATAAGTTTTGGCACGCCCCGTTAGCTTCATCTTGGCAACTTGGACCTTTTGATGGTCCGTAAGGGTGTGCCAATTGAAGTAGCACTCCATATCCACCACCCAAGTAAGGAAGATCTGGGGATCTCCCATGCCATCATAAGTGGGGGCGTCGATCTTAATGGCCCTAGTGATATCGTAAGCACGATCGTGGCATTGTTCTCGAGGGGGCACTCGGGGAGAGTCCTCATCGGAATCCGACTCAGGAGTTTGTTGGCACCGGTTGGGCTGCACAACATTAATGGGTGGCGGGGGTGGCCATGCTTGATTTTGTATGATCTGTGCCAACATGTTTCTAAGCTCCGTCATTTCGTTACGTAGCCCTGCTATGGCCTCGGTGTTGGGATCCCCATGCTCGTTCGTAGCGATCCTAGACGTAGACGGTGTCGCGTACTCCGATCCGTGCCTAGTGCGCTTTCAGGTCTAGAAAATTTTGGAAAGGTGATTTTTCCTAGGGCTGTAGCTATATTGAAAATAAGATATTTTTATAGTTTCCCGATGTTTGGAACACGTGGATCGTTAAAAATTTTGTTCTCAAAATTTTGCTGAAAAATAAGGATTTCAGCCCGCTATTGGCAGACCACAAAAAATAATTTTTTTGATTTTTTCTTACGATCCGATCGGCCAACAAGAAACGTAGAGAGGATGTTTGCAACGTGGGAGTTGAAACGACCGCCTCTGATACCAAATTGATGTAGGGAGACCGTGATACGTGCTCGAATACGCTAACGGAAAGTATTGTCACAAGACATAAAGCTAAGGGGAGGGCTCCGACCAAAAGCGAGCGAAAAAGGGTCGGGTTTGCTCCCAAATCCGAAAGAGAAAATTGCCGGACTCGATACAACGTCCTTAAGACCTACCTCTCCAACAAGCACACAACTCACCGCAAGCCGGACTCGATACAACGTCCTTAAGACTTACCTCTCTAACAAGCACACAACTCACCGCACCTACACAAGCATCTATTGTACCAACTTGAGCCGTTTCAACGCAGCAATAATAGAATTTCGGAGCGGCGGAAAACTTCAATAGGCGGTCGAGTTCGAGTTGAGATTAACTCCCTTGTTAACACCAAAATGTGCCAATCTTGGAGGGCAAGTCAAGGCTAGGCCAAGTCTCGCTCTCGCAACGGATCTACCCAATCCGGATCACAAGAGGTTCAATAACAACGAAATCGAAATCGGAATTTGCAAGCGACGTATTTAAAAATCACGGAAGAAACAGTTTGCAAAAAACCTCCACAAAATCTAAAGCAAGAATCTCTAAGGGGAAGAAGTTACCCAACCAAGAACAACAATCACACAAGATAAGCTGGGAGAATCACTCTCTCCACGGATCCACCGGCTTCACACCGAATGGGCTGCAACCTTCTTCCTTGGAGTCGCACCGAAAGGAAGCCACGCCGGCGTCGCACTGTAGTAGGGGGAGGAAGCAAGGGGGCTGCGGCTTCACACCTTGGCCGGCGGCTATGGAAGATACCCTCTTGGCCGAACTCTCTCAATGAGGGTTATGGTTGATTTTTTAATTCTCTCTCTAACTTCATTCTCAAAAGGATCTCCTTATATAGGAGTTACAACACACATCTAGCCATCCAACATGGAGATGAAATCTCATCCATCCGGAAGGCTAAATACACACCAAAATGTTTGCAGGAAATAAATAAAGATTACAAGTCCCAAATGAATATAAAATTATTAACCAACATTGGAATAATTTTATATTCGCACATAAAATAATAAAGCTTGAGAAATTAATTAAAATAGTCTTCAAGTGAGGGTAGCACGCCGCGGGCGGAGGTTGTAGCGGCGTCGTTCGTTAGCGTCATCACGGCTCCGAAGGTCTTTATGTTGTAGGGCCTCGGCAACTGGATCGTCATCAAGTAGTGGCGGAGGGGCAGCAGCATCAGTGGCAGCATAGACATAAATGACGTCAAGTCGCCCGGTTTCGTAGCGGTCTCCGGTACACCTGCAGAAGAGAAACCGCAGTCAGGTTCAGCCGGATTGTTGCGACGTTCTAGCAGGGGAATCGGTAGGATAAGACCGCCGGTTTGATGTTTATCTCCTCCAGAGGCCGCGGTATGGATTTTAATCACTGGCCGCCTGAACCGTTCAGGATCTATCCTCTTTAGCTTTTCTTTCCATAGCTGCTAGGCTTCCTTAGCTCGGCTTTTCAGTTGAGCCGTGGTCAAGAAAAAGCTGGCCGGCGGATTTAATATTATATTCGCCCCCTTCTTCCTTGACCGCGACTTGTAGAATTTAATAATTCGCCTAACGTCCTGGTGTTTACCTTGCAGCAATGGAAGTGTGGTCGCCACCGGCTTCTCGGCGATCAGCTTCTTCATCTCCTCCATCTTCTCTCGAAGCTTCAGTTTCTCGGCTCCTTCAGAAGCCGCCGAAGTTGGATCGCCAGGCTTCTCCCCAATAACCTGGACTTCGGGGCGGTCAACCTCCTCAGAGCCCGGTGGAGTCGACAGAAGCGCATCCTGCTGCTGGAGGGTCTCCATGCCCTTGAGGAGCTCGCTAAGCGACTCGCTAACCGCTGGTTCACTCTCCAGTTCGCTCGGCTTGAAATCCGGTGTGGACGGGTTCTCGGGTACCTCCTTCTCGTGCGGCCTGTGTTGAAGACTATCCGCACCGATCTTTTCGGAAATATTCCGGTTTCTGGCCTGCAACTTCCTCATTTTCCTCTTCATCCTTTCTTCAAGGGTCTCGCTCCTTTCCTTCTGCCGTTTCAAGGAGCCGAACACCTTTTCAGTCCGATTGCGCTGTTCAGCCAAAATCCGTTCGGTCTCTAGTGCCTTCTCCGACTCGTTGTCATCCACAATGTTTACGTCGACCTTGTCCCGCAATTCGGACGGTTTCCCAGATTCAACACTTTTCTCCTCCATCCCACCTATTTTCAAGTGTGGTTCGCCTGATGGAGAGAAAGTCATGTCGAAGGATTTGGCAGTTCCGGTTTGTGGTGGAGCAGCCTTCGAAACCGCTTTGGGATCTACCGCAGCCTGCGATGATTCGCCGAAGGTCTCTGTCGGCCTCTTCTCAGATCCAGAAGCTGCTGAAGTCTCCCGCTTCCCAATCTTCTTGGCAGGCTGTCGGGCAGAATCATCTGATTTCATGCTCCGGCTTTGCTTCTTTTCTGGCGTTTTCTTGTTGCGGGCTAACATTGATGACATAACATCCATCTTGTGAAAGATCGTGTCGGCTTGCAAAATACGGACCGCAAGTGGCGAGTAGCGACCCGTGGTTTGGCAGAAATCTTGAAGAATGACAAGGGCCAGGGGATTTTATAGACGACGATGAGGTAGTCGCGGTCTCCGGCTTAGTTCTACATTTTCGAAGTATTTTGGAAACTTAAAAATGTGCGGGGATTATGATAAGCCCGGAATCCGCGACCTGTTCGCGCAGCTTTCCAGACCAGACGGCCTGACCTTTTCGAGCCGCCAAGTCTCCCAATTCGGGCGGTCACCACAGGGCGGCATGGCCGGCTAGCCGCGTCTCAGATCAACTCGTCTGGTCATCACCGAAGCCGGGCGGTCTCCATGTCAGACCGCCACCAGCGCCAGCCCTGCTCGGCGACAAGGCCCGGGAACCGGCAGTCAGCTCGCCAGGAGGAATCCGCCAGGCCGCGCGGCTTCCCTCCTTTCTTGTTTTCTTTCTCATTTTGCTTCCCCTCACCTCTGCCCGGTTCTCTTGTACCCCGGGCAGCCGGTAACTTTGAGCCTATAAATAGGGGGAGGGTGCACTCCCCAAGACACGCTGACTGGTATCCAGGAGCTCGCCTGTTAAGAGCTGCGGTCTCAAGTCTAGTGTTTTGCGGCTTGTAGTCTGGCCGGCTTCCTCTTTTTCTCCTTCGTGTAACTATTTCTCATTTTAAGTAAAGGAAAGCCCGCCGCAAGAGTGGCATTTAAGCCACGGCGGGCGAACTCTGCTGTTGCCGCTACCAGCGGCCTCTTTTCCTGCCCTTTAGCTACGACCGCTAGTAACCGTCTAGTCGACAGTCTCCTTTTTTCCCCCGGTGCTCGAACCGTTAGCTGGTGGTGCCCGACTCCCTGTCCGTTTTCGTGCATTAACAGTTAACACGCGACCTTCAGATCTCGACTAGTCGATGAAATCAGCGGTCTAGGCCGTCAGACCGCTCTAGCCTCTAGAGTTCGGCGGCCTGTCGAGCAAGCCGCGACTTCGCCGGCTATGGCTTTCAGCCCGCCTCCAGCACTGTAGAACCTGTCATTCTACCAGCTCGGTTTTCCTCCCGGTCTTCTTGTCATCTTGTTGCACCGTCTAGCCGCCAGGTCAAGCCGCCATTATTCTGCGGTCTCTTGAAAAAGTTCGGCTATTTTCCTCTTTTCAAGATGAATCCTGCAAAGGGTCAGAATAAATCCAGCCACATGTCAGTTACTAGAGATCTCTCAGAAGTGCAGGATTGTTCGTATTTTAATAGTGAGTCTGTTGACCCTCATAAAGAAATTTCTGCAAACAGTGTTGAGCGTGGACTAGAATCTATTGCAAATGAACCTCTTTATAAGGAAGAAGAAGAGGCCCATTCTCCATTCATTAATCGTATTCAGTGGGATACTGTCTCCGATGACTTCAGAGTACCGCGTCTCCCGCAGTATTTTGGATGTGATGATCCGTTTTCTTATTTGCAAGCTTTTGAATCAGCTATTTCACTGAGAAACGTGTCAAATGGAGTAAAATGCAAACTCTTTGTTATATCTTTTTGCAATATTGCAAGAGAATGGTTTTATAGCCTCCCACCTCGATCAGTAACCAGCTTTAAAGATCTTCGAAGTCAATTTATTTCTAGATTCACTATTTACAGGAAGCAAAAAATAGACATTGGAGCTCTCTTCCGAATCAATCTAGGAATTGACGAGTCTAATCCAGATTTTGTTGATCGGTTTCAAAAGGAGTTTCTGGATGTTTGTAGCGTCCATCAAGACTATTACCTACATGCTTTCATAAATGCACTCCAAGAAGGCCCCTTGAAATTCAAGCTCACTACAAAGTATCCCAAAAGCTATGAAGATCTTATTGATACAGTTAATAAATTTATAATAGGCGAAGAAGCAAACAAAGGTTATTGATTGGCCCGCGAACAGACTCTTACTGTGGTTGGTTCGGTGAGTCGATCGCCGCGGGCTTGCTAGATGAGGCAAGTGCACCTATCGCAAGTAGTACTCGATATTCGGGAGAATACCGAGGTCGTATTATTCTCGGGAACGGGTTGATTACCCCTACTCCTCCGAAAACACTATTATTTTACCGAAATAGAAGTTGAGGGTTTTAAGTAAAATAGGAACGAAAATAGATTTTAAGAAAATAGTCGATGAAGAGATAACTCCCGGTATCGAATTGTGTTAGGATTAAAAATGGATTTGAATAACTAGATATCTAAAGTTTCAATTTAATTAATGCGGAAACTTGTCCATGGAGGTTCAAAATAATGAGCTCACCTATCTCTAGGAATATCGCTCACCTAGACATTAAGGCTATTCGACCGGGCTCTCGTCCGACGAAGGATTCACCTTAATGCCCGCAGTATGCTAAGAACCCCGCTATTGGGTGGGGAACCCAATCCGGTAGAGTTAGTGCGCCTCCTCTCTCGAGGATTAGTGCGGAACTCTATTTACCCAGGGGTGATCTGTCCATACGTACGGCCTCTCGACTAGCTAGCGTATGGATAACGGAAATAGAGCACACACATCGATATGTGGGTCTACGCGTCGTTAACCCGGGGTAAACCTTAAGTTTTTAATTAAATTGAAAAATTAGACATTTGGTTATTTAAAACATTTTAGATCCCAAAGCTCTTCGATACCGAGGGCTAAAAGCAATTAGCCACTCATCGGAATGGGGATAGCTTATATGTTTGGTTGTGCGAGCGTCCTAAACTATTCGCTGAAAGGTTATAAAGAAAATAAGAAGAAAAGTAAAATATCCTAACATTAGAAAAGTTATGACAAATAAACACACCCGCACTCATTCAAACATATAACAAGAGACAGAAATAAAACTAAGTTACACATAACAGAAAATTGCATAATTGACATTTGCAGGTCCCACTCAAACGAGTGGGGGCGGGAAATAAAAGCTGAAAAGTGCATAATTGAAATTTGCAGGTCTCACTTAAACGAGTGGGGGCGGAAAATTAAATCTGAAAATTGCAAGTCCTACTCAAACGAGTAGGACTGAAATGAAAGCGAGTCCTACTCAAACGAGTAGGAGAAAATAAATGCGATTACAGGGCTTTCTTAAATATTTACATCAAAATAAAGTCCGATCATTTAACTCCTAGCGAGTAGGCGAAAAATCAAATCCAGCCATTTAACTCAAGTGAGTAGGCGGAAAAATAAAGAATGAAAATTACAAGTCCTACTCAAACGAGTAGGACTAAAAATACAGACCGGCCATTTAACTCAAATGAGTAGGCGGAAAAATAAAAACAACACATGCACTCTACTTGAATAAAATCCAGCCAATTAACTCAAATGAGTAGGCGGAAAAAATAAAAACAACACACGCACTCTACCTGAATAAAATCCAGCCAATTAACTAAAATTAGTAGGCGGAAAAATAAAAACAACACACGCACTCTACTTGAATAAAATCCAGCCAATTAACTCAAATGAGTAGGCGGAAAAATAAAAACAACACACGCACTCTACTTGAATAAACACACACACACACATACTTGCATGAATTAAATAAGACGATAAAGATTATCTCATACACTCATGCACTTGGGCGAGAAATAAGAAAAACAAAGTTATCGAAAAATTAAAATGACTGCATTTCTACCGCTGGAATGCAGTAGAAATGCATAAAAAGGCAAAAGAAAAATTGTTTGAGCAAAAATTTTTCAAATTAAACTGAGAAAGGCAAGTGTCCGAAAAATTAAAACGTTTACATTTTTACCGTTAGATTTTGATAGAAATGCTTAAAAAGTGAAAATAAAAATTGTTCGAGCGAAAATATTTTTTTGTAATTACTTAAAATGAAGTTGATGAAAAATAAAAATAACAATTTATACATTCCTATAGCATGATAAAATGGTTTAAAAAGTGGGAGTAAGCTAAAAAGAAACAATAGTTTTATAATTAAAACAAAGTAAAAACTAAGTTAAGAGGAATGAAAACTACCTTTTTAATGTTTTACAAGTTCATAAGAACGCATTTTAAAGCATGAAAATCCTAAGTCTAACCAATTTTTAAGAGTTTGAGAATGAAATCGTCCATAATAACGACTATAAATTTTGTTATAATTGAAAGGAAAACAAGAACATTTTCGTTTTAAAACATAATTTTTGCAATTTTAAGCTTATAGACACACACACGCATTATGAAAATGAAAGTGAAAGTATATAAGATTGATGAAGAAGAGGCCTTTAGAGAAACTTCAGAGCATATAAGGATGAGAAAAATATCTATTTTATTAATAAAAGAAGTTGATTACAGGAGCTTAAACAAACTAACTTCAAAAGGGGGGGGGGGGAAGAGAATCCTTACATAGCACTAAAGCAGCTCTAACGGCAGCACTTATACATCAAAATGGTTCGGATTTTTGGAACCCTGAACTCATACAGTAGCTGCCATTTTATAGGCAAAAATTTCCAATTACACGCCGTCCGACACGAGCATGTCGGGGGACGTGTCAGTACTGTTTTACAGTGGAATTCGGCGATCTGATGGATTTGACGGCGATTTGACTTTACGGCCGAAAATGCGGCGGTCACGCCCCAGGTCACGGGCGTGACGGAGGGCGTGTCGTTCGGCGCTTAAAGGAGTTGTTGACTTCGGGATTTGCCGGCGGCAGTCTATCGGGCGAGGTGGAGCAGTCACGCCCCAGGTCACGGGCGTGACGATGGGCGTGTCATTTGAGTCGACACTCGACAAACGTCGAGCAGAAATTATCGAGAGATGGTTACGGGCTTCGGCACGGGGCGTGTCGGGCAGACACGGGCGTGTCGCTCATTGGACACGGGCTTGTTCCTCTTGGGTCGACGAATATCGAGTTAAAATCGTCGAGCGGGATAGACACGGTCTTGGTCACGCCCCGTGTCGGATGGACACGGGCGTGTTGTCGGGCGTGTCAGGCTTTTCTCATCTCAATTGACTACTTCACGTGTTTTTGAGCTATCACTCCCTGGTCACGGGCATGACCAATATGTCACGGGCGTGACGTGGCAATTTTTTGCAGATTTTGATTTTTTTTTCCTGAAAAATAAAATAAAACAAGTTAGTATAATATTTACAGAAATAGGAGTATTTTATTGAATAAAAACAAGTAGAAATGACAAAAACAAATGAAAACGACTTTAAGTAATGTACATAAAAATAGGTATATTTACAATTCATCAAATACCCCCATACTTAAGCTTTTGCTATTGCAGAGCAAAAGTTTGAGATGAACTTATAAGGAATAAAAAAAACTCTAAGTTTAGCTACCGCTTAATTAATTATAAGAGAGATCTAAATAAATAAACGGGGTGTAAGAGTTAAGTCCTAAATTTATGAAGATGATTTAAATAGCGCAAAAGTTTTGGCCAAAAGACTTCTTGATATAATCAAATAGAAAGCAATAAGTGTAATGGTTAGATTAACAAAAATAGTTTGGAATTATATGAACTTTTAGCCTATAGGAGTTTTATTGGAAATAATGCAATTTACAAATTATGCTCTCAAAAAGATTTTTGAATTGAATCTAGAATCGTGAAATTGGGTAAGAGGGTTGATGTTGGTTTATGAAGAGGGTTTTGATTTTTGAGGCGAGGTAATTTTTTCTCGAACCTCCATGTTTTTTTCGGATTATTAGGAAAACGAAATCTTATTTTCCTAATATCGATTTTTTTTCAATTTCAATAATAAATTTTAACCCAATGTATATGTGTAAGAGTAATGAATTTTATCCTCTTACTCCATAACATATAATCTTTTTAATCTATTGGGTGCCTATGTTTACGGAACGAAATCTTATTTCCATTGACATATGATCTTTTAAGGATAACAATTTTATCATGCCAAGTCGGTCATGATAAGGAAGGTGAGAAAAGAAAACTAGATTTTTTATTAAAAAACAATTTTGAGAGCAAGCTTAATAAATTGTAAGTTCCAATTTTTCAGAAAGCTAAAAGTAAATATAATTGAATCCTATAATCGTTATTTTCTAACACAATACACGTGTTCCTATCAATGAAAAATTAGAAGTAGTGCCTAAAACGAGTTCGCTATTTTTAACAAAGCATAATGAATTGTTTAAAACTTAACCCCGAATATTTAAATTTTTCAATCAATAATTAACAAACGAATAACAAACAAAGAATTAATAAGATTCACATATAAATAAACTCAAAGCAAAATTTTTGGATAGCAAGAAAATTAAGGATGGTATATTTGATTTATTTTGTTTCAAAATATATTATTTTTTTTTGTTTTTTTAGAGTTTTTTTCATCATGTTTTTTGGTGTTTTTTTTATTATTTATTATCTCTTTTTTTTTGTATTTTGGTTTGGTTTTATTCAAAATTTTTTGAATTTTTGTTTAGTTTTCCCTTTTTTTTTGAAGTTTAGTGAACTTATTATCTTTTTTAGATTTTTAAGGTTTTGCGAAAAGTGCGAGAAAAAGAGATGGTATTTACAAGAATGAGAAAGAAAAGGAAGGGGGGAGAGAGAAGATTATTTACAAAAATATTTACACAGATTTTTACAAAATGAAAACAAAAACTTTTTTTGGAATATTGGTTTTATAATTTTTTTGAATTTTTGTTTTATAATGTTTTTGAATTTTTTTTTGTTTTACAAATTTTTTTGGGATTTTTGGTTTAAAAAGACATAAAACAAAAACATTTGAAAGACAGAAAAAAAAACTTAGGTTTTTGGGATTTTGTTTTCAAATTTTTTTTTTATGTTTTTGTTATTTTTGTAGTTTTTTTTTCATATATTTTTTTTATGTTTAAAGTGCAGAAAATAGAAAGAAAGTGAAGAAAATAGAAATACAGTGCAGAAAATAGAAATATGAAAAAGAAAGCGAGAAAACACCCATATACTTAAGTCCAACATTGTCCTCAATGTTTTAACGTAAGTATGCGGAACAAAACAGGTAAGATAATATATACAAAGAAAAGAAAGAGATGGGGGGTAGAAGCTTCCTTGATAGGAGGTGTGGAAGGCGCAGTTTAGGAACCATGAATTAGGAAGAAAGATAGCAAAGAAAAAGGTAAAGAGATAGCGAAAAAGATAAACATGGGGTGCCTCCCAGGAGCGCTTTGTTTATAGTCGCGTAGCTTGACTATGTTGGCGGTTTATATATCTAGGAGGGTTATGGATTCGAAATTACCGCCCACAGGATCGCCTGCTATGTATAATTTTAAGCGATGACCGTTCACTTTAAACGAGCCTTTATCCGGGTGGGAGACGAGTACGGTCCCATAAGGCCAAACCTCTTTAACTTTGAAGGGGCCGGACCAACGTGATCTATGTTTCCCGGGGAAAAGTCTAAGTCGTGAGTTATAAAGAAGGACAAGATCGCCCGGAGAAAAAGTTTTTTGGGGCTTGAGATTTCGGTCGTGATAAAACTTAGAACGCTCCTTATAGAACTTATTGCTCTCATAAGCGTTGGCACGCCATTCATCGAGCTCGTTTAGTTGCAGTTTTCTATTTTGGGCGGCTAAGTTAGCGTCGAGTTTTAAAGGTTTTAAAGCCCCAAGTGCACGATGTTCTAATTCTACGGGTAGATGACATGCTTTGCCGTACACTAATAGATACGACGTACAACCAATTGCGGTTTTGTATGCGGTACGATAAGCCCACAACGCGTCGTCGAGTTTGATGGACCAATCTTTCCTATTAAGTGAAACGGTTTTCTCTAATATGCGCTTTATCTCCCGATTTACTACCTCTACTTGGTCACTAGTTTGCGGGTGGTAGGGGGTGGCAAGTTTGTACGTGACGTCGTATCTAGCTAACGTCTTAGACATCTGGGTGTTGCAGAAATGCGTCCCCCTATCGCTTACAATAGCGTGCGGAGTGCCGAAGCATGAAAATAGCTTTTTAAGAAATATAACGACGACTCGCGCATCGTTGGTGGGGAGAGCTTGCGCTTCCGTCCACCTCGATACGTAGTCGACCGCTACTAAAATATACATATTTTTGAAAGACGGAGGTAGGGGGCCGACGAAATCTATGCCCCATAAATCGAAGACTTCGCACTCTAAAAACATGTTTTGGGGCATCTCGTCGCGACGAGAGATGTTACCCGACCGCTGACAGCTATCGCATGCGCGCACAAAATTGTGAGCATCTTTGAATAGAGTGGGACAAAAGAAGCCCGCCTCTAGCGCCTTCCGCGCGGTCCGGTTAGCTTGATAATGCCCACCAGCCGGACCCTCGTGGCAGTGCCTAAGGATTTGCGTGCACTCCACACCTGCGACACATCTTCGGACCGTTTGGTCCGCGCAGATACGAAAAAGAAAAGGGTCCTCCCAAAAGAAATTTTTCAAGTCAGAAAAGAATTTCTTCTTTTGCTGGCTCGAAAAGTCTTTTGGAAGCACCCTCGCAACTAAATAGTTCGCAAAATCTGTGAACCAAGGCGGGGAAGAAGAACTAGTAGTAATGGCTAGGAGGAGTTCCTCGGGGAATCTGTCATTTATGTCAGATTCGACGAGCGCTTCCGCAGCGGGATTTTCTAAGCGGGAGAGGTGATCGGCGGCTAAATTTTCTGCGCCCCTCTTATCCTGGATTTCTAAATCAAACTCCTGCAAGAGGAGGATCCATCGAATAAGGCGGGGTTTGGCGTCCGTTTTCGCTAACAAATATTTTAAGGCAGAATGGTCGGTAAATACGATAACTTTGGATAGCGTTATATACGAGCGAAACTTATCAAAAGCAAATACGACGGCTAAAAGTTCCTTTTCCGTTGTCGTGTAATTTCCTTGTGCGGAAGTGAGTGTCTTGCTAGCGTAGTAAATAGGATGAAAATATTTATTTATACGTTGGCCAAGAACGGCTCCTACGGCAATATCACTAGCGTCGCACATAATTTCGAACGGAAGGGTCCAATCGGGCGCCACTAAAATAGGTGAATTGATAAGTTTTTGTTTTATGAAATGAAATGCAGACTCGCATTCGCTATCAAAGACAAAATTTGATTCCTTTTCCAAGAGGCGAGTTAGCGGCTTTGTTATTTTTGAAAAATCTTGAATAAAACATCTATAAAAGCCCGCGTGCCCTAAGAAACTCCTAATATATTTAACGTTGGAAGGCGGGGGAAGTTTTTCTATAATTTCAACTTTGGCCTTATCGACCTCCATCCCCTTAGACGAAATCATATGGCCGAGAACCAAACCTTCTCGAACCATAAAGTTACATTTTTCCCAATTTAAAACAAGATGCGTGTCCTCGCATCGCTGAAGGACACGATCTAAATTACTAAGACAGGACGGGAAAGAGCTTCCGAAAACGGAGAAGTCATCCATAAAGACTTCCATAATGTCTCCTACCAGCTCGCCAAAGATCGCCAGCATACATCTTTGGAATGTAGTGGGCGCGTTGCAGAGGCCAAATGGCATTCTTCGATATGCGAAGGTACCAAACGGGCATGTAAAAGTTGTTTTCTCTTGTTCATCGGGGGAAATGGGGATTTGGAAAAACCCCGATAGTCCATCAAGAAAACAAAAATACGGATGACCGGACAAACGCTCTAAAATTTGGTCTAAAAATGGTACTGGGAAATGATACTTATGGGTGGCGTCATTTAGTTTTCTATAATCGATGCACACCCGCCAAATCGTAACCATACGAGTTGGGACGAGTTCATTTTGCTCATTCTCCACTACGGTAAGACCACCCTTTTTGGGCACCACGTGAATGGGACTAACCCACGTACTATCCGATATGGGATAAATAATCCCCGCATCTAATAATTTAATAATTTCGGCCTTAACAACATCTTTCATGTTTGGGTTAAGACGTCGCTGCGGCTGAATAGTTTTGCGCAATTATCTAGAAGGAAAATCTTATGGGTGCAGAAAGACGAGTTAATGCCTTTGAGATCAGAAATTTGCCAAGCAATTGCGTGCCGATGTTTAAGCAAAACTCCCAATAAATCGGAAGTCTTCGATTCGCTCAAATGCGAAGAAATGATAACAGGGAGTGTATCATCTTTCACCAAAAAGGAGTATTTGAGTGAATCGGGTAGGTGTTTGAGTTCAAGGCAGGGCGGTTCTTCTAACGAGGTTTTAATTCCTATGTCTTTCTTACCAATTGGTTCGAAAGGCAAGTCTATAGAGGTATCCTCATCGCAGTTAAAATTTTCAAGCGCAAAAAGATCGTCGTTTAAAAACATAGACTCAAAAATAGGGGAAGAACAATCTCTGAGATATGTGTCTAAATTATAACAAAAGTCATCGCTCGATGATGAGTCTCCTATGGAGGGATTAATAGAGAAAGTAACTTCGTCATCTCCTACCTGAAGGAGGAGACGACCGTTACTGACATCAATTAATGCGCGGAAGGTAGCGAGAAAAGGGCGACCGAGTATAATTGGTACATCAGTTTCCTCCTCGATGTCCAAGATGACGAAGTCTACCGGAAAGATAAACTTATCAACTCGGACAAGTACGTCCTCCACTACCCCGACGGGAAACTTAATCGAGCGATCCGCTAGTTGGATTCGCATTTTAGTAGGGGTCGGAGTTCCGAAACCTAATTTTTGAAAGTGCGAGAACGGCATCAAATTAATGCTCGCGCCTAAATCTGCAAGAGCTTATTTTACTAATATATTGCCAAAAAGGCACGGGATGGAGAACCGTCCCGAGTCATTTTTTTTAGGGGCAATTTATTAGTAAGAGCCGCTGAGCAGTCAGCATTAAGTGAAATATGCGAAATATTTTCTAATTTTTGTTTATTGGAAAGAAGTTGTTTTAAGTATTTCGCATATTTAGGCATTTGAAAGATTGCCTCGCAGAAGGGAACATTAATATGAATTTGTTTTAATAATAAAATAAATTTTTCAAATTGCGCGTCCTTACGCTCACTATTAAGTTTATCCGGATACGGCAAGGGCGTTTTAATAAGTTTTTCATTTAAAATTTGTAAAGGAGGCGTAATCAAAGAAGGGGGAAGAGGGGTCGGAGGTGAAATATGTATCTGAGGATCGGTCCGTTTTGGATCGATCACCTCCTTTCCGCTACGGAGGGTTATAGCGTTGATATTTTACCGCGGATTGGGCTCCATGTTTCCCGGCAGTGCCCCGAGCGCGCGCTCGGACATCATTCGCGCTAGCTGTCCAACCTGGAGTTCTAAGTTTTTTAGCGATCCGGTGATGTTCTGGATATTTGACTCGTTGGAAGCTATATATTTAGAAAAATTATCCTCCATCGGGGAGGGTTTTGGAAGAGGGGGAGGCGGCAGAAATCCAGGCGCGAAAGAATTGGGGGGGGGGGGGGGGGGGCGTTGTGCATTATTCGGATTGCTCCATGAGAAGTTGGGGTGGTTCCTCTAACCCGAATTATAGTTATTGCTATAAGGGTTATTATTGGGGTTGAAGGAAGGTCGCCCAGCATTTCCCACGTAGTCTAGGAATTCATTTACTACGCCGGCATTAGGGGGAATCGCCCAAGGAGGAGTGGTGGAGGCAGCAGACATCTCCTCCACCTACTTCGTCAGCCTTTCAACTTGAAGGGCTAAGTGGGCAGTGACATCCACTTCGAAGAGGCCGGCCGCCTGCTTGGGACGTCCCCGAGGGACGTTCCATCGGTAGGAGTTCATAGCCATCTCTTCAATAAGAGCTTGGGCAGCCTCGGGGGTCTTATTATTCAAGGTACCCCCGGCAGCCGCGTCAATCATTTGACGCGTCTGATAGTTAAGCCCATTGTAGAAGATTTGTACCTGCAACCACGCAGGCAGCGCGTGGTGCGGAAACTTGCGGAGGAATTCCTTAAAGCGCTCCCAAGTCTCAAAAAGAGACTCAGAATCGTTCTGCACGAACGAAGAAATGTCCGCCCGTAACTTTGCAGTTTTGGCGGGCGGAAAATACTTCGTTAAGAACCGCTCTGCAAGCTCGGCCCAGGTGGTGATACATCCTCGTGGGAGGGAATTCAACCAGGCCTTAGCTTTGGTTCTGAGGGAGAATGGAAAAAGGCGCAAACGAATGGCGTCATTAGTGACACCATTGATCTTAAAAGTATCGCAAATCTCCAAAAAACTAGACAAATGAACGTTCGGGTCCTCATCCGGTTGTCCATCGAACTGCACGGCATTTTGAATCATTTGGATAACGCTCGATTTGATCTTAAAATTATTGTTCGCCACCGTCGGGCGAACAATACTGGACCCAGTATCGTCCAAATTTGGTCGGGCGTAATATGACATTGTACGCTCAAGGGCCTCGTTCGGATTGGGGTCGGCCATAGCAACGGCAGAGGGTTCTCCGATGGATTCTTCGGGATCCAAAGAGGGATTTCGGCGTTGAGACCGAATACGCGCAAGAGAGCGTTCGATCTCAGGATCGAAATCCAAATTTTCGGACTCTGAAGGCTGTCCACGGGTCATATACCCTAAAAGGGAAAGCATAAAATTAACTTCTTTTTTTGGATTTTGAAGAAAAGTTTTAAGTTTTTTTTTAGTTTTTAGAAATAAAGGTAAAAGTAATAGAGTTTGGATTTGGAATAACAACTCAAAGAGATTCCCCGGCAACGGCGCCAAAAACTTGATTGGCCCACAAACAGACTCTTACTGTGGTTTGTTCGGTGAGTCGATCGCCGCGGGCTTGCTAGATGAGGCAAGTGCACCTATCGCAATTAGTACTCGATATTCGGGAGAATACTGAGGTCGTATTATTCCCGGGAATGGGTTGATTACCCCTACTCCTCCGAAAACACTATCTCTTTACCGAAATAGAAGTTGAGGGTTTTAAGTAAAATAGGAATGAAAATAGATTTTAAGAAAATAGTCGATGAAGAGATAACTCCCGGTATCGAAATGCGTTAGGATTATAAATAGATTTGAATTACTAGATATCTAAAGTTTCAATTTAATTAATGCGGAAACTTGGCCGTGGAGGTTCAAAATAATGAGCTCACCTATCTCTAGGAATATCGCTCACCTAGACATTAAGGTTATTCGACCGGGCTCTCGTCCGACGAAGGATTCCCCTTAATGCCCGCAGTACGCTAAGAATCCCGCTATTGGGTGGGGAACCCAATCCGGTAGAGTTAGCGCGCCTCCTCTCTCAAGGGTTAGTGCGGAACTCTATTTACCCAGGGGTGATCTGTCCATACGCACGGCCTCTCGGCTAGCTAGCGTATGGATAACGAAAATAGAGCCCACACATCGATATGTGGGTCTACGCGTCGTTAACCCGGGGTAAAGCTTAAGTTTTTAATTAAATTGAAAAATTAGACATTTGGTTATTTAAAACATTTTAGATCCCAAAGCTCTTCGATACCGAGGGCTAAAAGCAATTAGTCACTCATCGGAATGGGGATAGCTTATATGTTTGGTTGTGCAAGCGTCCTAAACTATTCGCTGAAAGGTTATAAAGAAAATAAGAAGAAAAGTAAAATATCCTAACATTAGAAAAGTTATGACAAATAAACACACCCGCACTCATTCAAACATATAACAAGAGACAGAAATAAAACTAAGTTACACATAATAGAAAATTACATAATTGACATTTGCAGGTACGACTCAAATGAGTGGGGGAGGGAAATAAAAGCTGAAAAGTGCATAATTGAAATTTTGCAGGTCCCACTCAAATGAGTGGGGGCGGAAAATTAAAGCTGAAAATTGCAAGTCCTACTCAAACGAGTAGGACTGAAATGAAAGCGAGTCCTACTCAAACGAGTAGGAGAAAATAAATGCGATTACAGGGCTTTCTTAAATATTTACATCTAAATAAAGTCCGACCATTTAACTCCTAGCGAGTAGGCGAAAAATCAAATCCAGCCATTTAACTCAAGTGAGTAGGCGGAAAAAAAAAGAATGAAAATTACAAGTCCTACTCAAACTAGTAGGTCTGAAAATACAGACCGGCCATTTAACTCAAATGAGTAGGCGGAAAAATAAAAACAACACACGCACTCTACTTGAATAAAATCCAGCCAATTAACTCAAATGAGTAGGCGGAAAAATAAAAACAACACACGCACTCTACTTGAATAAAATCCAGTCAATTAACTCAAATGAGTAGGCGGAAAAATAAAAACAACACACGCACTCTACTTGAATAAAATCCAGCCAATTAACTCAAATGAGTAGGCGGAAAAATAAAAACAACAAATGCACTCTACTTAAATAAACACACACACACACACACACACTTGCATGAATTAACTAAGACGATAAAGATTATCGCATACACTCATGCACTCGGGTGAGAAATAAGAAAAACACAGTTATCGAAAAATTAAAATGACTGCATTTCTACCGCTGGAATGCAGTAGAAATGCATAAAAAGGCAAAATAAAAATTGTTTGAGCAAAAAGTTTTCAAATTAAAGTGAGAAAGGCAAGTGCTCGAAAAATTAAAACGTTTACATTTTTACCGTTAGATTTTGATAGAAATGCTTAAAAAGTGAAAATAAAAATTGTTCGAGCGAAAATATTTTTTTGTAATTATTTAAAATGAAAGTTGATGAAAAATAAAAATAACAATTTATACATTCCTATAGCATGATAAAATGGTTTAAAAAGTGGGAGTAAGCTAAAAAGAAACAATAGTTTTATAATTAAAACAAAGTAAAAGCTAAGTTAAGAGGAATGAAAACTACCTTTTTAATGTTTTACAAGTTCATAAGAACGCATTTTAAAGCATGAAAATCCTAAGTCTAACCAATTTTTAAGAGTTTGAGAATGAAATCGGCCATAATAACGACTATAAATTTTGTTATAATTGAAAGGAAAACAAGAACATTTTCGTTTTAAAACATAATTTTTGCAATTTTAAGCTTATACACACACACACGCATTATGAAAATGAAAGTGAAAGTATATAAGATTGATGAAGAGGAACCTTTAGAGAAAATTCAGAGCATATAAGGATGAGAAAAATATCTATTTTATTAATAAAAGAAGTTGATTACAGGAGCTTAAACAAACTAACTTCAAAAAGGGGGGGGGGAAGAGAATACTTACATAGCACTAAAGCAGCTCTAACGGCAGCACTTATACATCAAAATGGTTCGGATTTTTGGAACCCTGAACTCATACAGCAGCTGTCATTTTATAGGCAAAAATTTCCAAGTACATGCCCTCCGACACAGGCGTGTTGGGTGGCGTGTCAGTACTATTTTACAGCGGAATTCGGCGATCTGATGGATTTGACGGCGATTTGACTTTGCGGCCGAAAACGCAGCGGTCACACCCCAGGTCACGGGCATGACGGAGGGCGTGTCGTTCGGCGCTTAAAGGCATTGTTGACTTCGGGATTTGCCGGCGGCAGTTTGTCGGGCGAGGTGGAGCAGTCACGCCCCAGGTCACGGGCGTGACGGTGGGCGTGTCGTTTGAGTCGACACTCAACAAACGTCGAGCGGAAATTGTCGAGAGATGGTCACGGGGTTCGGCACGGGGCGTGTCGGGCAGACACGGGCGTGGCGCTCATTGGACACGGGCGTGTTCCTCTTGGGTCGACGAATATCGAGTTGAAATTGTTGAGCGGGATAGACACGGTCTTGGTCACGCCCTGTGTCGGATGGACACGGGCGTGTTGTCGGGCGTGTCAGGCTTTTCTCATCTCAATTGACTGCTTCACGGGTTTTTGAGCTGTCACGCCCTGGTCACGGGCGTGACCAATATGTCACGGGCGTGACGTGACAATTTTTTGCAGATTTTGATTTTTTCCTGAAAAATAAAATAAAACAAGTTAGTTTAATATTTACAGAAATAGGAGCATTTTAATGAATAAAAACAAGTAGAAATGACAAAAATAAATGAAAACGACTTTAAGTAATGTACATAAAAATAGGTATATTTACAATTCATTAGTTATATCTCATTTCTAAATCAGATAACTAAACAATCTCAAGGGACTTCTGGTGACCAGCAATCTGTTTCCTCCCAAGATGTTTCGCAAGTTGAATAATTCAAATCTCATCTTCTTCTTCAGGATAAAACTCCAAAGTGTGAAAAAGGTTCAGGTAAGTATGTTAAGTTCAAAATTCTTATGGAAGATCTTTTGATAATCATTCAAGGAATGCCTGATTTCAAGAAGCCTCGGCGTTTGAAATCGAAAATCAAGTATCGGCACGAGGAGCTTTTTTGCAAGTATCATAAAGATATTGGTCATCTAGCAGAAGATTGCATAGCTCTCAGGGAATTAGCTAATCAACTTACAAGAGCTGGAAAGTTGCAAGAATATGTCATTCAATAATTCTCTAAGACACTCTTCCATTTCTTACTCAATGGTTCAAGTAGGGATTCCTCTTTCTTTATATGATAAGAAATGCTTATGATCATAATCGTATATAAAGTCCCCTTCACAATTGGTATTAATGGAGCGTGCTAAAACTTCAAACATATATCCTTGGCCATATCCTTAACATCATACAAGCAGTATCTTTTCTTTTGAAGCTTATTTCTTTGCTTTACTTATAATGCTAACATGCATGCACTTAAGGGCAAAAGGCCCTTTTGAATTCTTAAGCCCTCCACATCCCGCTTGACATTAGTCACAGATGTGTAGTGGAAATTCCGCTTGACTTCAGTCGCAGACATTGTGTACTTGTCCCGCTTGACTTCAGTCACAGACATTGCGTACTTGTCCCGCTTGACATCGGTCGCGGATATTAAGAATTTCAATCCCGCTTATGTGTTCTTTGTGTGGAAAGTACTGCCGCACGCACCTGCCCACATTGACACATAAGTGCATATCTCCATTTATTCTTGCAGGACAACACGAGCCTATCCGCTATCTCGCAGTTTTATTAAGCGGCCCGTGCCGATTGTATAATTCATTAACAGTCTGCGCGGTTACATATTCTGGCTTAAGTTATTTGGCTTCCATATGCCTACCTGCCGGATTATAATTCATATACTTGGGAACTCGACCGACTTACGTCTGTCATTCAAGTCTAGGCCTGGTCTATCTTATTTGGCTTCCATATATCAATTGCCGATTTTTTATTCATATGGACAGGAAGTCGGCCGACCTGTTTCTGGCAGTTAATTCCTGGCCTTGATCCGCTGGCTTCTATGGTATTAATTATACTAGTCGATCAGCGACCTATCGTCACAAAAAATTTCGGCTTGCATGTGCCTATGTCGGCTTATATTATCAGAAGCCGCAAAATATTTCTCTATTCTTGCTTCTTTTATTAAAAGGGGAATTCGAATCAGAGTTCGCCCTAACCGCAATCTTATAGTTCAAAGTCATGGTTTTTTGGCGACTAAGCAAATGGCGGTGTAAACTATAAACCGCGTGGCGTAATATTGACCGGTTTATATGCTAACATTCTATTGAATCGGAAGTTATGATGAGACCGCGCGGACTTAAACAAGTAAGAAAAGTGAGATATAGTAAAGAGAAAGGTAAAGTTGCCTTCATTTCTATTTCATTAAGTGTTACAAAGCATTAATCGCGCAGTTTACAAAAATAATACCGTCGATTTCCAAAAAAAAATTCAAAATACAAAAAACAAGTTAAAGAGTTTCTAATCGCCCGGTTTAAGTTTCTTAGCTACAGGGGAATCTAAATCACCGCTATCACCGACATCGATAGGGGACTCAGAGTACCCGCTGCTTGTCGCCGAGCTCCCCGAACCGCCAGAAGTTGTCGAGTCTGGCCGCGCGGTCTCAGATTCTTGACCGCTGGACTCAGACGATGCGCGTGCACTCCGACTTCCCTGGCCGCCCTCTTCCTCGATGTCTTCCTCCTCTTCGCCGAATTCTTCCCCGACCTTGCCCTTGCCCTTGATCGACCTGTAGACGTCGGCCACCTGCTCTTTCATGGTGGGGTAGATGTCAGTACAAGTGAAGTCGGTGAAGCCGGTCGCCAAGCCGCCAAGGTTCCGGAGGCGGTTAAGCGCTCCATCGATCCCCTGGACGAGTTGTGGGAAGACGTTGTCTTGGAAGATGGGGTTGGCCGGGTTGTACATTTCCTGCAAAACAAAAAGTAGAGGTAAGGCCGCGCGTTTACATAATACTAACCGCATGAGTATCGGTAATGACTTACCGCCTCCATTTACTTTAGTCGCTTGTTCTCTTCCTGTTGTTCCTCTAACTGCCTCTTCAGGCAGGTATTCTCCTTCATCAGCTACTTGTAGGCAAGGCCCATGAAGTGGCTTGCCACGAAGCTCCATGCCCCGACTTGCGCGGCTAGTCACGACAGGTCGTCTGGTGGAACTCGTCGCATCGCCTTCAGGTTGCGCTTGCCATACAGCGCGCCGCCAACCACGCTCGTGTGGCGGCTTACTTCTTCTCCCCCCCAGTAAGGGAGGGCGGTGGAGATCATCACTGACTTGCCATCCGGACTCCACCGCAAGGCCGGATCGCCATGGACGTCCTTCAGGCTGCTGCCCGTTCCTTGCAGCATAAACTCTCCAGAGGAGGCCGACTCCTCCTCCTCCACAACTCGCGCCGGCTTGGCCCGCTTCGCTCACTTCTCTCTTTGAGTGAGAGTCAGGCCGCCAGGAGTCTGCGGCTTGTTCAGCGGAACCGCCACAGCAGCTGGAAAGATAAAGGCAAAGTTAGTTTTCAGGCCGTGCGGCTAAGAATGCAGTTCGGCCGGTTTGGAGCTTAATATCTTCCGCCTCTATTCCTTCTAACGACGGCAGCAACGTGATGTAGTGGTTTACATCAAGTCGCTCGCAGTTGAAGAAGTTGTAGATCTCCTTCTCCACACTGTCCAAGCCGACGCTCCCGAATGCGGCCTCTTCGCGAATTTGCGGGTTGACTGGCAGCAACCCCAGGTTTCCCTCGAAGATGAGAAACCGCTCGGGCCAGTTGGAGATCTTGTTTGCCAAGTTTACTATCTTCAGCCCTCTACAGCCGAAGTACAGGTGCCCCTGGAAGATCTTTGTCCCGGAGTCGGGGATAGACCGCACCGAAAAGCATTCCCGGAAGATCCTCATAGAGAAGCGGACTCTTTCCGACCTCAGGTAGGAGATGAAGTTATATATCGTGGCTATCGAATTTGGGGGTAGTTGTCCAGGCACAACTCCGAAATGATCGAAGACCGGCACGACCTCCAAAATGACCGGGAAGCTAAAGCCGCAGTCAAAGTGGTCGATGGGGACCGCGATCTGATTTGCGTGGGAAGAATTAATCCGCTCGTCCTGCAGTGGAAGCCGTGCGACCAGCGGACTTCACTGCATGTGCTTCTCTACGAAATCCTCCAGCTCGGCTTTTGTAAGCCGACATTCTTTATGATTTGCAGAGTGGAAAGCGGAGGCCGCGTCAGTCCTAACCGCAGTGGCCTTGTCAGACCGCAACGACTTGGACTTAGCCCCCATCCTTTTTGATTTGTGGTGAAATCACCGGGGTCAGCTCTATTTATGGAAAATCTGTGAAAGTACAGTGCCCAACGTCAAATCGTGGGTCATCTTCACGCCGCGTGACCTACATCTGCAAGAAATACAGATCAGCGTAACGTCCAAGCCGCAGCTTAGTCCGTCAGTCCGCACGGTTATACCCCTGCACTTAGAATAATTCCATGGCAAATCATGTGGATATCAACATTCAAGCCGGCGCTCTGTTCGCCAGACCGCGCGTCTACTATCCGATAGTTTAGATTTTCCAGAACAAAGCAACAGGCATGTGGATTATAAATACAAACCGCATAAGCCGCATACAGTTCGCAGCATAATAAATTACAAGAGTTTACAACAATCAAATGGTTCAACATCCAGAGGAAATATATATATTACAACATAATATTCAATTGTCCGCGCGGCTTCGTTCTCTCAAGTCGCTCAGGCTCGCTTGTCACCTTCTTGCCTGTCTCGTCCTATTTGCGCGACCTGTTCACCGGTTTACACAATCGCAACGTACACCTGGCTAACCACATTGTGAAGCGAGTGCAGAGACCGATGAACCCGCGCAGTGTCGCGTTCTACTCTCGCAAACGGGATCATTGGGATCGCCTGAAACCCCAGACCGCTTGCAACTGCGGCCTGTCTAGGCGTCGCGGCCTCCGATGGATTTGAAGTCTCACCAGAGGCCGGGCGGCTAATAACCGACAGTTGTCCGGAGGTCAGCAGTGTAGTCCGCTGCTCTCTGCCGGTCTCCGCTGGCAGGTCTTGATTCTCGTCGTCTTCAGCATGTGGGATCTCTTCCATGTCTCCTTCTAGATGTGCGGCCATCAACAAATACTTCTCCGCCCTTTCCTGCTCCAAGGCGACCTGCATCTCATCAATCTTCGCCTCAGCGGCCTCCATCGTGGTCTGGAGCCTGACGGTCTCTTCCTCTATCGCGGTCTAGAGCCTGGAAGTCTCTTGCTCCATGGTAGAATTCATCCTTATAGTCTCCTGCTCGAGCGCAGTTTGCAGCCTTGTGGTCTCTTGCTCCAGGACGGTTTGCAACTCTTGGATCCTTTTCTCGGCGGCCTCTTGGGAAACCCGCGTTTCTTCTTCCCTAATCCGCAGGGTTTCGATGACTGCGTTCAAAGCTGCCTGCAGTGTGCCGACCTTCTTCTGGAAGTCGGCCATCTCCTTCTCGCGAACACTTGGCAGAGGCGGAGGCGGTGGTAGCATAGACATAAATGACGTCAAGTCGCCCGGTTTCATAGCGGTCTCCGGTACACCTGCAGAAGAGAAACCACAGTCAGGTTCAGCCAAATTATTGCGACATTCTAGCAATGGAATCGGTAGGATAAGACCGCCGATTTGATGTTTATCTCCTCTAGAGGCCGCGGTATGGATTTTAATCACTGGCCGCCTGAACCGTTCAGGATCTATCCTCTTTAGCTTTTCTTTCCAAAGCCGCTCGACTTCCTTAGCTCGGCTTTTTAGTTGAGCCGTGGTCAGGAAAAAGCTGGCCGGCAGATTTAATATTATATTCGCCCCCTTCTTCCGTGACCGCGACTTGTAGAATTTAATAATTCGCCTAACATCCCGGTGTTTACCTTGCAGTAATGGAAGTGTGGTCGCCACAGGTGCTCGACGATCAGCTTCTTCATCTCCTCCATCTTCTCTCGAAGCTTCAGTTTCTCGGCTCCTTCAGAAGCCGCCGAAGCTGGATGGTCAGGCTTCTCCCCAAAAACCTAGACTTCGGGGCGGTCAACCTCCTCAGAGCCCGCTGGAGTCGACAGAAGCGCATCCTGCTGCTAGAGGGTCTCCATGCCCTTGAGGAGCTCGCTAAGCGACTCTCTAACCGCAGGTGCACTCTTCGGTTCGCTCGGCTTGAAATCCAGTGTGGACGGGTTCTCGGGTACCTCCTTCTCGTGCGGCCTGTGTTGAAGACTGTCCGCACCGGTCTTTTCAGAAATATTCCGGTTTCTGGCCTGCAACTTCCTCATTTTGCTCTTCATCCTTTCTTCAAGGGTCTCGCTCCTTTCCTTCTGCCGTTTCAAGGAGCCGAACACCTTTTCAGTCCGATTGCGATGTTCTGCCAAAATCCGTTTGGTCTCCAGCGCCTTCTCCGACTCGTTGTCATCCACAACGATTACGTCGACCTTGTCCCGCAATTCGGACGGTTTCCTAGATTCAACACTGAAAGTCCACCTAGTGTCAACTATGTGCACCTATGGGGGGGGGGGGGAATAGGTGACGAGTAGCGCTTTTGTGGAATTTACGAATGTACCTGCACAATAAAAATAAAAAGCACAGCACACAGAATACACAGGCAATTTATAGTGGTTCCCCGACTTGGGTACATCCACTTTCCCCCTTTGACCTATCTCCCAACAAGGGACGACTCAGTCTCTTCTCCAACAGGATTGAAATCCAATCCCTGCACTATCGGAAGGAACCCTTCCACACGTGAGAGTCAACACTCCCACAAAACGGGTTGCACCCAACCCTTACAATACGGAACAAACGTTCCTTTATAACAAAAGTAAATATAGAATGTACACGAGATACAAACTTCGTTTGGAGACTACGGTGTTCCTCTTCGTTCGACGACGTGTTCGTGAAGTCAACGTAGAGTCTACAACCTTGGTCTCTCTTGGAGAGGATCTCCCCGGAACCGGCGGCGGCAACACGAGCGGCGGCTAGCTTCGGGATCAGCGGCTATGATGATGAGCGGCTGCTGAAAATAGAGATCCAATCTTCTTAGCGAAGCAAGCTAGGTATACCAACGGTCACACGAGGATCGGTCGTCTTGATCGATTCGGATGGGAAGTTTTTCCCGATCAACAAATCGAGAGACAAGGGATCTCTGGATAGACGCGTGAGACTCAAGCTTTGCTAAGCTTCTGCTGCCGAAGATCGGGAAGAAACACGATCAACAGCGGCGGCTGACTGGCGCGAGCGGCGACGGATGCGGCGGAGCGATTTCGCGATTTTAGGGTTTGCTCTGCTCGGCTTCTTTTTTGTCTACTCTTTACTGTTCAAAATACCCGAATATATATACTGTAGATAACTCCAATATGACCGTTTGTGGGACCCACAATAGAAATCCCTAAATCCCGGTCCAGAAAATTGACAGCTGCAGAATCCGGTTCAAGAACATCCAGAGAAAATGCCAAGTAAAATTCGTCGAGAATCATTGGTGATTCTCGACGAATCGGCGAGAATCAGTTAACGATTCTCGACGATTCGTCGAGAGTCACCGAGTGATTCTCGACGATTCCCTTGTTGATTCTCAGCGATTTTCACTTGGTATTCAAGACCTGCGCAGCGACGGGTTCGGCGAGAATCATTAGTTATTCTCGCCGAATCTTACTTGGCACCATTTGAGGTAGCCGGAAGAAGTCGGCGAGAATCACTAATGATTCTCGACGATTCGGCGAGAATCACCAAGTGATTCTCGCCGAATCGGCGAGAATCACTAATGATTCTCGACGATTCGGCGAGAATCACCAAGTGATTCTCGCCGAATCGGCGAGAATCACTTGGTGATTCTCGTCGAATTATACTTAGACGGATTTTCGTCTTTCCACCCAAGAGCTGCTCCTTGACCCATCCTTGCTCCTTGTCTTCTCTTGCATAAACATGGCCCTGTACTTGAAAGTAAGTGCACTCCAATAGAGAGAGTACACGTAGGCCAACACACTGATCTGCTCAACGAGGGATTACGTCGTGCAGACCCGTGTATATTGACCTACTACACCCTGACATTGGTGTGCACTTAGCGTCGAGGAGCTGCAAGCACAACTTAAGATGTTTCATCAAATACATTGTGAATTCATCTTAGCTTGACAGGTGGCTTCCTCAAATCCAGGTAATTGTGGATACAATACCCAACAATCTCCCCCTATTTGACGAAGCCAAAACCCTACTAGCTAAGATGAATAACACCTATCAAATAATAAACATAGCATTCAGAAATTAAACATGCAGCACAAGAGAATATATGCAATCAGATCAGGACTTGAGTCATTCACAAATTCAAATACGAATGTATATATATATATAATCTCAGAATTGTTCATATCATAACAATAATCATTAAATGTTTTTAGGAGAGAATGACAAGCTACAAGTTGTTGACTATCTTTCCTTAGCTAAGTCATCCTTGAGTTTCTGCGCCAACAACTTTTCCTTTGTCTCTCCATGTACTCCTTAGGCTTCGGGTAATATCTGGGAGGAGGAACTTTATCTGCATCCGTGTTGTTTCTGAAGAATATGTTCCTTTTGGCTTCATACGTCTTATGCCTCTCCCATTCATACTGGCTGTAAACTTCGTTCCGATTGAGTTCTCCCTGATCTTGTAGCCAGAAGGTGTCCAAGATGATGTTCTTTGAAACTGGACTCCACTTTTCGTTTCGAACTTCCTCCTCACTCATTCGAGTTCTCTTTTCAGCCTGTGTCTCCTTGGAGGTCGCTTCTTGAGCTTTTCTCTTTCCCCTGGCTTTTGCTAAAGCCTCTTGGTCAAACATGCTCCTCAGTTTAGCTTTGGAGAGAGCCCTAGCATCTGCTTCATTTGTAGGAACATCTGCAGCACTTGTACTTAAATCCTCAGCAGCACTTACTTCCTCAGCGGCCATAGAGGTCTCAGGAGCCTGAATATCTGCACGATGTTCAGGCAAGGCGATGCCTAACGCCTGGTGGAGCATCCACCAGTTGCTGTCATAGACGTATTTGTTTGACAGCTCGAAGTTTTTGATCATAACTTCTCGGAGCTCAGCCATCTTAGCTATGTATTCCTTCTCCCCCTTTTTGGCTTCTACAGCTATGAAGTTGGCATAGGAATGTAGGGAGTCATCAATATGCTTCGTGGTCTTGGAGAATTCAGAGACCAAGGCCTGTTGATTGGCGTTGAGAGTGACCATATTACCGTCAAACTTTTGAATGTTGTTGGCGACAACATGTGCATTCTGATTTACGACAGCAAGAGTATCAGTGTTCTTTTTCAATCCGGCCATAAGGAGTGTGACAGCTTCGCCGGCCGCGGTATACTTTTCTTCAAATTTCTTGTCCATCACGTCAAGTTTATGATTGAGCTCCACCATATTCTTGAGCATCAGATTTTCAGAAGTCTTAATCCTTTTCAGCAGTTTATTCTGAGCGTTAGCAAAGGAGTCTTTGAGTTCATTCACAATTCCCTGAATGACATTTACTGTGTGAGTGGCTAGCTCATCTCGCAATGGAAGAGCCGGAGGCACTTGTGGACCTTGCCCTTCAGCAGACGCATCTGTAGAGCTGGATACAAGCACAGTCTCTAATGGAGGAATGCTGCCGGCCTCTGTAGATTTGTCTGACTCCCCCTCCACTGGTGCAGCAATGTTTTCAGGAACGATTTCAGGTGCATGCTTGTCAGATGGAGGTTCAATGAGATCCGGAGCCTCCAACGCTTCATGTCCCTCATGCCCGTCATCCTCTTCGCCATCATCCATGAACTCATCTTCATCAGCAGCCTCTTCCAATTCTTTGTCAGCAGTCTCCAGTATAGTGTCACTTTCTGCTTGAATTTCGGCCACAGCATCCCTGGCCACTTGGGAGATTGCAGATACTACATCAGTATGAGGGGGTAGAGGCTCCCCCTCGATTCCTGCAGTCAAGGTATCAGGAATTTCACCGGGGGTGACTGCTGGAGATACTCCCTGTTGCTCTTCCACTACAGTCTGCCCAATACGCCTCTCCCATCGATCAAACACACTTGTGTCCATCTTCTTCAAGTAGTGGAGAGGGACACCTTTGCTCATGTCAAACTTGTCTCCATATAGCTGGTTTAGATATAGACTTATGATGCGGCCAAAACTCGGAGTGCCCAAGGTGTCCTTGATCTTCTCGAACAGCAACTCCACCCAGTTGAACCTCTTACGGCAGACAATAACTATCAGGATCTTAAACATATCTCCTGAGATATGGTCATGAGAGCCCGGCTTGCAGATGAGCACCTTTCCAATAATATCAGACAGGAGCTTCCCTTCTTCATTCATATCCTTTCTCTTTATTGACCGAGTTCCTCGTGGGAGACCGCAGAATAAGAGAGTTCTGGTTTTGTCCTCGTCCTCCAGATAGTCCTCATGCTCCGAGCTAGAAAGCTGCAGGTAGCGAGTCAGCTTGCTGGCAGACAGCTTGACCTTTGCCCCAGCCACCTTGCTTTTGATTAGTGAGTCGCCATTTCGGAGTCTTGCGGTGGCGAAGAACTCCAGTACCTCTTTGTCCAAGATTTTGCAAGGGTGCTCCAGGATGAATGTTAGCCCAGCCTCTTCCAGCATCAGAATGATGTTGCGGAATTCGTCCGAGGCGTGAGAGAACCCAATCTGAACAAGCTCGCAACCAGTGACCAACCCAGCAGTTGTCCTTGGAGCCATTGTAGATCTAGAGAGAGAAGCCCTACTCTAAGCGTTAATGAACATTCAAAAAGAAAGCGTCACTAGTGAGAGCGTCCAAGTACGGGTGAGGAAGAGGTTACCTAAGGGCTTATACGGAAGTGAGTTGGTGAGCTTCCTGCGAGAACTCTTCCTCGAGCGTCCTTTGGGTAGACCTTCGGTGGATAGGAGAGTTTCCTGCGGGGTTCGGCCTTGCTAGAACCTTACGAGAACCTTCTCGATTTGACGATGGACCTTGCGAGAACCTTGCGGTCACAGAGACACTTCGCGATTCAACGAGAACCTTGCAAGAACTTACGGGAAGAAGATGGAGAGCAGGATTCGTGTAGCGATGAGCTTCCTGCAGGGTTCGGCGGGAATCAACGGGAGTTTGCGAAGGCGGTGCGACGAGCTTCCTGCGGGTCGGCGGAAGAAACCTTGCGATTTGGCGAGTTGTCTGCGAAGGTCGGCGGGATGAGCTTATTTGGCGGGATTCTTAAGGAAGGTGAAGGGTCGATGAGCTCCTTCGGCGGGATTCGGCGGGATTCTTCGGCGTGATCCTTAAGGAAGGTGAAGGGCCGAATTCGACGGAAGCCGGCGAGATTCCAAGTATATAAAGGGTCGGCGGGATTTGTCTAAGTCGAAATTGAATGGTTTCTTAACTAGGAATTTTCACGTTAAGAAGCATTGCAACATTTTCGAATTCTGCTGATGTCAAGTCAATAAAAAAAATGATAAATGCATATATATTTTAAAGCCAATCTATTTGGGTTTGAACGAGGCTTTTCCAAACATTTCTTGATGTCAATTGTGTGTTGTCGAGATTCACAGTGACATATCTTCGTTAACTCTTTATTGATGTATAAAGGTTTGCATGTATCGAGTTAACCTATCCTTAGACGTGCACACATACATGTATAAGCATAAGTATAAATATACACATAGATAGAGATATATATGTAAATGAGGATGCAATATGACGCAAGTCCTTGAACTGATCATAAGTACCTGGGATTATGAGAGTTAACAATGAGTCCCTCTGACTATAACATACCAGGTGCTCGATGTGAGTATGCTGTTAGATATATATATGTCACTTCTGTTATTCCAGATGCATGTTCCATTTCAGTCGTGGAACACCTACTGTCTAGTTCCCATCATATTTAAGGGAACCTAGACTACCCTGCAAAAAGGAATTACCTTACCTTAGGAACCCAAATCATATTGGGTCCTAGGTTCCTGTTAGCATAAGCACTTGACTGCCTTCCTTCAGAAAACCTGCCAGGAAGACGACCTCTGTCCTGTGAATGTGGATAAGCCCTTGCCGCTGACACAGAGGGGTTGTGCCAACAGTCGATGGCAAAGTGCCCCACTTTGCCACAACACCAACATGGGTGAATGTTGTATCATCGTTTCCGACCCGATCTAGTGACTGAGGTAGTCACGGTCCTAGGTCTAAATGGGATAGAGCATGATCTCCTCACAAAATTTCCTCTTCCATCGTGACACGTGGAAGGGTGGAAGGAATGCATGCTGCGAGCGTCATGAGGCCGGGAAGGTGGTGCCCTCCTTTCAGGCATCCCCCTTTCAGAGGCCCCATGAAAACTTACACCATGACTTCTAACCTCCCTATCCTGTGTCCTCGGGTGGTGAGAAATGTTCTGTGAGCTAGGACATGCAGATTCGCACCGAGTTGAGGCAGTGGCAGTGAATACAAAGGGCTCAGAAGGAGCCTTAGGTATTGTCTCATGGGTGGCCACGACGGCCCTTGCACTACGGGTGTCTCCACATGGGGACAGATCACCCTTGCAGTGACCACGACTATTCCTGTGGTCATACCTGAAGGCATGATGAGTTGCCTTCCTGCTTGGAGTGGGGGGTCGGAATACCGTTTCCCCATTTCTCCACGAATTAATAATCCCGGAGATTCACCCGTTTTCTTGCTTTCTCTTTATAGCATCAACCTTGGAAAAGTTTGATACTATTCTTTTCTCATTTTCTAGACTACTCTCTAGAGATGAGATCTTAGAGTCCTTGACCTTGTTGGACGCCAATTGGAGAACCAACAAGATCTTCAGTCGAGCAATCTCTTGAGCTCGCTCCTCAGCAAGTAGGTTGCTTTTCTGAAGGGCTCTCTTCAGGGAATCAGAATTTTCGGGAGGAGAGCAGTTTCTGTCTTCAGAAGGTTCAAAAGATATGGGGCAGGATGAAGATGTTACCTGCTCATCTGTGTTATTGTCATTAGAGCCAGTGACCATTGTTTCATCCTCATCAGAGCTGCTTTCCTCACTGGCCTCGTCAGTCTCTGACACGGACACTGGAGCTCTGATGTTGTCCGAGTGATGCTTGCCTTCATCTTCAGAGGTGAGGACCCCCACATAGGCTTCCTCCTCAGGTTGACACCATATTCCAGCTTTCTCTGACTCCCCCATCCATTCTGATATCATCACCCACATGGATTTAGCCGTCCTACATTTTGCTAATCTAGAGCGAGAAGCTCCAGACCTGATATCCAAGATAATTTGACGAATCCTCTCGTCCAAGTTAAATAGGGACAGTTCTGTCTCTGACATCTCAGCAATGCACATGGGCACTTGGATCCCAGAGTCGGAGGTCTTCATGGGAATGAACGGACCCTCTTCCAGGATGAAGGATGCTCGAGGATCGATTGCATCAAGGTGAAATGACACTCTCATCCTCCAGATGGATAATAATCCTTTGTGCATGCGGGGAGTTTGAGTGGCGGGATCTCATAATCCAGCTCCATGCCTCTGACACTGGTGGCAGGATTCTACTCAAGGTGTTAACCTTTTTGATGAGTAACCTCGCTTTGATACCACTTGAAAGTCCACTTAGTGTCAACTATGTGCACCTATGGGGGGGGGGGGGGGAATAGGTGACGAGTAGCGCTTTTGCGGAATTTACGAATGTACCTGCACAATAAAAATAAAAAGCTCAGCACACAGAATACACAGGCAATTTATAGTGGTTCCCCGACTTGGGTACATCCACTTTCCCCCTTCGACCTATCTCCCAACAAGGGACGACTCAGTCTCTTCTCCAACAGGATTGAAATCCAATCCCTGCACTATCGGAAGGAACCCTTCCACACGTGAGAGTCAACACTCCCACAAAACGGGTTGCACCCAACCCTTACAATACGGAACAAACGTTCCTTTACAACAAAAGTAAATATAGAATGTACACGAGATACAAACTTCGTTTGGAGACTACGGTGTTCCTCTTCGTTAGACGACGTGTTCGTGAAGTCAACGAAGAGTCTACAACCTTGGTCTCTCTTGGAGAGCATCTCCCCGGAACCGGCGGCGGCAACACGAGCGGCGGCTAGCTTCGGGATCAGCGGCTATGATGATGAGCGGCTGCTGAAAATAGAGATCCAATCTTCTTAGCGAAGCAAGCTAGGTCTACCAACGGTCACACGAGGATCGGTCGTCTTGATCGATTCGGATGGGAAGTTTTTCCCGATCAACAAATCGAGAGACAAGGGATCTCTAGATAGACGCGTGAGACTCAAGCTTTGCTAAGCTTCTGCTGCCGGAGATCGGGAAGAAACACGATCAACAGCGGCGGCTGACTGGCGCGAGCGGCGACGGATGCGGAGGAGCGATTTCGCGATTTTAGGGTTTGCTCTGCTCGGCTTCTTTTTTGTCTACTCTTTACTGTTCAAAATACCCGAATATATATACTGTAGATAACTCCAATATGACCGTTTGTGGGACCCACAATAGAAATCCCTAAATCCCGGTCCAGAAAATTGACAGCTGCAGAATCCGGTTCAGGAACATCCAGAGAAAACGCCAAGTAAAATTCGTCGAGAATCATTGGTGATTCTCGACGAATCGGCGAGAATCAGTTAACGATTCTCGACGATTCGTCGAGAGTCACCGAGTGATTCTCGACGATTCCCTTGTTGATTCTCAGCGATTTTCACTTGGTATTCAAGACCTGCCCAGCGACGGGTTCGGCGAGAATCATTAGTGATTCTCGCCGAATCTTACTTGGCACCATTTGAGGTAGTCGGAAGAAGTCGGCGAGAATCACTAATGATTCTCGACGATTCGGCGAGAATCACTAGTGATTCTCGCCGAATCGGCGAGAATCACTTGGTGATTCTCGTCGAATTATACTTAGACGGATTTTCGTCTTTCCACCCAAGAGCTGCTCCTTGACCCATCCTTGCTCCTTGTCTTCTCTTGCATAAACATGGCCCTGTACTTGAAAGTAAGTGCACTCCAATAGAGAGTGTACACGTAGGCCAACACACTGATCTGCTCAATGAGGGATTACGTCGTGCAGACCCGTGTATATTGACCTACTGTAACCTGACATTGGTGTGCACTTAGCGTGGAGGAGCTGCAAGCACAACTTAAGATGTTTCATCAAATACATTGTGAATTCATCTTAGCTTGACAGGTGGCTTCCTCAAATCCAGGTAATTGTGGATACAATACCCAACAAACACGTTTTCTCCTCCATCCCACCTATTTTCAAGTGTGGTTCGCCTGATGGAGAGAAAGTCAGGTCGAAGGATTTGGCAGTTCCGGTTTGTGGTGGAGCAGCCTTCGAAACCGCTTTGGGATCTACCGCAGCCTGCGATGATTCGCCGACGGTCTCTGTCGGCCTCTTCTCAGATCCAGAAGCCGCTGAAGTCTCCGGCTTCCCAATCTTCTTGGCAGGCTGTCGGGCAGAATCATCTGATTTCTCGCTCCGGCTTTGCTTCTTTTCTAGAGGTTTCTTGTTGCGGGCTAACATTGATGACATAACATCCATCTTGTGAAAGATCGTGTCAGCTTGCAAAATACTGACCGCAAGTGGCGAGTAGCGACCCGTGGTTTGGCAGAAATCTTGAAGAATGATAAGGGCCATGGGATTTTATAGACGATGATTAGGCTGTCGCGGTCTCCGGCTTATTTCTACATTTTCGAAGTATTTTGGAAACATAAAAATGTGGGGGATTATGATAAGCCCGGAATCCTCGACCTGTTCACGCAGCTTTCCAGACCGGACGGCCAGAACTTTTCAAGCCGCTAAGTCTCCCAATTCGGGCGGTCACCACAGGGCGGCCTGGCCGGCTAGCCGCGTCTTAGATCAACTCATCTGGTCATCACCGAAGCCGGGAGGTCTCCATGTCAGACCGCCACCATCGCCAGCCCTGCTTAGCGACAAGGCCCAGGACCCGACAGTCAGCTCGCCAGGAGTAATCCGCCAGGCCGCACAGCTTCCCTCCTTTCTTGTTTTCTTTCTCATTTTGTTTCCCCTCACCTCTGCCCGGTTCTCTTATACCCCGAGCAGCCGGTAACTTTAGCCCTGCCCGCTTGGGCAGGCCCCCGAGTCTATAAATAGGGGGAGGGTGCACTCCCCAAGACATGCTGACTGGTATCCAGGAGCTCGCCTGTTAAGAGCTGCGGTCTCAAGTCTAGTGTTTTACGGCTTGTAGTCCGGCCGGCTTCCTCTTTTTCTCCTTCGTGTAACTGTTTCTCATTTTAAGTAAAGGAAAGCCCGCCGCAAGAGTGGCATTTAAGCCGCGGCGGGCGAACTCTGCTGTTGCCGCTGCCAGCAGCCTCTTTTCCTGCCCTTTAGCTGTGACCGCTAGTAACCGTCTAGTCGACAGTCTCCTTTTTCCCCCAGTGCTCGAACCGTTAGCTGGTGGTGCCCGACTCCCTGTCCGTTTTCATGCATCAACAGTTAAGACGCGACCTTCAGATCTCGACTAGTCGATGAAATCAGCGGTCTAGGCCGTCAGACCGCTCTAGCCTCTAGAGTTCGGCAACCTGTCGAGCAAGCCGCGACTTCGCTGGCTAAGGCTTTCAGCACGCCTACAGCACTGTAGAACCTGCCATTCTACCCGCTCGTTTTCCTCCCGATCTTCTTGTCAGCTTGTTGCACCGTCTAGCCGCCAGGTCAAGCCGCCGCTATTTTGCGGTCTCTTGAAAAAGTTCGGCTATTTTCCTCTTTTCAGGATGAATCCTGCAAAGGGTCAGAATAAATCCAGCCACATGTCAGTTACTAGAGATCTCTCAGAAGTGCAGGATTGTTCGTATTTTAATAGTGAGTCTGTTGACCCTCATAAAGAAATTTCTGCAAACAGTGTTGAGCGTGGACTAGAATCTGTTGCAAATGAACCTCTTTATAAGGAAAAAGAAGAGGCCCCTTCTCCATTCATTAATCGTATTCAGTGGGATACTGTCTCCGATGACTTCAGAGTACCGCGTCTCCCGGAGTATTCTGGATGTGATGATCCGTTTTCTCATTTGCAAGCTTTTGAATCAGCTATTTCACTGAGAAACGTGTCAAATGGAGTAAAATGAAAACTCTTTGTTATATCTTTTGGCAATATTGCAAGAGAATGGTTTTATAGCCTCCCACCTCGATCAGTAACCAGCTCTAAATATCTTCGAAGTCAATTTATTTTAAATTCACTATTTACAGGAAGCGAAAAAGAGACGTTGGAGCTCTCTTCCGAATCAAGCAAAGAATTGACGAGTCTAATCCAGATTTTGTTGATCGGTTTCAAAAGGAGGTTCTGGATGTTTGTAGCGTCCTTCAAGACTATTACCTACATGCTTTCATAAATGCACTCCAAGAAGGCCCCTTGAAATTCAAGCTCACTACAAGTATCCCAAAAGCTTGGAGATCTTATTGATACAGTTAATAAATTTATAATAGGCGAAGAAGCAAACAAAGGTATATCTCATTTCTGATTCAGATAACTAAACGATCTCAAGGGACTTCTGGTGACCAGCAATCTGTTTCCTCCCAAGATGTTTCGCAAGTTGAATATTGCAAATCTCTTCTTCTTCTTAAGGATAAAACTCCAAAGTGTGAAAAAGGTTCAGGTAAGTATGTTGAGTTCAGAATTCCTATGGAAGATCTTTTGATAATCATTCAAGGAATGCCTGAGTTCAAGAAGCCTCGGCGTTTGAAATCGAAAATCAAGTATCGGCACGAGGAGCTTTTTTTGCAAGTATCATAAAGATATTGGTCATCTAGCAGAAGATTGCATAGCTCTCAGGGAATTAGCTAATCAACTTGCAAGAGCTGAAAAGTTGCAAGAATATGTCATTCAGTAATTCTCTAAGACACTCTTCCATTTCTTACTCAATGTTCAAGCAGGGATTCCTCTTTCTTTATATGATAAGAAATGCTTATGATCAGAATAGTATATAAAGTCCCCTTCACAATTGGTATTAATGGGTGTGCTAAAACTTCAAACATATATCCTTGCCACATCCTTAACATCATACAAGCAGTATCTTTTTCTTTTGAAGCTTATTTCTTAGCTTTACTTATAATGCTAACATGCATGCACTTAAGGTCAAAAGGCCCTTTTGAATTCTTAGCCCTCCACATCCCGCTTGACATCAGTCGCAGATGTGTAGTGTAATTCCGCTTGACTTCAGTCGCAGACATTGCGTAATTATCCCGCTTGACTTCATCGCAGACATTGCGTACTTGTCCCGCTTGACATCGGTCGCGGATATTAAGAATTTCAATCCCGCTTATGTGTTCTTTGTGTGGAAAGTACTGCCGCACGCACCTGCCCACATTGACACATAAGTGCATATCTCCATTTATTCTTGCAGGACAAC
Source organism: Platanthera guangdongensis (assembly GCA_039583875.1). Classification (NCBI taxonomy): domain Eukaryota; kingdom Viridiplantae; phylum Streptophyta; class Magnoliopsida; order Asparagales; family Orchidaceae; genus Platanthera; species Platanthera guangdongensis. The sequence continues at coordinate 175,375,465 of CM077150.1, forward strand.
ACGAGCCTATCCGCTATCTCGCAGTTTTATTAAGCCGCCCGTGCCGATTGTATAATTCATTAACAGGCCGTGCAGTTACATATTCCGGCTTAAGTTATTTGGCTTCCATGTGCCTACCTGCCGGATTATAATTCATATACTTGGGAACTCGCGCCGACTTACGTCTGTCAGTCAAGTCTAGGCCTGGTCTTATTTG